>JARVGV010001587.1:10806665-10826613 GCA_031762435.1 Hypsolebias longignatus | reverse complement strand
TCGAAGCAGATGGTCGCTTGTCCTGAACCTGGTTCTGCTAAAGGTTTCTTCCTCATGAGGGAGTTTTTTCTTTCCACTGTCGCCTTCATGTTTGTTCAAGATGAGAGTTCTGTGATGGAGTTAAACTCAAAGCAGTCTGCTCCTCAGATAAATAATGTTAAATTATTGTTTTTATATATGAATGTTTCTGTTCAGTGCCCTGAGTTGACTTCTGTTGTGACTTGGCTCTATATAAATAAACTGAACTGAACTGAATTCAATTGTTATGGTTAATGTCAGGACACAAACTGGACCTACATTTAAGTTCTCAGAGTGCTGATGATCAGAAATGTCTTTGCTTTGCCTTAGCAGGTTGTCCAGAATTCAAAACTTCATAATAAATCATTACAAAAACAAATTAAGTTAAAGCCTAACATTTGCCTTCTGCCTTTCATGCCAGAGCCCAAGAGCATCTAAGCAGTGGTCAAACCTTGAAACCACCTTAAATAAACGGTTAGTCAAATCAGTCAGTCGTAGATATACAGCCACTGCCAGTGATTATTTCTTGAAATTTTCATTAAAATTAATCAAGGGCTTGATGTGATTATTTGCTAATAGACAAACGGTTTTGACGCCAACTCAAGATGACTGATGCTAGTGAAAGGTCATTCAACCTTTTATTCATACAGGTTAGTCCCATTGAGCCTCGAGAACTCATTTACAAGAGACTTGATAACAGTAGACAATCATAAAAAGCATACACATTGAGAAGAACAAGTGGAAGAAAATGTATTTAAAAAAACTAAACAAAAACAACTAGGTTGTAAAGAGATGTAGAAAACTAAAAACAGGAACATGTGTTAGTTTTAGCCATGAACTTAGCAGATGTTTGAAGCCACCTAGAGACGTCAAGGTTGAGAGCTTTATATCTTTTTGCAAGATATTCCAAGAAACTGGAGTAGAGTAGGAGAAGGCCCTTTTGCCTAGTTCAGTCAGGGAACACTGCATGTAATAATGTCTTGAGAGTGTGCACACTGTAGCTGCACTCGCGTAGTGACATGTAGGAGGAGATGTATGAAGGCAACAGACCAAGAAATTATTTAAAGATGAAAATGTACCAGTGAGAGAGTCTGTGAGAAGTTAATGATAACCAGTTAATCAGTGAATACAGGGTGCAATGGTGGGTATGGTAAAGTATTTGTGTATATTTGTACATATTGTGTAATACTCAAAGTATGCATGTGGGATAATGCCCAGTTACCACATAATATCTATAAGCTGACTGAATTATATGTTTGTGTTTTTAAGGTCAGTTGGCTGCAGCAGCCATCTTAGTTGACTCCAAATAATAAATGATTGCTTTCTATAAGGTTCAATAACAATCCATCTCATGGTTTATGGGATATTTTCCTAACAGAGTGACACAGTTGACCTCAATAGTTAATTAAAAAGTTTAAAGTAGCCCCTTGATCAGTTTGTGCTCAAAGTATATGTTGGAAATGTAATGTTGTAATGTAATGCTCAAAGTAATAGTTGGGAATGACTTAGCTACAATTTCAATTCAGTTCAGTTCAGTTGACACCAACAACACCACACGTTTAACTCAATATCTGCAAAAGTGGCTCAGGAATAATTCTGACTGGATCTGGACAGTCTGAATGCTTACAGTAATTTGGATTCAAGTTGCATCTCGTGGCATTTTTGACTAATGAGGAGCAGGACCACTATTTTTGGCTTGGTTTAGTGGGCCAGTTGTTGGAGCTTTGTTTTTTTTTTTTTTTTTTTTTCTTGGCGTTGCTGTGACAATAGTGAGGCTGAGGCCCGAGGGGAGGTGCTGTTTGTGGGTTTGGGAGAGGACTGGAGGAGGCCCTGAGCTGTTCAGCAAAGACATTGATAGAGGAGGTTTGGGGGCAAGAGGGCAGTAAACAAGGAGGCGTGTGTGCCAACAAGACAGTCAGAGGAGGCGAGTCAGGAAGTTGTGTGTGCTGGAAGGTTTCTACGTTTTCACAAGGAATAGCCAGACATCAACAAAAAGAGAAATTTGAAATAAAAACATAATTACGGTAGACATTTCTAATCCTGACTTACTGTGGGCCATAACAACAAAGCAGATGTAGCTGAATGAGGTGCAGGAGGAGAAATGGACAATGAGGATTGCCTTATGGCGTAATGGGTCTCAGGGGAATTCAGGCACTCAATGAAAACTGCATCTGGACCGTTTTCCAACACAGAAGATTGCTGCAACGTGAAACAGAGCTGGGTCAGCCGTAGGTCAGTCTGTCTGCATTTATGACTGATGTGTGTTCAAAACCCCAAACAAATAATTTAAACCAAAACCAGAACGTCTGGTCAGTCATACAACAATGACAACTCATAGCACTTATCTTAATATCAGCACATGCCATTCATGGTTGAGTCATTTTGACTAAGCTTCATTAAGAAAATAATCATAATAAAGCATTGTACACCACTTTTCCTAACAGTAATGAAAATTACTTTTTAAGACTAGTCGAGAAGGCTATTCTGCTGAAGTTGTATTTTATTCCAGATCACATTCTTTTAATTTACTGTAAACTGTGCCTCCCCCAGCTGACTGTGGTGTTGCTTTTACAGCCAGGAAAATATTTTGCTGTGTCTCCCAGTTACAACCCAGACAAACTGAGGGTTAATCAGCCTCATGTAACATAATGTTTATAGTGAAATAACTGAGCTCTGTCCTGTGATTTGACCAGAGCTATTCTACAAACGGAAAACATTCAACGGGCACAACGTTAAAATGATAGAACGTTAAAATCTGGAAAAGTGAAAAGTCTGATTGGATCATTATCTCAGATAGATTGGATCAGGTTTTGTATCAAATGACGCTGTAGATCCTCGATAACAGCTGTATTTTGGTTTGACAGCTGGTCACGTCTGTCACAGACCACTGACATCATCAAGCCTTTGAGCGAAGCTGCCTTTGACATTAATATATGATAGATGATATTAAAGGCTAATGACTACCATTGTCTGGGTCAATGGTGAGCTTTTGGGCATTTCACGGGCCTAATATGGGTACTGAAATATTGATGATCTTGGCAGAAGACTTGGCTGATTGGTGTTTAATATTTAATTGATCCATATTTATTTTACAGATTGTCAGCCTTGGGTTGTTTACCAGCACCGTGTTTAAAAGGCTGTGTAGGTGTGTGTCAGGTCTCAGAGCATTCAGTGTGATTACTGAGTGAATGAGACAGAGACCAGAGTGGTTGTAGCATCGTGTTTGAAGAGCTCTTTGAATTGAGGAAGTTTTGTTCTTGTCAGTTTCCTGTGTGACTGAGTCAAGGAGGAAGCCATTTGACAGAAGGGGAGCACTTCCTTTAAACGTCCCCTGCTCTTCCACGCCCGATCGCCCTCACATTCTGAAGAAAAGACCCTTGTGGCCTTTTTGTTTTAACCAAATCTTGACAACTTCGGACTTAAGGACACATACAAAGTGTTCAACCCTTTTGCTCTTTCTCCTCACAGACTTGATCTCTGGTGACTTTACAACAATCATCGCTCGTCACCACGGTAAGAGCAATTAAACTCTAACCACACATTTATGCCACATTATGGCCACATATGCTTTTAAACAGCAGTTAATCAAAAGCAACACATTCCATGCTTCAATAGTTATTTCAGTCTTGACATACTGACCCAGTAACCAGCTCTGCCTTTAATGGTTGTCCTTTACTTCCTAAAAAAATATAAAACATCCATTGTTTGAATTCAAACGCCTTTCACCAAAATGTAAATACAATCAAGCGTTGTTTCATTTCTGGGCCAAAAGGAGCAGTTTGTGTGGATGCAAGCATGTTCTGTCAGTTTATGTTTAAGCAGCTGAAATAATTTGAAGCAGCAGGTGGCTCATATGTTCTGCACCTGTTTATCCTTTTCCGGAGGATTCTGTCCTGCCAAATTCACTGAATGTGTTAAACAGCTGCACGTGCTGCATGTCAACGACACGGACGGGTACTCAAAATTGGGGAGTGGCAGGAATTTAAAGACAAAATAAGAAAATGTGAATTCCAGCTGCTTTGCTGCCCCGTGACACGTTAAATAAATGTTGTGATTTAGTTTTGAGGAAAATGGTTGACAGGAAAGCAGATACAATCTCTTGTTTCTGTTTATGGACTGGAGCCTGACCCCCTCCTCCTCTTCCTGCAGTCGCCTCCCTCCCCTTCAGACGTCCTCTCTGAGTCTGTGCTCGCAGCTCGTCATGAGGAGTCATGAGACAGATGAGCATTTAACTCTGTTGCTTCTTTGTTTCTCAGCTCCTCTCATGCTAACTGACAATGGATAATACACGGAACGGGGTTCAGATCGGAGAGAACAAGTTCATCAGCAAGTAAGATTTCTTGTCCGTAAACGTATTCAAATCCCTGGCTTCACATAAATGTAAAAAAATAAATAAAAAAAAACCCCAGTATTTGTTAATGTTAAACATTTTATAAATATTTTCCCCAGAATTATTTTGTTATGAAGGATCTATGTTGAAGCTGCAGGGCATTTTTAAGACATTTATCAAAGCCAAAACCTTTTCTTCATAAATCACTTGACATGTTGCTTTCAAGCTGCCAAGCAAATTAAAATTGTTTGCATGTTTTCAAATAGTGGAATCTTGCTTTACATGTAGAAACAAGTAGAATGAAGTCAAATGATTAATACAATACCAGGTTCATCAGGGGGTTTTTTTCTACTAACGCACATTTGTTTTTACCTTTTTAACTTTACTGTCAAGACACTTCAGAAAAGCAGCCGAGAGCAGCTGAAAAATGCTATCTGAACCTTTGCAGCAACAAAATGTTTGGTCACAACTAACAGTCGTTTTCATATTTTTTATTATTATTTCATCACATAATGTGACTGAGATAAGAAACATAATGTTGCATTCTGGCACGTTGTTTCTTCTGCAGAATGTTTAATGTGTCCCAAGAGAACTGATGGGAGCAAGTTTATCACAAAATAAAAGGTCAAGAAAGTCATTGACAGAAACAGGGCTGGACATGAAGCCCAGCAGCACTAAATGTATGAATCCAGTCGGGCTTTCAATAAATTTTGTCTGTGCAACAAATCTGACCTCATTTGCTGTGGTCTGTTACAAAGCTAACAGTGACGTGTCTGCACAAATCAGCTGAAATCCATGACGTTGTTCTCCATAATCAACATTTTCTCTTCAGTGATTCAGCTTTTTTTGTCCTCAGGGCAACGGTCCTCTCACATCTTAAAACATACAACCTTTATTACGAGGGACAGAATCTTCAGCTGCGGCACAGAGAAGTGAGTAGTTGAAGCCGTCTGTTACTTTAATGGTCAGTTTTGTCTCCACTCCGTATCCCTCTTAACCATTTCTGTTTTGCAACATAATACACACAACCCATTACAACATGTAGCTCAAAGGGGCAATAACGTTCTAGTGTGTGTGTGTGTCTTTGTACATGGATTAAAGTTTCTGTCTCCAAACAGGAGGAAGACGAGCTCGTCGTTGAGGGCTTGTTAAATATCTTTTGGGGCCTGCGGCGACCAATCAGGCTTCAGATGCAGGATGACCATGAGCGAATCCGACCGCCACCTTCCTCCACGTCCTGGCACTCTGGTTGCAATCTGGACAGTCAGGGGTAAGTGAACCAGACAGATTTAGTTTCACCTCAGTGACTGGAAAGTGGGATCTATAATAGGCCATTGAGGGCAAATATGGATTATGTCCAATGAATTTCAAAAGAGGTAAAAATTGTATTTATTGAGGTTAAAATTATTATTATTTTGTTTGATTTGGTTTGTTAAATGCTTATTTTAACACAGTGAACAAGAAAAACCCTTTAAAGGCACATCTCTGGTTGAGTTTAGGATTTTTAAAAATCAGTAACAGATTTGTGTGAGTGGGCTTTAATCCCCATTTTCAGCTATTTATCCCACAAGTCTTGATATTCTTTCAACCTTTATTTATACAGGTTAATCCCATTGAACCTTGGGGACTCATTTACAAGAGAGACCTGATTTTTTTAACAAAGAGTGATGACAACAGTGGATAGCAACAATAGATAGTCACAAAAGAGGCATACCGTTACAAATTATTTATTTATTTATTTATTCATTTTTGCAAATCAAAACAAAATATCAACCAAAAGGACAGCCAAAAGGAAAAGTAGTGGAAATAAATAAAATAAAAAACAGCTAGATTATAAGGTGGTGTAGAAAACTAAAAACAGGAACATGTCTGCATTGGTTTTTGCCAGGAACTTAGCAGATGTTTAAAGTCACTTAGCGAGGTCAAGGTCCAGAGCTTCAGATCTTTTTGCAAGATATTCCAGGAAACAGGAGCGCAGTAGGAGAAGACCTTTTTGCCAAGTTCAGTCTGCACTGAGGGGACACTGCAGGTAATAATGTCCTGGGAGTGCATGTTGTAGCTGCACTCACACAGAGACATGTAGGAGGAGATGTATGAAGGCAGCAGAAATGATATGAGAAAGAAAGATGTTGTAGGAAGCTGTCATTGAACAGGACAAGGAAAAGACTAAAATAAAACTGAGTTTAAAATCTTCATCCATAATGACAGTGAATGTTTTCAGAATGTCACTGACAGTAGGTATTGTAACAACAAAAATAATCTGCAACCACAAACACTTATCACAAGCTGTAATTTAGCAGCAGTTTATTTACATTCATAACTGTAAAGTGGTTTATAAACTGTTTGTACCTAGCAGATGAAATATTTCTATCAATGACTGTGACAACTGCAATAATAGCTCAAAGGTAAAGTTTCTGTTTCTGCACTGAAACCTCTTATTTACATTCAAAACTTTCAATATAAATAAATTAAAATGTTTTATTATCAATAAATAATTTAACGTTTTATACTTGGGGCTGCAGTTAATAGTTTAGCTGTGTGCAGTTTTTGTCGTATCTTCTTGATTTTCTTGAATTTGATTTTTTTTTTTTTTTTTCCCCATCTTGGGCTTTTCATGTGCAGTCCCCCCAACAACACAGAGGGTCAGCAGATGGCACAGACTCCACCCACTGTGCAGGTGATACCACCTGACAGTAACGCTGAGGACAACGATGAGACTGAAGAACACACAGATGGTGAGTGGCCCTGAAGACTCTACAAGTAATAACATTTATTTTATATCTCACATGTTTATTAAACAGCACAAATCAGTAGTCTATCTGCAAAATGACACAATCATACTTTATTTATTTCTTGTCTTATCTGACAAGAAAAAAAATACTTTACATTGTTTAAAGTGTAATTTACGAGCATAAATTTTGTTAAATAGATAGTTAAATTAAACAATTTAGCTCTAAAACTCAAATCAAGCTCATTTTAATCAGATTGTAGAGACAACGTGACCTCTCATCCCTAAACGTGGAACTTTCATAATCAAGCAATCTTAACTAAAAACATGTTGAAATTTATTTAAACTTGTTTTATTTTCAGATGAAATGTAAAATTTAGGGTGGCACCATGGCTCAGTTGGTAGAGCTGTTTCCTCTCAGTGAAAAGGTTGCCGGATCAAATCTTAGCTAGAGGGCCTTTCTGGGTGGAGTTTGCATGTTCTCTCTGTGCATGCGTGGGTTTAAATATAATGGCTGGATTGATGGATGGACGTAAGATTTATGCTCAGTAGTCATTGTTTTTGTGTGTTTCTTAAAATATGTAAAAAAAAAAAAAAAAAGTTCATTTATATTTTCATTACAAGTCGTGTTTATATTTAAAGTCACAAATAAATTCAGAAAATTGTCAACATTAACATAATATATACCTCATTTATTATATGATACGTTGGACATCAACAACAGGAACTGTAAATATTTATGATGCTGACAATAACTAATAATAATTTAAAGTCAATATTTTTTTTACGATAGAGGACAGTGAGAGCTCCGCTCAGCTTCTCAGGACGAAGAGCGATGCTGGAGTTTTAAGACGAGGTCAGCGAAGGAGTCCGAGCGACCAGAGAAAAATCCGACGCCACCGATTCTCCATCAACGGACACTTCTATAACCATAAGGTGGCAGCTTCAGCAGACAGTTTATCTGCTTCTTTTGAAGTGATAATGTTAGTTTAAGCACAGATGGATATTTACACAGACATTCAAGTGATTTATTTCTTATTTTTTCCCCAGACAGCAGTGTTCACACCTGCGTTCGGTTCAGTCACCAATGTTCGAATCAACAGCTGCATGACCACACCTCAGGTGCTCCGAGTTCTCCTGAACAAGTTCAAAATTGAAAACAGCCCAGATGATTTTGCCATCTACCTCGTCCATACGAGTGGAGGTGAATGTGACTTAATTGTGTTGTTTTGTTTCAGGTGCTCTGTATTTTAAAGTTTTACCCAGGAAATAGTTTGTGCATAAAAGTTAGATTTTATAGTTTTTAATTAAATGTATTTTTCTGACCTTGAGCTACTGATTGACTTTATTTGACAAATACTGTACCGGTACTTGAAATCTGCACAGCTTAGATGTTCCAATACAGCAGGAGACATGTTGGCACATACAGTATATTGTTTGTAACATAGACTTTGTTTTAAACATGTTTATTTTATAAAAATCTCTCTTGGTGTCATGTTCACTTCCTAAAGTTATGGACGGACATCATTTTTACATGAAGTTTGTAAATGGAACACAAAGTATGAACACTGAGTAAACATTTCGCTGGTTTGGTTGATAAAGTCAAAGTTGGTTTATTTAAAAATGAACCATAACGACATAAAAATTGGTCTAAGTAGAATTTAGCCGTTTGCTTTCGTTGGATAATTAGAGCAATAATACAGGTTGTGTTAATGTGGTTTTGTTGGACAAACTGTGCACCTCTGGTTTTAGTGGTTGTTTTAATTAATTAAGGTTATTGACATTTATTTTATACCCCTAAAAGAGTTGTGCAGAAAGTTTACTAAATCTAAAATATTGCTGGTTGTTGTGAACAAACAGGTTGTGTAATTGGATGGTAGCTGAGTTTAAACACTCGTAATAATTAATTACGTAAACTGTATAAATCTGCTATGGATTTAGTTTCATGCATTTTTATTAGTTTTGTTATTTGCAACTTATTGTATAAAATATTGAATACAAGTTTGGAAAAGAAAAAAAAATTCTATAAAATATTCAAATTTACTAAATACTACTGTTTTACCATTGGATGTCTCGCAGTCCAGGATCAGTGGCAGCCGTCTTGGATGAATGTGTTGTTCATGTATGTTGTGTAAATACAATGTTTTGTTTATCTGTTTGGATGTTTTTGTTTGTTTCAGAACGTGTGAAACTGAAGCGAACTGACTATCCCTTGGTGCTCCGAATAATTCAGGGTCCATGTGAGCAGGTCTGCAAAGTTTTCCTCATGGAAGAAGACCTGGGCGAAGAAGTCACGTACGATGTAAATCACAACATTGACCTGTGGTTTAGATACAAATGTACAAATACTTTGTACTCTTTTTGTGAGTCACCCTGTACCTGAAATATTTGCACGTGTCTGTCCAGTTATAAACTTTTCTTGTTCTTTGGAGGTTCAACAGTAAAATGATTCTTTCATCCACCAGGTGGCGCAGTATATCAAGTTTGAGATGCCCGTCCTCCAGAGTTTTATCACCAAGCTGAAGGAAGAAGAGGACAGAGAGGTGCAGAAGCTCAGAAGAAGGTAGAAACACTAAAAACAATGTTCCTAGCAGTATAACTGCAACATGTTCATCAACTGTAAAATGACATTTAAAAACAGATTACCATTTGTTTTTCTAACCATTAGTTGACATTTTATCTCTGTTACTTTATACTTTTAGGTACAATTACCTGCGGTGTATCATTGAAAAGCAGCTTCGGTGTCTTCCAGAAGGGGCAAAGTGTATGTGATCTTCTTATGATGAGGAGTTCCTCCAACTCCCCAAACTGTTCCGTGTCTCAACTTCACCTCTGAGACTATTAGAGAAATCAACAACTTAAGTTTGCTCTGCCTAATTAATGAAAGTTTATTGACTAAAGTTTCATCTGTTGAATGTTTTCCTGTGAACCATGATCATCAGAGGTACGACCGGTCACCTGATCCCGTCCTGCTTTCTGTCCAACATGACGTGCAACAGACGAGATAACGTTGGGTTTTTTTTCTGAGTGTTTTTAACCATTTTTATTTATTAATGAGCCGATTGAGCCTGAAATGAAATGAAATGATCCCTCGTCTGTCTTCCCACTGGATAATATTCTAATCAAATTAAAGCACAAGATTTATACATAGATTTATATGTTTATACAAAGTTGCCTGTTTAAAGGTTTCTCCAAGCACAAAACGCACACGCCTTGATCAGATATTTTGCATTTAATGCATTTAAAATTTGTAAGCAAATTAAACTTTCAAAGGAATGTGTGTGACTCAAAAGAGCCACACCAGAACACAAAGCTTTCCCACCAAGTAGAACAGGTACTTCATGGATCTCGTTCAGTCCCATAATGCACCGGGGGGGGGGGGGGGGGTAACTTTGCCTTTTGATGGGAAAGTGGTCAAATCTAGAAACTGGTTTCCATCAGTTTTTATAATTGTCACAATTTTCTGCAGAAATATTGATTTTTTTTTTTTTTAAAGATGGCGTTTAAAGGACAGTTAGGTGATTTGGTAAAAAAAAAAAAAAAAGCTTTCTAAGAAAATGAGTTGCGTGTTGTGTTTGTGTACAAGCAGCAGCTGGTAAGGCTGTAAACATGATGAAATGATTAACACTGATCACTGAGGAAGCCATTGAAAACTAAAAAAATAATTTTGTTTTTAATCTTCGTTTGGCACATGAGCTGCAGCGTGGTGAGGAACTGGATGCCTGTATACACTTTTTGTGTTTCTGTCAACATTTAACAAAAGAGACTAATCTTTGAGCTGCAGGCAGTTTTAATTGGACAGATCGAGGTTATCACTTTTCATGACGTGTTTATTGAACCAGCTGCTCGCTGTAGCTTCATATTAGACATGAGATGGTAACAATCTTGTCTTTTGACACAGTTTAGCTCATCATGTTGTTTTTTTATACATTATCTGAATTTAACGTCGGTGTTGTTTTAGAAAACCTCTATTCTATTCAGAGTAGACGACACCCTCCAGATGTTTCATTTCCTTACTTCCTGCTTTGTCCTCTACAACACACATGCTTTCAAATGTGAAGAACTCATGCCACTACTTGGAAAATTAAGTTTTTTATACAGTGATTATTTAATAAAGAAGGAAAATATGTACAAACTGCTTTTTTTTCCTTCCTTATCTCATCTTTTATCTGTTAGTAACAAAACATTTTCAATGAATTAAAAATAAATTTCCAGATTCTTACATAACAAATCGGTGGGAAATAAGCTCACGATGTCAAAATCCCATAATGGTTGGTGGGAGCTTTAGGAGAGCTAGTTAGCTCTTGTGGTTTCTTCTCGGAGTTGAAGGTTAATTAATTTAGACGGAGTTAGAAACACAAATGTGACCTGACTTGCACCTGCAGGTATTTAAGTGTGATGTCGCAGCTTCAGCAGATTACTGCTCACTCAGCCAATGAGGGTTTGTGAAACGAGCCCGCCTGATGGAGATCCGAGGATAACAAGCTGTTAGATCCAAACTTTCCTACAGTCGGAGCAGCGACACGTTGAGGAAGATCATCTGAAGCACCATTTTCCTCACAAACAGCCACTTAGAAGGTGAGATTGAATTTTTTTGAAACAGTCACCTTTATTTAAGCAAGTGTTGATTTATATTTAGTGAGCCAAAGTATTTGTTTCCCCAGGTTTGGGTTTTAAATCCTATGTTATAATTTGCTTCACAAATGCAACTTCTCTTAATCTGGACAATGGCAACCATAATCTGAGTGACCCAGTGTAATTATAGCTTAATCACTTTATAAGAAGACAGATTAGAGCATGACAGAGCGAACACTGTCATGTTTTGATAAGTTATATATTCAGAAGTAAAAGATACATATTGTACCAGAATACAGTATGTGCACATATATATTGTTACATCATTAGGAAACGTAATATGTTGATTGTAGTGTCTGTTCAATAAAGCACGGTAAAAAAAAACCTTAAAAATATTAAAATATCTGACATAAACTTGTAAAAATCAGCTGTGATAAAGTTCTAGTGGTGGTATATGTAGCAGTGACTGGTTCAAATCTGGGAGCATCTTTAGATTTGTACATTTTAATTTATTTATTTTTATCTAATTTTTTTGTTTGCCTTTATTTAGCTCAGGAGGGCTGTGTCATGTTTACCTGTCCAGCCAGTCTTGTCCACAGATCCAGACCTAATCTGGTTGATCCTAATTTAAAGGACATGGAGTTTGAGAGCGATCTGATGTCAGATGTTGTCAGTTTGTGCTGCGTTGCTTACGTAAGACGTGTTTTTCAAAGCTGGATTAAAGCTTTCTTCTTTACTGTTCCTAATATACCACTAAAGTAAAAATACCAGACTGCAGGACTAAAGCTGCACTGAGTGCATTAATCCGTTTGTCACAAATGTGCATCTGAAGAATCAGTTATGCAACAGGAACAAACTAAAATAATGCCTGTACTGTACATTTAAAATTATATCAGAGCACGTGTGTGTGTACTTATAAAACAAGTAACTTTACTTGACAAAATGAAGTCTTAGCTTCTAAATACGTGTTTCGGTACTTTAAGGGCTGTTGTAGAGCTGAGACTATTTAACTGATATAGTTTTTGAGACGAACGTGCTAATTTAAGTTTGAGGGGACTTTACGTGTGCTGTCACTGTTGGAGGATTTTTATTTTTTTTTTTACATATTTTGTAAACAGAATATAATTTGTGCCTTGCTCTTATTTTCACAGGTAAAAATCATGGTGGCCCAACAGAAGCTTCCCATCTCAGCAGTTTTCTGCTTTCTTCTTCTTTGCACTCTGTTCCCCAGCTCCGAGGCCCGGCGTGGGCGTGGTGGGTTTGGTGGGTTTAGTCGCGGAGGGGGTGGTGGAAACAGCCGGGGATGGAGTGGTCAGTCCTACAGGCCTGCTCCTGTCCAGAGAAGTGGTCCCAGTGCAGGGAAGGTGGCTGGGGCAGCTGCTGCAGGAGCAATAGGAGGAGCGATGATTGGGTCTGCTCTGAGCCGACCAGGGTACGGGTACGGGTATGGATACGGAGGTTATGGGGCATACGGGCCAGGGTATGGGCCACCACAGTACGGAGGTGGCTATGGCCCCAGGCCTGGCTATGAGCCCGAGGGCTCCGGGGGTATGGAGTACTACACTGGGGCCTCCAGTGGCCCCATCTACAACAGTATCGTGGTCGTCATTGGGTTCCTAACATCCCTGTTAATGAGCCACTGGGTGGCAGTCGTGTAGAGCTGGAGGCAGAAACGAGTTCCCAGGAACTGACAGGAACACTAAAAACAGACACAGCTTGACAGTAAAGCTGATTATTTAAACGTCAGCTCTACCAACATTTATCAAGATCTGCAAGAAGAAACCTCAACACGAAGCTTCATCCATCAGAAGAAAATCCACTTCAGGATCTTATTTGTTGCACATAATTTGATTTTGTGAACAATACTGTATTTGCACTTCACAACACTTATTTCTTCAATTATGCAGTCATTGATTTTGTATTTTCAATCATGACAATTTTACTGATTTTATTAGCTCTGGTACAAATTACTTACAGTGAAAACTTTTTTTTAATGATCAAACTACATTTGCTTCATGTTAGCTGCTACTCACTTGATTTAATGCCAATGCTAAGTTTATGTCCTAACTTCTAACAATATATTTATTACACTAGGATTTGCATTTGTTTACTCTATATTTTTGCAACACTAAATTTGTATTTTATTTATGTAGTTTGTATAAAAAAAGAAAATGTTTATTTTGAATATGCAGATACATGAAATTTTTTCTGTTTTTTGACATTTACAGATTTTTATGTAATAAGTTATTTTGTGTTCTGTTAAACTAATTAAAAAAAATGTTGTTTGATTTCAGCCTACAATTAAACATTGAGGAAGTCAACTACCAGTACCTGATTTAAATGATTTAACTTTATTTACGGATACAATATCTGTGAACGTGATGTTAGATTTATAGAAATCATTATTTTGTGTGAAAATATGTCTTTAGGGGTAAAAATATCTAATAAATATTATTTTGTAATGGAGCTGAATTTTTTTTTTTTTTTTTTTTCAGAAAATTCTGATGAATATCAAACTGTGTAAGATTTATTTTCTGTTGGCCAGCTGTTCTTTACAGTTTGTGTCTAGAAAGCACTGGAAACGGGTGCCAAACTAAAGATGACAAAAATAAGATTTAACCAATTTAACTTCCTGCAGTGTGTTCTGATGATGAACGCCTTTACTGACTAACAAACAGTGAAAAAATAATAAACTACAGTATATTTTATATATTTACAGAGTTAGTCTTCCAGTGAACTTTAGTGACCTGCTAAAATAGTTTTACCCTGGATGCCCTTCCTGATGAAAGGAGAGCTACCACAGTCCAGATGTGTGAAGCAGAGCGCCACCATCTAGGGCACCCAGGGAAGCAAATGAGGGTGGAGGCCTGCGTGAGTGCTTCACCTTTCTTTACCCACCCAAAGTTTTGATGTAACAATCGGAGAATTCAAACCGGCGACCTCGCAATCATAGGCTCTGTGCCACCACTACCCCCACACCCCAATTAACTGTATCTAAACTTAAATGAGCCATTTCAAAAAAACACATTCCATAAATTAGAATAAGTAACACTGCAGGGATGATACGCAGGAAGATATACTGTATATTAAAATAAATGTATTTTTTGTCAGGTTTTTATAAATTAAACAAAGATGAGGTGATAAAGTTTTATTAAGTTTATTAAAGACAAGCAAAGAATGTAAGATGCCATTTTCCACAGATGATGGTGATCTTCCAGCATCTGGACACATCTGTTTATGAGTCCAGTTACTTCTGACCCACGTGTTTTTACAGTACAGAGAACATGGGTTACATTCTGACATTAAAGGTACATGGTTAGTTTTTTTTTAAATTAATTATAAAACACGTAGGCGAGTTTTATGTTCATGTATTTCAGCTGTCAACAATCGATCATTCACTAAATGAGTTCATATCTGACGATGTGCTGGAGCTGCTTTCCTTTTTACAGTATTACAATAAAGAGCTGAGTCCAGATGGTGGCCAATAAATTTTTTTTTTAAACTCAAACCAATAGAAAAGCATATAGATCTATGTTTTATAGACTGATTTCTGAGTTTCTTCTGGGATTGATAAGCATCTATGTAAACAAATAAATAAAAATACAATGAGCCACCGTGCCATCATGGTTACACTGCCATTTTAAAGCTGTTTTATTTGGTTGATGCCATAGAGCCAGATATGACTATAGTTAAATAACAAGGATCACCAGTAAATTAATATGCTAGTTTTACCCGTGTTCTCGGCTTAATAACTACACAATTATGCATTTTTAATTTATAGTTTGACTTCATATTTCAGTTTAAGTCAGAGATTTTGGAGCTAGCTTCTTGGTGGCCATCAGTAGCACTTCAGTTTACGTTACAATAATTCTGCCTCATGTTCACTTTTGACAGAAACAGTTACATTAATTAATTTTTATAATAAGTGCATATTTACAATGTATTTTCCAATAACAGCATCAACTTGAACATTAAATTTTCTCTTTTGTAATATGTACTGTATACACACAAGTCCTGCCTGTCATGTAAGTACTACTGTTAGTACTATATAATAATAATAATATCAAATACCATTAATAGTATTATATTAGTAGTAGCATTATTTTTGTGGCCAAATAGGAGCTGAGTCAAACATGTAACTTCTCTGCTCTAAAGCAAAAGCAGAGCACACACACACAAAATGTTTAAGAGTTAGAAAATATTCAGAAAAGGTGATGTGGGGAAAATGGCAGTCACATGACGAAGTGTCCCTGAGCAAGACATTGAACCCCAACCCCATTGCCTCCGATGTGTGTCACATCAGTGTATGAACGTGATAATGAACTGATTAGTCTTTGTACAGATATAGTAGAGAGCTGTATGAATGGGCAAATGAGGGCACAGATCGTGTTGTAAAGCGTTTCGAGTATAGAAAGGTGCTGTATAAGTACAATCATTTACCATTCAAATGTGTGCCTATGTTTTAATGTGCAAATCTATCAAAGATATTTGGTCCGTTACAAATATTCATGCTTATAACTTTAAACAATCCTGTCTACAGCGCTGATATGAGTAAAAGATCAATAGGTGAGTAAAAAAGCCTTCAAGTAATTTGATAACAATGAGCAAAGTTTTTATTTCTGCCTCAATAAATAATAAATTACACACAAAGTAGCAGGGAAAGTATAAAATGTGTCTAAAAACATTCTTGATTCATATAGATGCTTAATTAAATCAACATTAGGGGCAACTGTGGCTGAGTGGTTAAAGCAGTCGTCCTCCAGTGCAAGAGCTGGGGGTTCGATTCCACCAGCAGTCACATGCTGACGTGCCACTGGGCAAGACACTGAACCCCTCATTGCCTCCAACGTGTGTCCCACTGGTGTATGAATGTGATCTCAAGCACTGATTATTATTTGTATAGATATGAATGGGTAAATGAGGGCACAGATTGTAGTGCAAAGGGCTTTGAGTGTCTTGATAAGATAGAAAGACTCAAAATAAGTACAGTCCATTTCCCATTACCGTTTTAGCATGTACTGTACGTACAATCAGTACAATTAGTAAGTCCGTTTGCTTTTTTCCCCAATGCTTAAAAGCTGTTGACAAGCTATAACTGAGAAGCCCTTTAATGGAATTGATCTCAGTGTGTTTGTTTTGGGGGGCAAATCGAACAAGAAAAAAAAAATTGGAGGATGAATAATGTGTTGTTATTTTTTCTTTCAATGACAGTATTTCACAGTTAAAAAGATTGTTAGTAAAAGTGTGGAAACCCTGTAGAAGCTTTAATATTCTGTGGTTCCACTGCCTTCCTTTTACTTTATTATTTACTCATCCTATGGTGGCACGTTTTCCATCAATACCTCAGCAGGTTAAGACCTCATTGCACCAGCATTAGTATGTTATTAATTACCATCAGCGAAATCACAGATATAAGCCGTTGACAGTTCATCTTCAGCCCTTGCGCTCCTCCAGTCTGTTTTACTAAATACTTTTCGGAGTAAACCATGTAGAGTTCTAAACATCTCTTGGCCTTGAGCTGCTCGATCAGTGCCGGGTAGCCAATCTCCACGATGCTGACTGTATCATCGTCTTCAGCGCTGTAACTAGGATCGTTGTAAGGCTGATTTAAAGGGCGGGGAGTTGAAGGTACGGGGGTCATCGAGTTTTCCACTGCACTGCTGTTGATCTTTGTTGCGCCTGTATTATTGTTGAACATGACCAGACTGGTGTCAGTAGCTTTGGCTGTGGTGCTGGCTGTTGGTCTGGTTTTTGAATTCTGGTTGATTGCAGGCAGAAGGTCTGTTCTTTTCATGCACATGTCCATGTAGCTATCATAATCTTGTGGGGGCGGAGTGAACTTATAGTCACTGCCGTAGTTGTTGTGGGCAGAAGAACGGGTGCCATATTTCCTGTACATGTAGTGGTTGTAATAATACTCCTCCTGGGGTTTGTGGAAATTGAAATGAGGCCGGGGGAAATTTCCTAAGCCGTAGCCCAGGGCCATTCCTGCCATAGACCCTCCAGCTGCTGCCATGACTGCACTGCGCCCAAACCCTTTGGATCTGGCATCAGGATACATACCCATAGCACTGACTGACTGGGAAAATGGAGAGCCACCCCTGGAGTTATAACCTCCATAACCAAAGCTACCACCATAGCGAGGGCTCAAGATTCTGTTGTTTGGGTTGTAGTTGATGTAACCACCCGGGTATCCTCCGTGCCCTCCTCCATAAGGAGACCCTCTTCCTGGATACTGGTTGTAGTAACCTCCACCCTGCTGCCTGGGGTAACCACCTTGTACAGGGTAGCCTCCTTGGTTGTTTTGTCCTTGCTGCTTAGGATACCCCCCCTGAGAAGTTGAGCCCTGGTTGTTGTTGCTTGCTTTATTGGTGTTGGTGCTGCCTCGGTTGGACGTGGGGACCTTTTTTGAGCCAAAACTTTTACCAAACCCTCCTCCTCCTCTTTTGGCCAGCAAAAAAGGGGTGTGAAACAAGAGAAGTGACAAACACAGGACAGAAAACGACTTCATATTCATCTTCACCCTTTGAGGAAGACGCAAATATAGGAAAACATTACTCAAACAGTATCGCTTTACACCAGAAAATATTACTTGAGGACAACTATTTATGATGCTAGACAGTGCAAAAGCAAAATGTGATGTTCTTCACTCTACTGGACCATCTGTTTTGTCTACAGGGCTCAGCTGTTTTACCATGACCCTAGTTAATTTAGCTCAAACATATACAATTACAAATTTCCAAAATTAGCTTTGCCCTCCAGATTCATGCCATGGTTTCAACACAGAGCTGATGTTCTAAAGGATGGTTAGGCTGAATTAAAACTATAAACTGTGAATCTTGATATTAATGGACAGTGAAAACCAAAGTTTCTCATTGTGTCAAGATTTTTCCTGCAACTTGAGCTTTGTCTTCATTAAAAGCTATCATTCACTATTAAATAGCTATAACTATGAGATGAATGGAAGTCTGGCTGTTTCAATTAAACAATGAAGCTAAAAACTAATTTCTTTAACCACAATGGTTTAGAGTGATGGGGTGGATTCGATGTGAAACATGTGTCAAAGTTACAAAAATATTTTCACCAAACTCCGATCGTTTGTGAGTTTCAATTTAAAAAAAAAAAGTAGTCTGCTTTAAAACTACAGGTATTTCATTCTGAAATTACGTATGCAAACATGACAGAAGGACCTGCACGTTGACAGCATACAGCTTGTAATTATTGTTATATGTAAAAATATATATTTTTTTGCATTTTGCCAACCAATGCAATATGACTGGAAATTATAATAATAATATTTTTTTTTAAAAATCACCACCCTATTTTCTACTAAAAACTAATAAAATCTTAGAATTTTTTTTGAAAATTTGATGTCATGTTGACATGATTGTTGCTCATAGCAGATACTGCTCTTTTGGTTCTGGGATAAAGTAGGTGTGGTAAGGTTGTTGATTCAATAACAAGGATGCTTTTATTCTATTCACTCCATTACTTAAGTGCCAGAGTGCTCAGCCTGTCCATAAGATGGACCAGATAACACTTTCACTTGGAAAGGCATAATGCACATGGAAACACAAGTACTGTAGCGGTATTTACTGTATTGTACTTAATTTTTATTTTAAACACCAACCAACTGTTTTATTTTTTCCATGCTTGTCTTAGTTTTATTTTGTGCGCCATCTGTAAGCGTGCAACTACAACAACGCTCAAAACTGTCAGCTTTGTAGATCCTGAGCTCAATTTGACGTGGCAGCAGCTTTCTTAAACAGCACAACGAACTGTTTAAACATAGTGTCAGCATCACTTTAAATACATATATTATATAAATAAATATATTAAAAAATAGATAACACTCTTAATGTGGCAAGCTAAAATACAGTACTGTATATCTATTTAGCACATGCATTATCATGTCCAAGAGCCAAGTCTGCTCATTTAAACTCTTTATTTCCAGTCTCTTTTAGACATTAAAAAAGGTTTTGTTAATTTTTATCAGAATCAGAATGCCTTCATTTTACGCAACTACAATGAGATTGAGAGCCACTCCCTTTTCAGTGCAAACCATAAGAAAAAATACACCTAAAAATGCAAAAGATAACGCAATATAGATATAATAGCGCTATGAAAGTGAAAAAAATATACAGAATACAAGTACATGTATATACTGCATATAAGTACATATACAAAATACATATTGATAAAAGATAAAGCACCAACACAGGTGGGTATTTACTCCCCGTAATCTGAGTGGGCTGTTTTCTGTTTTTTTTTTTTTTTTCATCCAACCTTTATTTAGA
>JARVGV010001587.1:10712561-10726499 GCA_031762435.1 Hypsolebias longignatus | reverse complement strand
ATCTGATGCTGTCTGGCCATGCTCTCCCCTGCCACAACCTTACAGTCCCCAATCTCCCTCAGATTTCCTCTTCTACAGAATGCAGTACCTGCATACACATCCTGCCCCTACTCTTAATATAGGTCACATTTCCCTCCCTCTTTTTGGAAATAAGTGTTGACTACAGCCATTTCTAATCTCTTGGAAAAGTAATTCATAAATCAAATGGAAGCTAAAACACTGAGCAAAATCTTACTTTCAGATTTTTGCCATAACATATTTCACACTTGTTTTTTAAGCCTTTAAGCTGTCAAATATGCAGTTTTTAATGTTTTTATTTAATTTTGTTTTGTATATGTGTATTATATCTAATGAAAAATTATCACTAAAAAGAGCATCCTTCACTACCAAAAGTATGTTTTGTTGACAACAACCAGGAGTTGTTTAATTACATTTGAACATTGACAGTTCTGACAGGCTCAGCGTACAATGAATATTGAGCCGGTAAAATAACCAAAACAGAAAACTATAACTGTGTATTTTGGCTGTTAATATGATGTTAAAGCTCATTTAGCCTCAAACATATGTGAATTGACTCAACCAATAACAAAACAAGTCATGTTTAATGTTCAAAAAACGTTTAATTAAAATGAGCACAAGAATAAATGTGGCTCATGTAAGTTGGATGATTCCTGTCTATAAACTTGGTTGCACCTGTTATTGTCTAATGTAGATTTTGGAGCAATTTGCACAACACTCCAAGCGCTGCCCACTCCACCCTCTTTTCCATCCCCCTCACCTACTCCCATGTTCCTTCCTGTTTCCTGCTCCGTTGTCCCTCAGACAGGAAGCCTGGACGTGCAACAGGTTTAAAAGAATAAAATAAAAATGTGAGTTGCAAAGTAAACTGTGAACATGTCACAGGACTGAACATGCTGCAGCTTTCCCCCCTTTTTGTCCTGATCTCCAACCACTCATTGTTTCTCAAACAAACAGCTCGTGGGGTCTTTAACTCTGTGCACAAAGCTACATTTGTCCTCCACATTTGACCACCTGCTGACTCTTGGCTTTGCTCTCTGTGAGTAAGCTCTGTCCAGCTGGGAAGTCTGCCGGCCGTATGCACCTGCTGGCTCTGGTTTGAGTCTGAGTCAACCAATGAAAATGTTAATTAAGTCTGCTTTGTTTTAGAAGTCATTAGCATGGCTTTTCTTTGGTAGTTCTGCTGTATTCGCTACATGTTTCGCTCCACACGTTTCATAAATTGTGTTTTCTTGAGAATCTTGAGGCGTGGCCCTTGTGAATGTGAGGGAGGGATGCTGCTCCGATGAGATTGTTAGGGTTTTTGAACATTGATCATTTAAACTTATTGCTTTATTATTATACTGTTATATTAATCAGCTTATATGATCTTCGTTTATGTGTACCTGACAATTTTATCTTGAACGAAGTTGCACAAGATGCTGTTTGTTGGAAACTAACAGAATGTTCCAGCTTAAACTATCGAAACTGCCACGTCTATATTTCTATGTTATCAGGAACTGAGCTTGTGTAATTGCTCTTCCACTCAAGACAATAACACACTGAAGCAATTTGGATTTCACTTCCGTCTCTGTTGGAGTGACTTCCCCTTTGCAAAGTTTGTGTTGCGAAAATTCATTCTTGTCTCTTTGTGCGGCTCTTAGGTGTTTAAAACCCCATCAGAGATCACTTCACATCAGGGTCGGGCAGTGATTTCAGGCCTGATCTGAGGCCAGATTTAGAGTTCAGAGTTCAGAGGCTTCTCTCACTGAGCGTTGGATCTGGTGCCTAACTTGACCCAAACGGTGCAGCTTGTTTCTCCGTCAGGCTGAACGAGGTCAAGTTCATAGCTCAGTTTAATGACTGTTTGTGAGAGATGCTGATATGAAATAAGCAGCTTCATTCTCAAAATATCTGTATAATGTCAGCATTCACTTTAAGTCGTTTTGTTTGAGTCTAGTTACTCTTTTTGTGCTGTTTTAGTCATTCCTAAATCAAAACATAAAGCTAATTCACGAGATGGGTACTATGGCATGTTTTTTTGTAACTTTTATACATTTCAAAATATTCAGCTGTATTTATAAACATTTCCCTCATTGAAATACATTAAAAATGTTTCAAATTCTTCAAAAACTGTGTTCTTTCTCTTCTTCCCCACTCGCACACATTTCTTTGTGTGCTACTTTTAGTTTTTAGCTACGACTAACTGTAGACTTTTGCCACTTTAGCTTCTAGCTAGCTTTTGCAAGCCTTTTGATGTTTTAGCTTTTAGTTAGCCTGTTTTACTCTTAGCTTGTAGTCAGCTTTTTAGCTACTTTTAGCTTCTAGCTAGCTTTTTGATTTGTATGTAACTTTTATGTTTTTGTTAACCCTTTGAGGTTTTTAGCTTTTAATTGGCCTTTTGTCAGTCTTAGCTTTTAGTTACGTTTTCGCGTCATCTTCTAGTCTTTTTTTAATTTTAACAAGACAAAAAAAAAAAACCTATAGCTTTTTGTAATTAGCCTTTTCAACTTTTAGTTTCTGACTAGGCTTTTACTATTTTTAGCTTCCAGCTCACCTTTTGCTAATATTAGCAAGTCTTAAATATATTTTTAGGCCTTTATTTTATGCTGAAGGTTAGCCTTTTGCTACTTTTAGCCTCTATCTAGCTCTTAGTTGCTATTTGCTTGCCTTTAGTTGTTTTTAGTTTCTAGTTAGCCTTTTGACGATTTTAGCTTTTAGCTAGTATCCCGCATCTTTTAGCATTTAGCTACCGGTATGTTTATGCTTCTTTCAGCTTAAACAACCCGCTTTCAGGTTTCCCACCAAACCTCAGTAAAGTACAGTATTCAACATGCACACTGTTCATTTTAAAGAAAGTAAACCCTCTATTTGAAATTTGTTTACAAATAAACATTTATTGCAGCCTGTGTTTGTTGTCCTAAAGAGGTTGTTTTGCCGTCACAGCGGTTTGCAGAGACCGTAGTGGCTTTCCGTAAATCCTTCTTTCAACCCTCGGACTGCCGTGAAAAGGCTGAGTGTGTCTCAGTATGAGTGTGTTCATGTTTACTGGAATGTCTGCAGACCAGGCCTTTTATTAGGCTCATCCATACCACCACATTATAGGCCCTGGTAACCAGGCAACTGCAGGTTCAGCCCGGTTACCATGGCGAGTGCCCATTGAATGACATCGCTGGCCTGTTTGCCCTTCTTCTCACTGAAATAGGGGCTCCCACCCCCCCAATAGACATCAACCACCCCCCACCTTTCCAAACCCCTTCAACGCTCTCATAATCCCGCGCTTCGTCACTGCGTGAAGGAAACAAAAACCTCTCACAGAGGCAGATCTCTGCATCATCAGGGAGTGGCTGAAGGGGAAAAAAAAAAAAGCACCCTGCAGAGCAACAATGTTACTGTAACCAGTCTGCTGGACACAATGGCTTTTACCTATTCTGAAAATAATTTCCACAGTAGAAATACAAAAATCAGCTCTTTTAATTAATATTTACCTGCAATCGTTAACAAATGTTTATGGCAACATGAGCTCTAGAAACTATAGACACAACTATTTAACAAATAAAGCAATTTTCAGACTAAGTGATGCACAAACTGGAATTTGATCAACTTTCTGCTCTTCAGTTTTTTGTTTTAATTTTTATCTTTGGGAACATTAAAAAAAATCATACTGACAAAATAAGTAACTATTTATTGACTTTTTTGGACAAGTTTTTCAACAATCCATAACAATGTGATGGACAAACAAATTCTGATAGTGATGTAAAATATTGGTTCTGTCTTGACTCCAGCTCTTGTTTTACTTTTTACGTGTGCACTTTCCATTTATCTCAGCATTTATTATTTTGTATGATGCTTCACGAATAAAGAAAAGGCCTTGATGTGAAATATTTATGTTTAAAGTATTTTTCTGTGGGGTCCACATACAGCCCAATGCTCTTTTACTGTAAACAGACGTATATTTCCAACTTTCAGGAGCACATATGACCCTCTAAGGTTCTTAAGTCACCAGGCAAAACAAGTATGGATAAGCTCTTGTAATCCAGTCACAGTTTTGAATCAGGGAGTTGTTACTCACTGGCTAAAAAGGGTTTTGTTTTCTGCTGTCGCCTCAAGTTAAAGGGTCAGTTTGTGACCTATATTTCACAGCATTGACCAGGTAAACTATTCTGATGCAGAACATCATAGGAGTTGTAGGAAGACGGTCCCAGCAGCACTTTCGCCAAAGCTTCTGTTTGAAAGGCTGCGGGTGAGGAGCTTGGAGGTGGGGGTCTGACGCAGGGGGAGGGTGGCGAGCTGAACAGCAGAACCCCACTCCAGCTGAATGGGCATTGTCATCTGGATTTCTATGGATGACCAAAATACTTTCTCCCGCTGTGGGGGTTGTTTTATGGATTCGTTGTGGGGAATCCTGTCTCTGCAGAACTGTGGTTGTTTATTAATAACACGCTTGAACCAAAAGAAATCAGACTTAAATTCAGTTTAATCTTAATAAAATGAAACAATATTGCAACTTCATATACATGGATAATGAAACATTACATCAACATAGCAACAGAAAACACAGCTTGTTTTTGGAGTTTGTGAAAAGACAAATGATAAAAATAAAATAAAAATAAAAGGCACAAACTCTCAGGCGCTTAATATGGTTCAATACTGGACTCTGCTTGTTTATGCTGCAACAGATTCCAGGTTTTAGGGAATTTAAATGTTCAAAACAAACTTTCTGTTCACCACACATCAACATAATATCCTGTCTGTGATTTGTTAGGGAATTAAATGTGTAGTTTCCTTCCTCAGCCCAATTATTGGGTATTGTTGTCGACAAAGCTCCACCAAGGAAACTGCTTTCTGAATGTGTGCACATCACTTCATGCTGACTGTGCACAACGGAGGGAACAACTGTAAAAGACTTAGGCCTATAAGAATGTGAAAACGTGTTTAAACAGCAGTAAACTCAAAACTAAAATGTACAAAAGCAGGCAACCTTAAAGATACTCCTTGTGGTTGATAAGTCTTTTTTTTAATTATCTCCTGCAAACACGTTAAAAAAGTGTAAATATGTGGTCCGAGAGTGGAGACCATGTGTAAAAACAGCAGAGGTGCTTCCTCTGATTTAAAGTTCTGATGTATAACAAGCAAAGGAGCGGAGGTGCAAAAAATATCGTCCTTGATGATGATGATAATAAAAAACAGTTTTTTTAAAAAGCTGCAGGTCACTTTTACGCACCGCCTGCTCCAAGCCACGCAGCTACACATAATTCCTTTTGTCATAGTCCCCGTTCTGCGTGGCTCTCTGGGTCTGTGCGTAGTTTACAGAGTATCCAGAGTTCCCGCTGGAGGGACAGGAACAGCACAGCAGGGTTCCTCCGATCAGCAGCAGCGCGGCGGCCGCCCAGCCGATGTAGAGCGCAGCGCCGATCTCCCTCTTCTGCGGCGGGGGCACCTGCGCGTTGTAGAAGTCCGAGATGATTTTGTTGGCCATCCAGCAAAGAGGCACCAGCACAAACAGGCCGCTGATGATGTAGATCACCCCTCCGGCGTTCACCACGCGAGCCTTGACGTACTCGGTGCGGATGCAGTTGGTGCACTGCGCCCCGGCGATCACCACCATGAGACCCAGCACCCCCAGCACCGAGGAGATGATGGTGAGCGCTCTGGCCGCCTGCAGGTCGTGGCTCAGCGCGAGGACAGAGTCGTGCACCTTGCACTGCATCTGGCCCGTGCTCTGCACCACGCACGTCATCCACAAGCCGTCCCAGATGGTCTGCGCCACCACGATGTTGGCTTCGATGAAAGCCGTCACCTTCCACATGGGAAGCCCGCACGCGACCATCACCAAGAGCGAGCCAATTACGCACAAGGCCAGCCCCAAGAGCTCCAGTCCAGCCGACACCATTTTCTCTCTTTTGTGGTTAAACGCTGGTAACAAACCTCGTCTTTATTCTTCCTGAACGCTGTTTCGCTCCGTCTGCAGCTCGGAGCGCGAGCCGCTTTGACTCTGAAAATTAAGACTGCAGCTTTGAGTCCCTTTGTTGGTGCAGGGGGGGGGACGTGAAAACAACTGGAATCACGGCTAGAACCGGACCACGGATATCTGCGAGGCGGGGGTGTGAGGACACGAGGAGAAACTTTCCACCAATCAGCTGCCGCCGCATCCCGAGGCGACCAATGAGAGCGCAGGGAAGTTGTGCGACCGAATGGAGCGGTCCAGAGCGCATTGTGCGCCCGAACAGTTATTTACCACGAACAGAGGGGGCGGTGAAGTGGGAGCAAGGTTAGGGGAGGGAGGTGGGAGTTGAAGAAGCTTAGAAACAGTTGTTTTGTGATTTAAGTTGTTTCTGGCTGAATTTTAAGACATGCGCGTATGAATGTTGGAGCAGATTGTTAGGAAAAAAAGTTAATTAAAAAGGAAATACAGTATAGGAGTGTGGAAATGTTTGACATAATCTATCTGACCCTATAAGCTGATCCTAAGTTGTTCAGGCTTTCTGAAGGTCTATACTATTTCCCCCCACCCTTTTTGATAGCACTATTTTGTCTTTAAAAATGAACAAGAGGGAGAAAAAGGTTCTAAACATTTAGATAAAAGTCATTTCTTTAAGAAGCAAGAAAAATCCAGCACAACCCTGACAGAAATTGACAGATGTTTCCTCCTCCTGTTCATTTTTGACCTTTTGACCACATTTGGTTATGAACCTCTTCCATAAATTCAACATAAAGACAAGAGGAGGATTTGCACATTTGTGTCTAAATTTAAAACAGGCTCTTTGATAAGTTGTCTGTCACGTGACTCATCCATGATTCATCTCTTGAGTTTAAAAGCCTTTTTAAGTCCATATGATCCATGTAGGTAATTATGTGGTTTAAAAACAAGTAAAAAAGATTATCTGAAAACGAAGAGGAAAAAAACAGCTGCAAACTTCGACATGTAAAAAAGTTTTTTTTTTTTTTTTTTTGATCAGGGTCATGATAAAACATTACAAATAAATTACAAGCAATAAAATAAAGGGATGGATTGTAAAACTTTGAAGATAAAAACCACCAGAAGATGAACTTTTAGAGATGAAACCATCAAAAATAAAATTAGTTTTGTATAACCTGATTATTCAAGTTAGATTTTCGTATTTTTTGCAACTTCTTCATCATCAGAACTGAACGGAGGAAGAGAGAAGAAGCAACAGACAGTTGCGATGCTAAACAATTAGGCTATTAGTGCTTTGTGTGCTGTTCAACAAACAAACAATAAATGAATCTTATCACATCAACATGACATTTCTTTTACTTTTCCTGTTTCATTCTTGAGTCTTGTTTGCCTTTGGCTGTATATGTGCAGCTATAAATTGTTTGAATTCATGTTACTACTTTTTAAGGTCTGAAATCTATTGAAGAATAACTTTGTTCAAAATGTTTTGGGTATTGTTCCATCTCAGACTGATTCTGTTTATTTTAGGATGCCCTCTGACCTCTCCTCCTCAGCAAATTATAAATCAACTTAGAACAGGTTTTTGCTTTTTGAAAGAAACTATAAAATAAAATAACGATATTAATTAAACAACAGTATAAATGACATCAACAATATTAATACAGTACAGTACAGTATTGTTAATAATAATGAAATTCAGGTTTGTTGATTGAATGAACAGTGACTGACTCAAGACTGAAAATAAACTAAGTCAAAATCATTAATTTTTCGCACTAACTTTATCATCAGTTTGTGTAAAACACTCGATAGAATCAATAAACACAGTAAGCGATAACATATTTCAGCCATGATCAATTTATTTTAAACAACCACAAATAATGTCATCCCCGCTACAAAGCAGAGGCTCGGAGAAACTGAAATACTGTGGTGGCCATCTTGGATCTAAACTCCTCCTCCATATGTTGTGTCGAGTCCTCTGGGTTGAGCCGTAATGGCGTCAGTGACGCTGCCTGTTAGCCGGCGACTAGCTAGCCTAGCTAGGGCGGACTTTGAGAAGAAGTTTCCGTGTTTTCCCTTCCTGGGCTGGGACAGTAGCAACAGGATAAAGGCTCCGGTTCATCAATAATATCGCAAAGTTACGCACAGGTAAGACACTGTTCGGCAGTTGATTTAAGTTAAACAGTCTCAGTTGGAACGTGATGAAAAATACATTTAAAAAAGTAAACCCGGAGAGTTTCTCGAAGCCGAGCTGGGAACTCGACTGCAGCCTCGGTAACAACTGTTGTGTGCTAAAGTTTGGCATGCTCTGTTAAACTGGCGTCAGTTTCTGTGTTACACTTATTTCACGTTCATTGGACGTCGTTTCAAAACACAAACAATCGCGATGTGTTCAACTAAACCACATATGTGAAAACAACAGTGTCTTCTGCGGCATTTGTGATGTTTAGAGAACTATGAGCGTCAGATAGATACTGGGTGTGGTGGACACGAACTGTCAGAGGCCCTCACAATAAACCTGCCTGAAAAGTTTTTAATATTATTATTTTCCCTCTCTGCTTATCCCAGGTGTTCACACAAAACCTTCTCACTCTTCCTCTCTTTAAACCCTAAATATAATTTTACCAACCGTTTTACTTTACATTACTTTTGTAATGACTCATTTAAGTCTTAGCATGTGCAGAGAAATCGAAAGTTTGTTTTCAAATTTTAAATTACAGCACTAGAAAATCTTCAAAAGGGAAAAAAATAATCAAATATTTTGCCTGGAAAACAATTACAAGAATTTTGTGCCTGTTACAAATAAACAAAAACTCCCATTGTGTAACTTGTGGACTCAGACACTGCCACACATTATCACAAAAATTAATTTTGCTTTCAGACAACTTGACAATAACAATGGGAAACGATAACAAGCTTTTATTACATGTCTGAGATGTGGCGGAGGGCCACTATTGAAGAATAATCATCCATCTTGTTTGTGTTTTTGGCTTGGTGGCGACATGCACCTTCGGTTCTTGCAGATGAGTGAACACAGTGGCAGACGTGGTGAGCTGTAATCTTAGAGGAACAGCTGCTCCTTCCTACAGAAAACACTTAAGATTTTTATTCAACTTATCAGAGGTATATTTGATATCCGAAGAATGTTTCTTATCAATGAAGACTTTTAATCCAGCTCTGACCTTTTGTCCTTCCTGTGACATTATCTCTGAAACGTGAACACCCCATCTGTCTGACCTATAAATTACCAAGGGATGTTTCCTCTTGGTTTGTGTTGTGATGTCAATAGAACAACACAATGTCACAATGGCAGGCTAAATAAACCTGGATTTTCATCGTAAAAGTTTTGCGTTTTGATTTTACACACCCAAGTTTGAAGGGTAAAACAAACAAACCATTACCCCTTAAGGTACATGGTTTAGTTTATTAACAAGAAAAAATGGTCATAGCTGATATACTTTGATCCTCTTAAAAAAGACTGGTGACTCAACGTTATGCCTTCTTCAATAGTTAAACTGTTGAATTTCTTAGAATAAACCTTTCTATTACCTGTTGTGATTGCTAAAGAAAAAAAAACATTTCTATTTGTCTTATCAAAGCTGCAAATTCACTTGTAGTTCTTCAGATGGGATCATTTTCATTGATGGGATATTTCCTGAGTCCTTCTTGGATAATGCTACCCTTTGCAGCAAAGTTTTTCCTTACCAGACAGCTGCAAAACCCAAGAACATCTCCAGGTTTTATGTCTGTGACATCCTTCAGGACAGTCCTGTTGCCTCAACTTGACAATAATTTGAGTTAAATCAAACTTCAAGTTCATACAATAAACTGTTGTTTTTCCTGTAATTGTCCACGAAAGTATTCATTGCAGAGCCTCCTTAGCTTTTAAACAAAACCATTGGGAGCAAGTAAGTAATATAGCCCAGTGATTAGGTTAGCACAGAAAGATACAGTAATCAATTTGTAAACACAATAGTTGGTTAAATACAAAATAATTAAGGTTTAATGTAAACTATGTCACAGGGAATGAGCAGCCATGAAGAAAATATCATCACCTTCTTTTACAGTTACCAGTTTTTTAGGTAATAAAAGCAAGAAACTATAACTTGTACTTCTTTTTTAATTAATTACCTGTTCCCTTTGTTATTAATAATTTGCTCTTTGCTTTTAATTGCATTAAAAATAGACTTCTTGTAATAAACATTGTTTTTGTGGGTTTTTCTTTCCCCCCAAGATTGTTATTAAACTGGTATTGTGTTTTTATTACAACACTACTGCCCACAGACTACAGTACACTTATTCACCAAACTGCATGAGTCACACATCGCTTCATTATGTCCAGTAGCTCTGAGGTCTCTTTCTGTGATCCTTTGGCCTTTTTCTTGTTATGACAGGGTTCACCAAGCCTCCTTGTTGTAGAATTACAGTTTCTGTGTTTCTAACAAGTGGATGAAGGACAGACTAAATAAAAAGTTGACTTATTTCAACATTTTCTGCCCCATGCATGGAGCTGAACTTTTCTGACCTTCATGGCTTCACTCCATTTAATTAACTGTAAACTTGTTACACATGCCAAGCACTTTTGCTGTACTAAGGTGGTATTTCCCCCTTTGGATTTGAACGGTTTAATCTCCCACAAGCGTAGTCCATTGAAGACTACGTGTGTGTGTGTAACAAAACTCAGCAGTCTGGCTGATTAAATGGCCATTATTAAGAAAGTGTTACTGAAGTGTACCCTCCTGCCTGTCTGTCCTGTAGTGTCGTCTTTGTGTGATTACAACTGCAATATTGGAACGGTTTAATTAATCTGCTGTCGGACTAAAGTTGGTTCCCACAGAGCTTCAAGAGGAATAACACTTGGGGTATGTGAATGTTTGATGCACATGGGTACTCTTGCATAGGCTGCTGTGTTAGCTTAGACGTCCATTAAGAAAGAAAACACATTTTATTATTGTGTTTTTAGGCCTGAAACCAATGATTACACTGTACTCAAACTCAGCAGTGAGTCAGTTAATTGGTTTTTATGTGTAGGATTGTTTGTGCTACTAAAAGGATTGCCATAATTTCATATGAATGTCTTTGTTGACAAGAAGATAAATCCTACAACTTTGCTGCTCATTTCAAATGAAATATTGCTATTATTGTAAAGTGGATTGGCACATATTTTGTACAGTCAATTATTGCTGCTGTACAAACTTTTTGCATCCAAATATTTTCAAAGGATTTTTCACTTGGGCCAGTTTTTCTTTTGGTTGATGTGTTTTCCCTCCTCCCTTTTCTGAGCTGTTCTATGTAGGAAAAGCTTCAGGAACCAATGGGATAAACAGCCATTGTTCTCCCTGCAGGCTTGTTGAAACCACCCTGTCAGTATAACTTTGTTGTAAATACTTACAAAACTGTGCCACATGTACCATCAAATACATTTAACTGCATGTAAAAGATCCCCAAGTACCCATAAAGTTGGGTTTGTCAAATGTCCACAGACAACAGATCAGTTTCCCAGCCTACCTCTTTCTCTTGTGGTTATTATTTAATTGCAGTGCATCTCCATTCTGCAAGGCAGCCTGCATCCTTCCAGCAGTTATCACGCTTTGGCTCAAGGGCCAATGTTTTTGTGATAAATACTGAGCCAGTTCCAGCTGCTCAGTCATCACATTGCTGATGTATCAGTTAGTTTGGTTCCTCTGTCGTCTGCTTGAGGTCATGGAGAGGGAAAGGACTGTAGCAGTCGGATGGGAGTTGGAGAATTAAAGGTGTAGCTATCAGCACGTCCTGGCAGGACCTCTGGTCTAAATGTGCAGATCACTTCACAGAGGAGCTTTTAATGTTTAATATATCTAATTTATGTGATATAAATATAAACCTAGCCACAGGACTATCTTGCTTTTAAAACCTTTATGGACAAGATTGCCATGAATTTTATTTTCCCACGGCTGAAGTTTCACAAAATCTTTTACGTTTGTTTTCACCTGCAGACTCATCAGACGACCCAATAAAAAGTAGTGATGTCTCAGTCTGGAGAAAAAGGGAAGGTGAGTAATAGGGCAGCAAATCTCCATGTTAGAGTTTGTACACCAAATTTCAACAGCTGGACAAAATATATATAAATATGAGAACTTCCTAATGAGACATGTGAAAAAACATTGGGCTGCTGATGTCTTCACAATGCTTGCACACACATCCAAAAAGGATTTCCTGTATAAATGAAAGAGTTTCATGGCTTGACTTTATTGCCTGCCAGAATTTCTCACCATTATGCATTACTAATAGTCTCAAATTCTCTTGAATAACTTCATAAAATGAAAAATGACACATTTGTAAACTGAATGAATTGTTCAAATATATAATCCTGCAAATAAAATTTGCTCTCCCATCCTTTGTGCTTCATATCAATGTACTGTATTTATTTTCAAAAAGTAAAAAAAAGATTTCTTTATGTCTTCTAGTTCCCGGATGCAACAGGTTATGTTGGGTTTGCAAACCTCCCAAACCAAGTGCACCGAAAGTCTGTGAAGAAGGGTTTTGAATTTACCCTCATGGTTGTAGGTGAGCGATTAGTCTTAACTTTTAATGTAAACTTTGAAGCACAGATAATTTATGTTTAGTTTTTTTCCAGGGGAGTCTGGTTTGGGCAAATCAACACTTATAAATAGTCTGTTTCTCACCGATCTGTACCCTGAGCGCTACATCCCTGGTGCTGCAGGTAATGCACATGCACACACACAAACACACTGTAATAATGAACTGCTGTAGTGTACCCAGCAGAGCATTATTTCACAAGGAATGTTGAGAATGTTGTGATCTTCAAAAAGTACCATACCTTTCTTATGACTTGACTTGGATTAGGATTTGTTCCTACTTAAAACAGTTAACCAAGCCCTTTCTTGTCAGTTAGTGTAGACATTGCTCCATAATTTAGTTTTTAAGGCCTGTTCACTTTTTTGAAATGTGCTGTTGTTACATCTTGGCAGCTTGTGCAAGAAGTCAACATTATTGTTCATTCAGCTGTTGAACTTCGAACCAAAAAAAAAAAAAAATCAAACTACAGATAAGATATGCAACTATTTCATTTAGCAGCTGAACATTCAGGCTCTGTTTGTCCAAATTAAATTAATAAAATTGCCATAGCTATAACCATTTTTATTTAATTTGCTGTTGTTTTCATGCCTTGACCTCCACAGAGAAAATTGAGCGGACGGTGCAAATCGAGGCATCTACTGTTGAAATTGAGGAGAGAGGGGTGAAGCTTCGACTCACGGTGGTCGACACCCCTGGATATGGCGACGCCATCGACAGCCAAGGCTGGTGCGTGTTTGAGTTGTTTAGGAGTGATATAAAATGTTGACTATTCTTTCTCATCCTTTACATTTGCCTTGTAGCTCTCCCTACTCTTTTTGTCTTTCCGTATACAGATACCCTTATACTTTTTGTGCATCTTTGTGGATGTGTCATATCTGGATTTATGCTTACTTGTTTGACATCTGTAGGTCAATATTGGCAATATATTTGGACCTTTTGTCAGGTTTATGCATTTCCTGCTTAATCTTCTTGGTCTAGATGTGTTTTTATACTTGAAGGTTAATCTAAAAAATTTGAATAACGTGAAAAGGTTCAGTTATTTTGCCAATCATTTCAGAAAGTGAAACTCATCTTATATAGATTTATTACACAGAGTGAAAGATTTCAAGCCTTTATTTCTTGTAATTTTGATGATTAATGGCTTATAGATTAAAAAAATGTTAATTTTCATTCATTGTTTAACTTTTTGAAATGATTGACAAATTTTTTTTGTACTTTTTATCATACAGTAGTCCCTTGTTTATCGCAGGGGATACATACCATGAAGCCCTGCGATAAATGAAAAACCGTGAAATAGGAGTAGTAGTGTAGTACAAGTAGTAGTTTATTTTAGTATGTATATATATATATATATATATATATACTGTGTATATATATATATATACAGGTTACCCCCGGTTTACGGCGTCACCAGTTTACGGCGTTTCACGTTTACGGCTGTCGCC
>JARVGV010001587.1:10640132-10657575 GCA_031762435.1 Hypsolebias longignatus | reverse complement strand
ATATACTGTATTTATACTGTATACAGTATATACATATACTGTATTTATACTGTATATATATATATATATATATAGTATATATACAGTATATATTTATATACCCGTAAATAAAATAAAATAATAACTTAATTTGTACGCATCGTTTATGATACCATGTCTCTCATGTAAATGAGTCCGCGAGGCTCAATGGGATTAACCTGCCTAAATAAATAAAGGTTGAATGAATGATTGTCTATTGTTCTTTGTTTTCCACTGTTGTCAACATGTTGTTAAAATCAGGTCTTTCTTTTAAATGAGTCCCTGAGGCTCAATGGGATTAACCTTTATAAATACTGTAAATGTAGAATGAAAATAAAATAACTGATAATTAATTTTTTAATTAGTTTTTTTTAGAAAACATCAATGCAGATTGTTATCTTCTAAAAATAACTTTTCAAACCTTGAATCGTCGTTTGTTGACGCTCGCGCCTTGCGGACACCAATGCGCATGCGTAAACTCAGGCGCAATGTTCAGCTGCGGAACCTTTTTACAATCAGACCATTTCCGAGTCGAACGGTTTTAACCGATGGACAAGTGATATGTTTACACGTGAGGCTTTTGCTGGACCCGTGTTTTGTAAAAATTGGTTTAAATTTCAAATGCCATCGTTTAAATTGTTATAATAAAAAGGTAGGAACGATCGACATTCATCCTAACGTCCAAACCTAAGTTTAAAATGGGGAAATTAAGGAGAAGGCACAACTGGAAAGGAAGGCAGCAAAGTGAAACACAGCAACCAGTACAAAAGAGCACGGATGTTGTGGTAGAAATACAAGGTGGGATCTGTTATAATCAAGTTTTAACACTTACAACACTGCTCGCTGTGCCTTTTTTCATCTCCTTTGTGTCTCGTCACCAGATGGAGCTCAGTTGAAAGGTGTGGATGAGAGCAACGCTCTGGTTCTTCCAGCCTCCAAACCTAAGAAGAAAAAGGAAACACGGTCGTCCGTTCCCACCAAGAAGCCTCTGTCAAAGAAGCAGAAAAAAGTGCTGCAGAAGGTTCTGGAGCGTAAGGAAAAGAAGACTCAGGTGAGACAATTTGAAGATGTTTTTATAAAATAATATCTGGAACAGTAACTCACATTAGTCCTGGTTTAATATTGTTTTCATCTAAAATATGGCACTGTCAGGTGGTTTATCAATATTATTACCCACCTATAAATCTGGATTTAATGTCCAAATGGTATGTACATTTAATAAATCTGAAGGCTATCGAGTCGGTCCATATTAATAGACTTTCTGATCTATCTGATACCAGTGAAGATAGAAATTTTGCCGGTTTTACATCAGTTTAAAAGTTATTATCTGGTTGTTTGAGTTGAGACAGTATGTAATATTTCTAAAGCATTATTTTTTTAGGTGTACTTTGATATGTCTTTATGGTTTTAATAAAGACTGAAGAAATTACCATACATTCAATGGCATCAGTACTGAAACCATAAAGGTGCCGCAGAGAAATACTGTAATCAGCTCTGGTGTATTTGTAGAATGAATCTTTAATGTTGCTTTTTATTCTTCCAGCTTTCACTTGATACAACAACAAAACACAATGTTCAAATGCAGTTATCCAGGCTTGTTTTTGATAATTGTAATACACAGACTTCCAGAATGTGTTTGATTGCAGCTTTGTTTTTTTGTTTTTTGTTGCTGTTGTTTTTAGAGAGGGGACATCCTGAGTAAACTGGCTGAGGTGCAGCTTCCAGAGTCTGAACTGAAACTTTTGTACACAACATCCAAACTGGGAACAGGAGACAAACTTTACCAGATTAAACAGTAAGTTTTCAGTGACTACGTAAACACACTAAGGGGAACTAGCTATCCTTAAGGAAACACGCCAAGGTTTTAATGAAGTTCCCGACAAATTAATTTGCTCATCAAAAAGTTTCTGTTAAAAAATAATCTCCCCTATAACTGCAAAATTGTAATTTGCTTATTTTGAATTTTAGTGTTTGGGACCTAGGAATCAAGAAAAGATAAACTTTTTGAAAACCTTTTAAGGCTGTAGAAGAAATGTAGATGATCAAATTCCAGAAAAATAGTTTTATTTAAGACTAAATGTTCTGGATGCTTTTGTTAGTTCGAGTTTTTAATCAAGACAAACAGTATGATTTGTTTGGAAAAGCTAAAGTAAAAGCTTTTTATTCTTTTCAGGTTATCAGATGAAGTCAAAGAAGAAGATTCTGGTCCAAAAATCAGCAGTGTCAGCGGTGCAAACAGAAAGAGGAAATGGAAGGAAGAGGAGGAAGACGATGAAGAGCAAAAAGAAGGAGTAAGCAGTGATGAGAACATATCATCAGGGGAGGAAGAGGAGGAGGAGGAGGTGAATAACACCACAGAGGCGAGTGGATCTAAGGAGACAAGTCCTTGTAAGGAGAAAGAGACTACCGGTAAACAGGATGTGCAGCCAGAACAGATGGTCACAGGTGACCATGAAGAAATGATTCTTGATCAGAAGAAAGTCATAAACAAAACGCCTGCAGAGCCGGCGGTCTTCATTCCTGTTGACAGGTCACCAGAAATACAGGTGTGCAACAGCACTTGAAACACATTTGATTTAAAAAGCTGTTTTTGTGAACGTGCTACGTGAACATGTGACTCTGCCGCCGTAGGAGGCCCGTCTGAAGCTGCCCGTGTTGGCAGAGGAGCAGGTCATCATGGAGGCAATTGGAGAAAATCCCTGCGTCGTGATCTGTGGAGAGACGGGGAGCGGAAAGACCACACAAGTGCCTCAGTTTCTTTATGAAGCTGGCTATGCCAGGTAATTTATCCTACCGGTATATTGTTTTGTCGTTTTGTTGTTTTGTTTACCCACACAAAATATAACTTAATAAAAAATCTTGTTCTGCTCATTTCTGTTTCCTCCAGTGGCAGTGGGATTATTGGTATCACCGAGCCAAGGAGAGTAGCAGCTGTCAGCATGTCTCACAGAGTGGCCAAAGAGATGAACCTCCCCACACAGTAAATAATCACAGCTACCCTGAGCACATAACTCAAAACACACACAGCGTAGAGTTCTCTCAAATTTAACAAACACGAGCTTTATGTCAGGATTTCTGCTGGTAATGGTGCATGCCGGTGTGTCGCTGTTCAGGGTCGTGTCGTACCAGATTCGATATGAAGGCAACGTGACGAGCGACACCAAGATCAAGTTTATGACAGATGGTGTCCTGCTGAAAGAGATTCAGAAGGTATCATATTATTTTATTAATCTTAATCATCAAAAAATGGGACAACAAGCTGTAGCTTGCAGGTGTATCTTAAGGATGTCCAGGTGATTAATTAGACATTGCAGCATATTTAGTCTATAGGCCCCAGTAGGAACAGTCCACATCATCCATCTGTCTGTTGGCTACTGATTGAGCTCATCAAGAGAAAGAGTTGTTTTTATAAAATGACACTTTGTGTTGAGCGTCACATCACTGAGCGCAGTGAAGAGAAGCTGAAATGATTCGTGGAATAAATGGACTGTTTGTTTTGTGCTGCAGGACTTTCTGCTTCAGAGATACAAGGTGATCATCATAGACGAAGCCCACGAAAGGAGCGTTTACACAGACATCCTCATCGGATTGTTGTCTCGCATCGTCCCGCTCAGGAACAAGGTCTGAGACAAAACCGTCCGATGCGATGTTTCGGATTCACGTCTTGTTGTGCCATCATCCCAACATTTTCACTTGTTCTCCTCTCATCTGTCTGCAGAAAGGCATGCCCATGAAGCTGCTGATCATGTCAGCAACTCTGCGAGTCGAGGACTTCACAGAAAACCTGAAGCTTTTTAGGACGCCTCCGCCCGTCATCAAAGTCGACGCTCGACAGTTTCCTGTCACCATTCACTTCAACAAACGAACTCCGCTCGAGGATTACACCGGAGAAGCTTTTCACAAGGTCTGCAAAATCCACCGGATGCTTCCTCCAGGTATTCTGATTATGATCTGAACGCGGAGTATGTGAAGCGTGATTTTCAGTAGATCAGCAGGATAAGGAGCTGAAGCATTATTTACCTCCCTGGTGTCATGTTTCTGTCCTTCAGGGGGGATATTGGTGTTTCTGACTGGTCAAGCTGAGGTTCACAGTCTCTGCAGAAGACTCAGAAAAGCTTTCCCCTTTAGGAAAGGCAACACAACTGCTGGTGCGTGCTCAGCCTCCTCACGTGCACACACGCCTCTCTTAGCTGGAGAAATGTTTTTTAACATTTACGTGTTTTTGTGAGCAGCTGCAGATGAGGAAGCGGACACTTCTGAGGCGATGAGGAAATTTAAGAAAGCAAAGTCAAAGAAAACTGTTGTAAGTCTTTGCAGTAATAAAATATAAAAGCTAATATATAAATCCATTTGTTATCAGCAGTAACTGTTGAAGGGGAAGACTCTTTCAGGCATACTTTTACTTTTAGCTGCAAATATACAGTAGTCCCTTGTCTATCGCAGGGAATCTGTACCTTGAAGTCCCCTGATGAGTGAACAACCGTGAAGTAGGAATTGTAGTACAAGTACACTCTTGCAATATTCTAAACAATATTTTTAATCTCTAAATGCTCTAAAAGAGCACAGAATGTATTGATTTCACTTCTGGCTGCACTCAGTCATCTGCAAGTGGTCTTGGCCACGCCCACTTCTCTGCGCTGCATGGAGAACAGCTGATCAGCTGCAGTAGGACGCTTATCCTGCAGTGTGGGCTGCACAAAGGTGCAGCAGGTGCTAAATAATGTACAATAATTAATTTAAAGTAAAAATTACATGCATATCATGTGGCTCATCCATCATATTGTGTCATTTCAATCTTATTTTGAAAGACTGCGATAGAGCGAGTCTGCGATAAATGACCCGCGACTACTGTAAACCGTTACTCCTTGGTGTCCAGTACCATGCACATGCATTGTGTTCCATTAAAGAAATCTGACACTTGTTCGGATATTTTATCTTTAAATGCAAACATCTTTACCACGGTACTGCTTTTATGCAGTGACACGTTTATTTCTATCAAGTGGCACTCATTTTTTACCAAGAGCTTGTGTTAATGGCTGTATCGTTTTTTTTTTTTGTTTGTTTTTTTTTAACAGACCTTTATGTTCACACTTTTTTTGCACTGTTTCCAATAAATCAGCTTGATGTGACAAAGGTTCCTTGTACCCGTATACAGTATATCCTGCCAGCTGTCTGGTGCCCTTTTAAAGACACAGTCAGTGTTTTTATGGCACCACACTGGGCCTAATGTAACTGATGATCAATGAATCCCTGCTGGTTTCGATGAATATCCTTTCAGAATCTATTTTTTCTGATGAAATTTGTTTTATTTGACTGTGATAACGTCAGCTTGTATTTTCTACGTCCCTATCTGCTGCTTTAACAGTTTTCACATTAGAAATTATTAAAAATTTGCCCGTCCAACCTCACATTGTTGCACTTTTGTAAAGTGGTTCTTTTCAAAATGCCTAAAGTGGTTTAACTCTGATTTTAGTCTCTTCCTCGGATCAACTTGGATAACTACTCAGCCCTGCCAGTGGATGAGGGGGACGAGGATAGAGAGGCGGGGATCGGAGACGAAGAGGACGGAGACTCAGACCTTGACCTTGGAGACAGTCCTGCTGACACAGGCAAGTTAATCCACATATATATTTACAATTTAGACAGATTAACATAAATTAAAACATTTCAGTTTCTGAAGTCATTATCAACTCTAAAACTTCAGAAAACACTACCTAGTTCCTAGAAATCCTCTCGTTTAATATTTCTCCTACCGTCCTAAACTTTAAGTCTTGGTGCCTTTACTGGACCAGGTGGGTGAGGTGGGAAGTTTAAACCTTTTGTTTCTTCTTGGCGTTTCACCAGATTTAATTGAGTTTACTGTACTTCAAATCAGAAATCAATTAAAGGTTTTGCATTTCCTAAAGGGATTCATACCACCTGCTACCTTTTATACCAGAGTTTTAAACTAAAAGCTTCTAAATTTGAGAAATGATGTAGTTGTTGTCAAACCTTGAAAGTACCATCATATACCAACACACGTGTGTCAGCTTCCAACAAAATTTGTCATGTTGTCGTTTTTAAAACAAAGTTTGCTCTGTGTTTTGTTTCTGTAGAGGAGAAAGCCGATCCGTCCATCCCTCTGTATGTTCTTCCTCTTTACTCTCTGTTGGGCCCTGCACAGCAGGCCAAGGTGAGGTTTAACATCTTATGTCGCAAAACACTTTTTAAAAGTTTTACCACAAATATGTAAGTGGTTAGTTTTGATTGAGAACATTCTAAATACACTAATAAGGTAGTTTTCTTTATATTTCTCTAGTATTTATTCTAATCATGGATTTTCTAGATGAGGTTTAGGCCTAGAAATACTATTTTCATGCTGTTCAGTACCAGAGCAGTCATAGTTCACAAAGTGCAACACATTCTGGTGTGTTTTGTGGCTGCAGGTGTTCAGACCTCCTCCGCCTGGTACTCGCCTCTGTGTCGTGGCCACGAATGTTGCAGAAACGTCTTTGACCATCCCTGGCATCAAATATGTGGTGGACTGTGGTCGAGTTAAGAAACGTTTTTATGACAAAGTGACGGGGGTGTCGTCCTTTAAAGTCACGTGGACCTCCCAGGCCTCAGCCAATCAGAGGGCAGGTAGAGCTGGACGAACCGAGCCGGGACACTGCTACAGGTCAGAGCTCTTTGGACTCGCCGTGAAGTGGCTGTTTTCTTGACTTTTATAGATATTTTCATTAATGGTTTGTGTTTTTACCTTCAACCTGCAGGCTGTACTCCTCTGCTGTGTTTGGAGACTTCAGTTTGTTCTCGGAGGCGGAGATCACTCGCAGGCCTGTCGAGGATCTCATTTTACAGATGAAGGACCTAAACATAGAAAAGGTCAGCCGAAAAGAAAAAAAAAAAAAAGCTCACATGCATAAAAGAAGAATAACTATTTAAAATGTCTTGCAATTTATTTATTTATTTTTTTTTGCAGGTGATTAATTTTCCTTTTCCCACCCCTCCGTCCTCTGAGGCTCTGATTGCTGCTGAGGAGCTGTTGATCTCGTTGGGAGCGCTCAAAGAACCACCTCGAACTGGAAGGTACCTGTCTGTTTGGCTGCCGCCGAGGGCGAAGATGATTTTATTGAAATTCTAAGGAATTAATCATTGAATGGATGTGTGCAACTTGTGACTTGGGAGACAACCTGATTCAAGATGGCAGCCACAATTAATGAGCCTTAACCCTTAACCTACAAAAACTTGACTACAACAGCTACTGAACTTGGTGTGGTAATAGAGTAATTAGTAACAAATATGCAATTATTACAGGATCACATACAAAATGGCTATAAAGTAACGCCATTTCTCAATTTAAGACGATTTTAGTCTAAATTCTTGTGTGAAATGTAGGTGACATGCATTCCTTCAAGGAGTGCTAGACCTCCAGTGTGGACAGCATAGATGATATTTATTTTCAGCTCTTCTAGTCATTCCTACTGATAAAATCTCCAAAATGTAACAAAGGCTAATTTTATGAGCTATAATTTATAGTAACTTCTGATTATTTCCAGGTGTATGACATTGTTCATAAAAATAAAAAACAAAATATTTTATTGTTACTACCGGTAGTCAATACAATCTCTAACTTTAACAGCCTTTTTTATAAAAAAATTGTCCTTAAGATTTAAGAACATAAAATTATTTGTTTTTAATGTCCACCGCATGTTAACCTGTTCATTTTTTTGTTAAATAAGGGTGAAAGAGTTGCAGCAAGCAAAGCTGAGCTGTCCCATCACTCCTCTGGGCAGAGCGATGGCTTCCTTCCCTGTGGCTCCACGTTATGGGAAAATGTTAGCGCTTGGGAAGCAGCAGGGCTGCCTGCCTTACGTCATCGCTGTGGTCGCAGCCATGACTGTTCGAGAGATTTTTGAGGACCTTGACAGGTGGGCATGTTTTCTTAAATCATTCATATTTAAAGTTAGAATGCCTAAAAACGATACGTCCACTATAGCTTCCAGTTCTTAACTCTCTTAATTAACTTTTAATTAAACTAATTTCTCCTCAGACCTGCACACAGTGATGATGAAAGCTCAAAGCTCACCCAGCGTCGAGCCCGACTCACCCAAATGAGAAGGCTGTGGGCCGGACAAGGACCTTCGCTCCTCCTGGGGGACCTTATGGTCATGCTGGGTAAGAATATTGAAGCAACATTTTTATATTATTAACCTATGACCAATTAAGCTTTTTCTAAATCTCGCTTGAATTTACTTTATTTATCTGTAACTTTTTTTTGTCTTTATTTTTAGTATTACTTACCAGACAAACCAGTTGTATACAGACTTTCTAGCCCAGGGGTGTCCAAACGTTTTCTCTGAAAGGGCCAAATTTAAAATCTATCAGAGTGTTGTGGGCCAAATGCAATTATATAATTCATGAAATGCAAATCATTATTTAAGTAAAGTCCATTTACTTATTATGCAGTTATTTATCCTTCCATTCTGTATAAAGAACATCACAGAACAGACTGCGTTGGTGGTGGTGGACGAGGGGAGTCTGGGGTTCTCCTTCAGAGAATTTTAAATAAAGTAAATGTCATTTCCTGCATTCTGGTGTATTTTACAAAGGTTTATTACAGTAAATTAACATGTAAACTCTGTTATAATTGAAGCCTCTGACTGCAAAGCTGCAGCTCTGCAGGTAAGAGGCGTTCACTTCAGGACACATTGAGGTCGCTGACTGGTCAGTCTCTGATGTGCGTACTGGATTGATTGACAGGTGGCGTGACTCGTTCAGAAAAATTATAGATTGTATGTCCCGTTTGTGACTGTTGTCATTTATTCCATATTTATTCAACACTTATTCAGTATTTTGGTGAATCTAAGGTTTGAGAACTGTTTCCTTACAAAATCCTAATGATGGTTTCTTAGTTTTTCAGAGATGCTGAGTTAAAATTTAGGGGTGCTCAAGAAAGGTGTGTGATGAGCACCTCCATGATGCTCAGCTTTGTCAAAGGAAATGTTATTCAACAGCAAGAAACTGCAGAGAGACAGTATGAAGTCTGTCAAAATAAAATATAAATTATTAAAATTAAAAAAAATGAATGCACAAACGAGTCACTCCAGCTGTGTAGTGTCATTACAGTAGTCATTGGGCCAACTTTCCATCTAACATTGAACTTGGAATGACTGAGTGTAAACACACTGATTCTTCAAAGGAAGTTTTAATATAGTGATGAGGACATCTTGGCGGACCAATGACTAGAATGATACTATGAAAATTATATTAATCAGGTTAATAAACAAAATATGAACAATATCTCCCAACAGTTTTCTCTACGATGACTTTTCAAAAGTTGAATATGATCAGAGTCTCACCTTATTTCTGTAAACGTGGCTGCAGGTGCTGTTGGTGCTTGTGAATATGCTGGCTGCACTCCCAAGTTTTGTGAGGACAATGGACTGAGGTATAAAGCCATGCTGGAGATCAGGAGGCTGCGAGGTCAACTTACCAATGCTGGTACACAAACACAGACTCGATCTCCATCAGATCAGCTGCAGAAGCGCAAAAGATTCAGCGTAACGCTCCCTTTTCAGTGAACGCAGTGTGTCCAGAGGGTGGCGTGTTTGTGGATCCTAAGATGACGCCACCGAACGAACATCAGGTGATTTGTTTGCGACAGATAGTTCTGACCGGACTGGGAGACCACCTGGCGAGGCGTGTTCAAGCAGAAGAAATGTTGGACGCTAAATGGAAGAATGCATACAAGGTAAATTTGCTCCAAAGGCTGTGACTGTGATGTAGGCGAATGTATGTAGCTCCTCTTCACCTCCTCACTTTTATCTGTGTTTGCACAGACTCCTCTTATGGACGACCCGGTGTTCATTCACCCCAGTTCTGCTCTGTTTAAAACACTGCCAGAGTTTGTTGTCTACCAGGAGATCATGGAGACCTCCAAAATCTACATGAGAGGTAAATTAATCTGATGGATAAAGATAGTAAGAGCACTTACAGACAGCTTTGTTGTTATATGCACTCAGGTCTGAAGAGCACCGTACTTGCACCACCTTGTAAGTCGCATCAGTCCAAAAAATATCTAATAAAGTGGAAAAAACATAAATAAGTCGCTTCGCCGTATAAGTCGCATCTATTATGCATCACCGCTGATGCGTCGTGTTTGTTATGCGTTACCACTGACCACCCCGAAACGTGGGCTGGTGTGCCAAAAATTGATTGGCGGGAGCGTGCATGGGAGGACTTTAACCTGAATTTAACTGGATTAACACTTTAAAACAATTATTTGTTTGCTTGACGTTTTAGCAAAGGTGTGTGTTTAACTTTTCTTTATTAAATTCACTTTTAACGATCAAATCAGCTGCATTTCGCCTGGGTGGTGCGGTGAAATGCAGCTGATTTGACGTTTGCTCCAGGAGTTCTGGAGCGAGGTTAAGGTAGCTTGGTATGGCAAGCCAAGTGTCTCATTAATAGCCACTTTTACCTATTAATGAGACTCTTGGCTTGCCATTTTAGTCGCGGGCCCTCTAGTGGATGAAAATGGCAGTGTTCAATATTTTCCATGTCGGAATGAATGAAATCGTCAGATCTCAGCCAAAAATTGTGTTATACTGTAAATATGAGGGAAAGTATATTAGTCACTTTGGTGTATAAGTCTCAGGACTTGCAAATGTATGCAAAAATGTGTGACTTATATTGCAAAAAATATGGTATTTTCTGTAGACTGATTTAGCCAAAGGAACTTCTTATAACTTTTAACTTGTAACTTTATAAACGTTATTGTCAGTCAGAATTATACAGTGCACCATGCAGAATTGAACAGAATTTTGTTTAATTTCTCCACATCAGTGTAGGAGTACGTTAGAGCAGAAGCTGCCATTCTGGTGCAGATACAAGGAATGTGCAACGTTGTGTGCTGGTGTAAACTTCCAGTCGCCCAGGACGTGGCATTTTCTTAGAGTTTATAAACAAAGCAGCTGGACTTTATTCTGTTTGTTGAAGAGTTTCACTTTTCACCTGGGGAGTACTATTTATTTATTCATACATTCATTCATTTATTTATTTATTTTCAGTTTAAAACTGGAGTGTGTGGACCTCCAAGTTCTGTGAGTTCAGCTTTCATAAATGAAGCACCTCATGCAGGTTAAAGCTTGGAGGTCTTCAGTTAACAGAATAAAAGTCCAGATGCTCTTTTATTTACTTCATGAAAACAAAGTGCCTGGCAGCTGTGGGAGATTTATTATTTGATCACTGAACTATAAAAATACAGATTTGATTTAATCACTGTCTCGTGATTTGAATCTACAATTTATAGATGTTTCCTCCTGTCAGGTGTTTCAGCTGTTGAAGCGGAGTGGGTCCCACAGCTTCTGCCACAGTACTGTCACTTCAGTCCTCCTCTGGAGACGCCGGCGCCGAGATTCTGCTCCTCCACAGGCACCATCAAATGTCACAGACCAAGCACCTTCTGTACGTATTCCACAGTGGAGAAACAGGAGCTGATGGGGTTTGTGACTAAGCTTGTCGTCATTTCTGTGTCTCCTTCAGTCCGTGTGGGCTGGCAGCTCCCTGCGGTGGAGATGGAGTATCCAGAAGGTCTAGATCGCTACAAGCTGTTTGCCAGGTTTCTACTTGAGGGACAGGTACTGCAGCAAAACATGTAAAACTCTGAATATATCTGGTCTAAATTATAGGTACAGCCAATAAATTGCAAAGTTGTTTCCTTCATATTTTATTTGGCTCGTGAGTAACTCATGCTAGTTCCTTTTGTTTCACAATGACATGCAAACAAAGATTAATTTTGGTGGCTATCATATTCATTTTATTTATTTGCTGCAACGATCAATTTGATCAGCATTCACTATGTAGCTCTGAAGGGTCTTAACACCATTTCACCTACTAAAATGTCTGTGCACAGGTTTTTTTTTTTCCTGATATCTTCTCCATTAAGCTTTAAAATGGTTCTACAGAAAGGAGGATCTCTAAAACCTTATGTTGCTTATTTGGTGAACCAGTGAAGTAAAAATTGACAGAAACTTCCCAACAATGCAAATAGGAGCCCAGAAGTTTTGAAAAAAGGTGCATGCTTGTGGCCCAACTTTATTAAAAATACAAAAGGTTGCAGTATTACAAGTTTCATATTATTTTGTACTGTAACTAAAAGTTGTATGTATGTATCTTTTATTTAACCAGGGGGGGGAAAAAACTTTTCCAAGAGTGACCTGTCCATCCAAAATACTAAACCAAATACATGAAATACATATCAGACAAATCACATAATTACACATTAAAGTAAAGTTAATTAAAAGTCAAAAACAAACTGGGACTTAATAAAAACACACAAAGGCGTACAGTTGTCTTCCTTCCCCCTTCGACTCCTCACTTCTTCAAGAACTGGTCTTGTCTCCAGTCTCGATCCCTCATCGGCTTGTTCTGCTGCACTTCTGGATTTCAAGCCTTCTCCTGTGCTGGGGGGTCAGGGGTGTGGGTTCTGATCACAGGCCCAGCCTGCACCTGTTGACCCATGTTGGGATGGACGTTCCTCACATCCAGGGCATGTTAGGGGAGATGAAACCAGAGTATCTCATCGTTGCAGGAGGTTATGTCATGGGCATATTTCCTTTTTGCTTTTCTCAAAATTATTAATAATTTATTTTAAAAAGATAAATGCACATAAAATTGTATAATTCCCCCCAAAATTATTATTATTATTATTATTATTATTATTTGTCTATTGTGTTCAATTTGCATTTGTCTTGACATGGCAAGACAAACTTAATTATATACTAGGGATGCACGATATTATCGGCATGGTATTGGACGATATTAGCATTAAATTAAATATCGGACATCGACCATTACATCAAAGTAACTCACCAATCCAAGCATATCCAAATAAACATAATCCAAGTTGAAGTGTTACATTATTTTCAGCCCCATTTTTGGCAACTGCATTTAGTAGCAGGCCAAATTAACAAAGCCCATGCAGAATAATGTAGTGTTTTAGTTCCACAGCAGAGAAAGCTATGTAGTCTCTGTAAGTAGGTCTAGGGGAAAAATATTGGTATTGGTACCGATTATCGGCCAAATAACTTTTAACATATTGGCATTTCGGATATCCACCAAAAATCCAATAACTTGCATCCCTGTTATACACATTTGTTTCCCCCCATCTTAATGTGAAACTCAATACACAATTACACTTCCTCAAATAATAATCCTTGCACCTCATGTGAATCATGTACGCTTTGTCTGGTTTACAGGTTTGTCCCAAACTAAAAAAACACACCGGCCACCTTCTCTCCAACCCCTCCATCTTGATGAAAATATGGGCAAAGTAAGTTGACGGTCTCACACAGACTTATCGGCTCTATTTTCCTCTTCTGTTTGATAAAACAGATGAAAGAAAATGTGAAATCAAACCATTTTTTTCTAGAGCGCTCTAAACAGCTGATCTTGCACTTGATGTTGAAAATGAGTATTTGAGTTAACTCATTTTCATCTTTGTTGTCTTAGACTACAGCCACGAACGGAGGCCTTACTGGCACCACTGGTCTCAAAGAAGGTTGACTGCAGGGAAGCACTCCTTTCTGTCTGGAAGACTGAAGAGAAATGTGAGGGTTTAAAGTGGATGGCTTGTTTCTGTTGTGATCTTGCTGCCTAATTCTGCTGTATGTTGTGCTTCTCTCCCAACAGTTCTGTTGTCTGCATACTGCCAGTGGTTACCTGAAGCTTTGCACAAGGGAGTTGATAAAATGTGGCCTCCTGTTTAAACGGCTGGCATCAAAAAGAAAAAAAAAACCTTCACATCAACAGAACCCACTTTACCTGAAAGGGGACTTCTTCAGATTCTGCTGTTTTTAAAAGTTTAATCAAAGTGCAACTACATTAGCACACCTACTTTGCTTAGATTTTATTTTTTTCATTTTGTATGTTGTGTCTATGACCGGTAAAGTTATTTCATTGCAGAGATATCTAAGTCAGTGCTCTATAATAACTTTATCAATGTGTTGCTGTTGGTAAATTTAATCTAATTTTGGTCTTCATAAGACTTCATAAAACTTTTTATGTGACAGAGAGTAATAGAATTTGTTTCTGCTTTCTTTACCATTTCATTAAACTTTGTATGTTTCAAAAGGTGTTTAACATCAGTAAGGTTGTGTGTAGACTTATTGGAGTTGCAATGTTTATACTTTGAACGTTTTTAAGGTAATTTAGCTCGAAACACGTAGCAACCTGACATTCAGAAAGTTGTGATACCATATTTTCCTTAGGTCTTTATACAATTGTTTTTAGTTTGACATGATGTACATCTGTTTAATTTTTTTCCCAAAAACCAGTTAAATCTTCCTAAACACGAACTAAATTCTTAACAAAATAAGAAATAAAACAATACAGTTCCCAGTTTAAGCTGAGCAACCACTTATTTACTATTACAGTATTATGTTTGTTTGCCTTTTTTTTTTTTTTTTTTTTTTTTTTAAGAAAATGGTTGATCATCAGGATGGAACTCTTAATTTGCTTCATCCTCCATCTTCCCTTCAGACAAGCTCCTTCACTGTCCATTTTTAAATCTCTTAAACATATTTGTACTCCCTGGTTTTTAGCACTGAATGTGTAACCAGTACTGAACCCATACTGAATTTATTCTGTGCTGTTTTTATTGATACTAATGTTTTAACAACTGTTTTATTTTTTAATGTGTTTAAACTTTTTTGATTTTAAGTGTAAGCACATTGTTGCAGCTGTTGTTGTTTTAAAGGGCTTTATAAATAAAGTATTATTATTATCATCCTTAGTAAACACTTGAACATAAAGGTGATCAAAGTTCATGCTCAAAAATCCTGGTTAAAAGAAATCCAAGAAATTTAAGTTAGATCCTCTGGACGGTTTCTTTCTTTCTTTTCTTTTTATTTATTTATTATTTTGTCCTTCATCCAAAGGACTTCATCAGTCTGAGGAGCCACAACAAACTCAGTCCCACAAGCAGCACACTCCCATAGTGGGCCAACCAGTTTGATGGTAATAAGATGGTTTCTGGAGACTGCCCTCTCCCGTCGACTCCTCTGAAGCAGCCATGGCTTAAGTGTTTTTTTTTTTTTTTTTTTAAACATCCAGAGGATCTGCTTTATAATTTTTTGGATTTTTATCTGGATTATTGAGCATGAACTTTGATGTTTTGAACCACTTTGGCCATGACTGCCTCAGGAGGAAATGGCAGAGGAGAAGGTGGGCTCCAGAAACCATCAAACTGGTTTGCCCACTATGGGAGTGTGCTGCTTGTGGGACTGAATTTGTTGTGGCTCCTCTGATTGATGAAGTCCTTTGGATGAAGGACGAAACGTTTCAACAAAATAATAAACCGTCCAGAGCGCAGATATATAAAATATATCCATGGTTCAGAGGACCTGGTTACAAGTGAACGCATCACGTCAATCCGCTGCCGTGATTGGCTAGCGTCCGCTGCGACGTCACTTCCTCTCATTTACGCATCACGTCAATACGTTGCCACCTGATTGGCTAGCGTCCGCTGCGACGCCACTTCCTCTTATTTACACTTCCGTGAGAAGAGGGTAAGACGCCAAAGCTTATCTTTATAGGCATTTGTAATCTGGCGTTTTCACAAACAAAGACCTAAACTGTCAATATGGTAAGAATTGTTAAACCACTGTTGACTCTCGACAACATTTTGTTTTGGAATAAATCGTCGCGGTTGTCAAAGTAGCTAAGCTAACGGCTAACAACAACAACCTCATACTGCTCAGTCATGGTCGTGAAAGTTTATCTGGTTGATTCCAATCTACACAAAACTATTTAAAAATGATTTCGTTGAACGCCATGAATAGATTGTGCTTTCTCCACCTCCGCAGTTTTCCTTCCACCATGTTTTTGACCACCCTATGGCCCGAGGTTTTCAGAGCCGATTTTCCACTCAGTACCGCTGTTATTCGGTGTCTATGCTCGCTGGACCCAACGACCGCTCCGATGTAGAGAAAGGAGGCAAAAGTGAGTCCTGTACAATAAACAATGTAAATCGCTTTAGTGTTCCGTTTTGTTTGAAGGTTAAACCACTTGAAAAGACAAAAAATAGTTTGTATTTCTGAAAAATTACACATCAAATATGATCTAGTTCTCGTGTGTTTTCTTGTTGGATATATGTAATTACTGACAGGCTAATGTCTTTTTTTTCTCAGTAATCATGCCCCCTTCAGCTCTTGATCAGCTCAGTAAGTGCAATTAAAGCTTCTTTTTATTTGTTATTTTGTTCTGTTTTGCACACCCAATCCCTGTGATTCTCATAAATTTTATTTTTCTGAACAGGCAGGCTTAACATCACCTATCCTATGCTTTTCAAGCTGACCAACAAGAACTCAGACAGAATGACACACTGTGGCGTCCTGGAGTTTGTAGCAGATGAGGGAATCTGTTACCTTCCACACTGGGTCCGAAACAATACATTTTGATATTAAATAAGATCGTGAATTCTCTACTTTCATTAGTGGCGGAGAACTGATGAATTTTTCATATGTCAAATACTGTAATTTAAATGATTTATGCAAACAGTAGTAGTATTTATTTCATATATTGGTCAGAAAAGGATTTAATAGAAATGTTGGATTGAAGCTATCCTGATGCATGCTCAATAATCCAGATAGAAAAAAATCTACAAAAAAAGTTAAGTCTGGTCCTCTGGGCATTCAAAAAAAAAAAAAAAGGTTGTATTGAAAACTTCATAGAAATACAATACAGTATATATGTAACTTCAGAATGTGCATGATATTTAAGTTTATATTGTAGAGTAAATACTTATGGTTATGTTTTTCCTGTTTTGTTGCAGATGATGCAGAATCTCCTCCTGGAAGAGGGGGGTCTGGTTCAAGTGGAAAGTGTAAACCTCATGGTGGCAACCTATTCCAAGTTCCAGCCCCAAAGTCCTGATTTCCTAGACATTACAAATCCCAAAGCAGTGTAATAAAAATCATCTTGATAAGTTTGTTCAACTTAATTTTAACATTACAGTACATTTAGTTGATGTGCTCACGGAAGTTACTTTTTTTTTAGACTGGAGAATGCACTGAGAAACTTTGCATGCTTGACAACTGGAGATGTCATAGCTATAAACTACAATGAGAAGGTAAGAGTTTATTCAAGCAGTCTTTTTAAAATAGAATTTATTGTGTAATTTTGTTAATGGGACCTGTGTTTTTGTAAAAGATCTATGAGCTGCGAGTTATGGAAACCAAACCGGACAAAGCCGTATCTATCATCGAGTGTGATATGAATGTAAGACTTAATATCACAGACAAAAGTAAACTGTTCTTTGCAATCACTATTCTGGTTAAAAACAAAAAAGGTTGAATCATGTCATATGGACATCGTTTTTTTGTTAAAAAGAAACGTTTCGCCCCTCATCCAAGGGGCTTTGTCAATCTGAGGCCTAGCCATC
>JARVGV010001587.1:10602552-10614987 GCA_031762435.1 Hypsolebias longignatus | reverse complement strand
GGGACCCTGTGTACATAATCTCGTTTCATCACATGTACCACATGTGGTGCGAATGACAATAAAGATTCTCTGACTCTCTCTGACTCTGACATACAAAATATAAAAAAATGAAAGGTAGCAGAAAGAACACAAAGTTTGTTTTCTCAGTCATCCAGGTATATAACAACAAAAAAGGTTGAATCATGTCATCTTAGCAGAAAGAAGAAAAAAAAATCTTATATCTGCCCCTTTTTTCAAACAATCAGTTCAAACAATAATAATCTTCCAGTAACAGTACAAAATGAATAACTCTAATTTTTCTAACTAATACAATACTATATTCATATACATTTTTTTAACAATTCAGTTTTCATCATTTTAGTTAAATTTGGCACATAGGTGAACAATAACATATTGTTTAATATCACAATTACAAAACTTATTTTTTTATGAATTAAAATGTTTAGTCATTCTTGTCCTCTGACCTCCATCAAGGGGTACTGCTGTCCCTCTTCACCACTATTTCCAGATGAATCATCCTTTTATAAGTGCATATCGCTGAACCTGGAGATATAAGGATCCTGAACTTGAGCTGCATGATGTGAGATGATACTTGTGTTTTAAACGATTGTCCTTTACTGTATTGCTAAAGACAATTCATACTGTCTTCTCATTCATGCTAGAAAAAAAAAAAAAAAAATAGAAGAAAAATGCAATTGTCTAAACATCTATCCATTTACTTTAAACTGTGCCTACGCTTTTATGTGTGGTGGTTAGGGAATGCCACCATGGAGATAAAATGTCAGGATGTGGACTCTGTAGTACAGTCGGTCCAAAGGCATTAAATACTAAAAGATGCTCAGGCTGTTAAAGTGATAAAACTGCATCACATTTCTGTCATAATACATTGGGTTGGGTTGACCTTCATGAACACGTTTTACCTTCTTGATGTGTGCAGCAATGTCTTTCTCGATGTTGTACTTCTCCAGGGCCTGTGTGGCACACTCCACGGCGTCCTGCTGCATGTCCTCCGACATGTCAGCGTTTTTGATCACTGGCTTTCTGTCAGACATGGTTGCCCTGGGTAACCAAAACACAGAATTAATCACTTGTGCAGGCATTCATACACAATGAGGCTGCGCATCATTATCGTCATTAAATGACTTGGTGTATAAACGGTCAAATAAACAGCTGCAGGTTAGCGACGTTATTACGTAATTACGACTACATAATGTTTGAACTAGCCTTTTCTACCCGTGTTACATAACTTCCATTGGAGGCAGGCTGGATGAATGGTGCTCTGCGTAGTTTCTATGGATACGCAAGACATTTAATATTAACTTCTCATTTTTTACCAAGATACCAAGAGTCCCGTGAGAACAGGCTGCAAAAACCCAACGTCATCACGTGACTAATTAACAAAACACAGCTGGGAAAAAAAAAGACCTAACTTGTTTTAGCGTGCCGAAAATATATGCTTTTAAATCTGTAATGGAGTGATAATAACATATACTTTAAGAATTATGAGAAAATGTGCTTCTTTAAAACAACTTTCCAGATGCAATGGCGAGCTGTTGAGCACAATAACTAGCTGTTCGTCATTCTACGCGAAAAAATGGAAAATAAACAACATTTACCACCAGTAAACACAGATAGTGTAAATAAATATTTAAGGAATCAATCTGTGATTTCCTGCAAGAAAAAAAAAGCGGGCAATTTACCTTAAAATGTGGCGTATCGTACGGCAGTATTTTAAATAGATTGAGTGATCCTGGAATGACAACTCCCGCGAAGTGGTTAACACAAAAGTAATGTGGGTGTGTAACGGTAGGAGACTGCTGCCTCGGCGTGAGCCTATTGGTTAGTACTGACTCACCAAGCGCGACCATTGGGCAGTTTAGGCCAGTCTTTTAGGTGTTTTTGCTAGCATTTTATTTCGACCCATCATGCATTGCGACAAGCTGTTGCTAGAGCAACCTATATAAATAACTCGGTCCCTGCAGCTAAAGCATTATTCAGCACAACGGACTAAAAAAATATATCCATATTTCAGTGGCACCTCGGATGTCACCAAGCACACAAATTGTGTGTTTATTGTAGTTTTTTTGTGCAAACCAGTAAAACTATTTGTAACGGCTGAATTATAAATCTTATTACTAAAAGCAAAAACTGTGGTAATGCTTGTTTTTTGTATCTTATGCATCAGAAATTGAAACTTATTTAAAGTGTTGTTTTGGCTAACCAAATACTGTACTGTACAGTTGTAACATGAGGGACGTGAGGTATTCAGCTGAGGTGATAGTAATATTGACAAATGAACAGGTCTGAAAGGTGGAAAATGATAAGGAACACTTAACATGTTTATTTCACTCACACGTAAAGTTTGCAGTTAACAATGAATAATCCCACATTTTTTCCTTTTATTTATATAAAGTACTTGATCTAAACACAAAACTGAAGTACTTCAACTTCTAGTATTTAAGTCTTACTTTTCACTTTATCTACTTCTTTAAAAATCCCCCTAAAAGCAAAGAAGGTATGACAATAACTTCAATCAATCATATATACTCCATGGGCAAAACATACTGACTGATTTGTTTATAACTGTTATGAAAAGGATGCAAATATTTCTGCATTTTTAAGCAGTTTGCCCAAAGAATAAATACAAATAACAAAATACTAAAAATGCTACTACATGAAACAAGCAAACAAAACATCTGTAGGTATAGGGTGTGTTAAGGAGCACCTTCATCCTGGAAAAACATTAGATATTCTCATGATTCAGGATAAACAAAAAGTGTAACAGAGGACACCCCAATTTAAAAACAAATGGCTTATTTAAGTTTTTGGCACAATTAAAGCAAAATATGCATGTGAGGTAACATTTATTAAGTGTTGACATGATTTACAAAATTTAAAAACAAGATCAAGTATGTTTGCGAGGTTACATGAATGTGAACTTTATGAATAAATCACATACTTTGTTCAAAATGTGAAAACAATGCTCAACACAAATAAACATCACTTTCACAGTTATTTTCTCCTCGGTGTTATGAATGAATGAGTAAAAACTAACACACCAACACACGTTTTAAAAACTTTTTAAATCAGTTTTGTAGAACAGCTGCAGAATGGCTTTACTCGCTGCGATCCTTTGGCTCTCTGTATTTGTACTGGATGTAGTCAAAGATGTCTTTCTCACTGTCCACCAGCAGAGGCTCCCCTGCCACTCCTACAACAGATTTGTTTTAAAAAATGCAATAAATAAACATTAAAAGCTGAAAGAAAAAAATCTGTGGCTACTATCTCATTAATGCAGACTTGAGCAGAGTTCTCAGATTTTATTTAGGTTTCCCTAAGACTCACCAGTGACACCAAGTGGTCTTATGGTATACTCATTAAGAGTGAAGCCCTTCTCCAGAGCATGAGTCCTCATATTTTTATTAAAGATGTCACTTCCAGTAAAATACAGGACTCCACAGTAGTACTGGTCCTTGGGAATTAACCTTTTGAAAAAAGTAAAATTATTTCACTGAAAATAACTACCAGTACATTTTAAAACACTACACAGAAGAACAAACACTTCAATGCTTATGCAGGATATGGAAATGCCAATAATTAGTCCAGAGAGTATATAATGCATTTTCTTTTTTGACAGTTAAAATTTTATTCAATGGAAGTCTACATTACATAAACAATAACAATTATTTTGTAGCAAAATAGTACAAAGAAATATGTTTGATTAATAGCTTGATAAATCTGAACTGCAAAATCAACCTTATGTCAATACGCCTGTGAAGATGTTCTTCCTCTTCCTTGTCATTGCTTTGCTGCAGCTGGCAGACTCCCTTGAGAAACAGAATCCAGGACACTAAGAAAAGTCATGTGCTACAGAGGACGGGTATAGTTACTACAGTAACTGCATTATCAACCACAACATCAGCAGACGACTCAGTAATGAATGAAAACAGGCAGAGGCCTCACCATGAACTTAGTGTCTCCTTTGGACAGAGTATCGGTCACAAACCCAATGGATTCCAAATGGTTGACCACAGCATGAAGGAGTTTGGGCTAGAAAACAAAAATAGCATTAAAGGAGTTAAGCAGAGGCATTTTAACCCATAACTATTTATTTTAGGATAAGTACGGAACAGTAGAAGAATATCAGAAAAGCAGCTGCCAGGAAAAAGAAAAAGAGGAAGGCAAAAGAGGAGATATATGGATGCAGTTAGAGAGGACAAGGAGGTAGCTGGAGTGAGGACAGAGGATGCAGAGGACAGAGTGAGATGGAGGAGGATGCCTCGCTGTGGCGACCCCTAAAGAGGGAAAAGCTGAAAGAAGAGAACAACTCAAAAGTAGAAATGTAAGCCTAACCTGCTTTTCTGTTTGAGAGGTGTATTCTGGGTGCGTCAGCAAAATATCAATATCGCCACTTGATGCTGCACCTGGAAATTATTAATGGGATTAAACGAGGCTGAGCTCCCATCTCAAGTCACAAATTGGGTGCAATTTATTAGTAAGGATTACCTCTCCGGTAGCTTCCACAGATTGTTCCAATATATTCTGCATCAATTTTTTCAAGCTCTTCAAGAACAAGAACCTACATTAAACAAAAAAAAAAAAAAAAAGTAAATTAAAAAAAATGATATGTGCAAATAAACTTACATCATAGAAAGAAATATAGAATAAATATTAAAACATTAGAAGATAGATCTGAAGGCAGAATTACCTCCATTTTTTCCATTTCAGCTCTTGGGATTCTTTTCTCAAATTCTTCAAAGTACCTAAATGCAGAAAAATAAACTAGTATGTTTTATTCAGTCTTTAAAAAAGATAACTTAAAACACCTGAAATATCAATAAACACTCAAGCATTTGCAGTAAAACTTACTTGAGCCCAATCTTTTGATGATGGTTTAACTTGTGCTCAATATTTTTCAAATCTGCAAAAAAAGTAAATAATTACAAATACTGTAATGTGCTCACTAAAACTGATAAAAACCAATCTGAAGCTCAAGTTCAGTCATTTTCATGTGTATATAATGTATTAAGAGTTAAATGCGTTACAAACCATCCAGAGTTTTCACTCCTTCATCAAAGAACTTCCTGGCAGCAGCAGGGCTAAAGACAAAACGAAAGTTATGAATGTAACTACGGTTCTATGAATCCCGGTTGACCACCAGAGGGCGGTGCTGAAAGCACTGAATGTTCCTTTTGTGCAAGCGCTGTTCGAGTAATTATATGAACAAAAACACAGGTGTGACACGGATGACTAATCAGAGGCTATTTAGCCTGGTGTCATCCGCAGCTCTGCTCCTATAGAATCTTCTTGCGAAATGCAAGGATTCAGAGTGACAGAGAAGCTCTGGCGGTCGTCCGGGATTTATAGAACAGTAGTTACATTCGTAACTTTTGTTCTATTTCATCCCTGACCGCCAGACTGCGGTGCTGAAAGCACTGAATGACTAATATCAACGATGTCACAAGGAATCCTGAACACATACTGAGGAAGCCCAGAGGACCCTTGCAGGAGAACCTGGCCCAGGGGATGAGGGGTGGCCATGTTAACTCTGTAAAATCTGGTGAACGTGCTTGGGGAAGCCCATGATGCAACAGCACATATTGGTTCGAGTGGAACCCCTTTCAGGGCAGCCCAGGAAGCGGAGATGCTCCTGGTAGTGTGCCTTCATGCTGACTGGCAGGGGATGGTGTCCTGCTACGTGGGCGTGGCAGATGACATCCACGATACAGTGGGAGAGGCACTGCTTGGAAAGAGGATAGCCCAGTCTAGGGCCCCGTAATACACAAACAGCTGGTCTGAGCAGACCCCTCAACCGGTGTAGGCTGAAAACGTGCCAGCCTCAATGGCTGGTTACAGTGAGAGTGAGATAAGACTTTTGGTACAAATGCAATGTTTGGCCACAAGGTAACACCAGAGCCCTCAGGGCCCTACCTGAGACACGAGGGGCTGACTGAGAGAGCATGGAACTTGCTGACCCTCTTTGCTGAGGCAATAGCCAACAAAAAAGCCATCTAACATGAAAGCCACCTGAGGTCCACCTGCATCAGAGGCTCAAATGGAAGGCGGCACAGTGCTTCAAGAACCAAGGACAGATCCAAACCTGGTGCTCGTGGAGCCGTTTGTGGGTGCAACCTACGGGCACCACACAGAAAAAGAGAGACTCGATTGTGGCTTCCCGCTGTACGGCGAGTATGCCGGTGTGATTAGAGGATATTGCCGCTACATTTAAGCGTAGAAGGGGAGTAACCCTTACCAAGTAGAGGCTGGAGAAACTCCAGAATGGTGGGTACTGTACAGGAGACTGGGTCTTCATTGTGATCAGAACACCATCGGGAAAAATGACGCAACCTGTTTTCGTATTGCTGAGGAGTAGAGGGTGGCCTGGCGCAATGGATGTAGTCAGCTGATGCCTTAGCCTCGCAGTGGCCACACCCACAACCAAAGACGTTGAGGATTGGGGTGCCATAGCAGTCCCCCCAAATGAGACAGCAAGTCCCTCCAGGTTGGTAGACACCATGGGATGCCTTGGCATAGCCTCCAGAGCAGTGGGAACCATGGTAGTGCTGGCCGATATGGAGCCACCAGTAGCATCCTGTGGCCCTCCTCGAGGACTCTCCGAAGGGTTGGTCAGATTAGAGAAAGGGGTGGAAAGGCATATAGGAGGACCCTTGGCCAAGGATGAGCCAACGTGCCCTGGCCCAGCGCACCCAACACCCCTGTAAGGGAGTACCATAGGGGTAAATGAGTCGACCCCTCTGTTGCAACCAGGTTTACCTCCGCCCGACCAAAATGCTCCCAGACCATTAGCACTATGTCGCTGTGGAGGGACCACTCTTCTGGGGGCAGACCCTTAGCGGGAGAGAAAATCTTCGACCTGATCGTGTTGCTCTGGGAAGTATGCCACCCGCAGGGTGGACAGGTGAGGAAAGGCCCATTCCAGGAGCTCTCTGGACATTGTCAGAAGTTGTGATGACCTGATGCCCCCTTGGTGGTTGATGTGGTAGACAACAGAGGTGTTGTCTGACTGAACGAGGACATGCCTCTATTCCAGGTGGGGCAGGAAGTACCTGAGTGCCAAATGCACTGCACGCAGCTCCAGCACATTTATATGCTTGGAGCAGTCCCTTTGACCCCAGCGGCCCTGAACAGCTCTGTGTTGCCACACAGCGCCCCATCCCGTGGAGCTGGCATCTGTCGTGACCACTTCCCTGCAACACACTACCACTCCCATGGGGACACCCCTGGACAAATAATCCTCGTCCCTCCATGGAGTCAAGGCCCGAAAACATGACAAACATGACCACATCACTGCGAGCTTGTGCTGCCTGTGTCGCCTGGCATCCAGGCGAAAGTTGTTGAGCCACTCTGCAAGGGACAAAGTGACAACAGGCCTAAGGGTACCACCCAAGTGACTGAGGTCAGTTTGCCTAGTAGCCATAAGAAGGCTGCCTGCCCAGCCTGAACCGACTGACCAATTGGAGTATGTTGCCCACCCTTTGAACGGATGGGCGAGCGCTCATGGAGGGTGAATCCAGAACCACCCCAAGAAAGGTGATCATCTGGGAAGGAATCAGGCAGCTCTTCTCCAGACTGACACTGAGGCCAAACTGGTACACATGAGCGAGCAGGCGATTTGTGTCACGAGAGGCACAAGCCCGAGACGGGGTGCAGAGAAGGCAGTCATCTAAGTACAGCAGAATCTTCACTCCGTAGGTCTGCATGGGAGAGAGGGCTGCTTTCACACACCAAGTGAACACCCTCGGGGAAAGAGAGAGCCCGAATGGGAGTACCTGGAACTGCCAGTGTCGACCCTGATAGGCAAACCTGAGAAAGTGGCGATGATCTGCCGCAATAGGCACATGATAATAAGCATCCTTCAGGTCTATAGATGTGAACCATTCTCCCCCTTGTGACCGCTTAAAGGACCTCTGCTGTCGTGAGCATGTGGAATGACAACACCCTTAGATACTGGTTGAGTCCCCTCAGATCCAAAACGGGACGAAAACCGCCCGTCTTCTTTTGCAAGAGGAAGTTAGTTGAGTACTAGCCTCTGGGTTGCTTCAATTGCACCCTTGGCCAGGAGGGCAGAAAGCTGTGCTCGGGCTTTCACCAGGTCGGTGATTACAGTCATCTTGACACATTGTGAGATGTATGGCCGCCGTTGGAACTGTAGACGGTAACCATGGGTCAGAGTGGCAACCACCCATGCGTCCATGGCGTGAGCAGCCCAGTAACTGAGCAGCTGGTGGGAGAAATATCCAACGGTTGGCCTGGTGGCATCACCGTCTCCCTCTATGGCCCCTAGGCGGCAGCCAGAGCCCCTGGTCCGAACCTGCCCAGCTGGTTGGTGGACCGACTCACGAAAGGCCCTGTTAGGTCTCTGATGAACCGCACGAGGGCAAAGACCCTGAGGCGGTGGCCAAATTCCAGGGACAGCCGACGAGCGTCTTGGATGCCGAGGAGGTGGAGGGGGCGTCGCCCTGCTAAGGGTCAAAAGCTGCTGCCTTATCTGTCAGACGGTCCGTTTGAGCGCTTCTAAGGCAGCTGGACCAAACAACTCGCAACACTGAACTCGTGGGCACCGAACATCATTGCGTAGGGCTGCCTCTGGTGATATGATGAGTGAGGCAACAGCAGGTTCGATTGCCGGCATGCGATCCAGGCCCACAGCAGCCAGCTCATGCATAGCTGCCAACACTCGGGCATCCACGAAGAGGCGCGCCCAGGCCCTTTGGTCCCGCCAGCAACCATGCAACTCCTTCAGGTACTCCAGAAAAGGGAGGAGAGGCCTGTCCACGCATGAAGAAGGCACTTCCCGGGGTGGACCCTTCTGGTTGCGGGACATCCAGCTGCTGTTGTCTCAGGGCCATACTCATGATGTCCTGCATCGAGCCATCACCTGACCCACTAGCTGTGCTTTGAGACAAAGAAAAAGAACCAGTCGCTGAGACTTGAGATGACTGTTCCTCCTCCTCACCTAGTGGAAAGATCCTGATCAGACTTGGCTTGCCTCTTTCTAGGAGGGGCCACAGAGACTGCGGCCTCAGTCTGGCACTTTGAGTGCCTGGGTGGAGCCTCCTGCCCACAAGGTGGGAGATCACTGCTGAGCTCGGGGCAAAACTGGGCCAGCCAAGCCACTCTTACAGTATGAGGCAAGAAGCTGCAGTTCATGCAGGGGTTCTCTGACAGGTCCTCCACCAGATGGTCATGTCTAAGGCAGGCAAGACACAGGTTGTGACCATCATCCACCTGGAGAACGGCCCCACAATCCATGCAGCAGTGAGAGCCATCCATGCTCCCTACTGTAGGCAGTTTATTCAAGTGAAAAATGCAACTCAGCAGGGGGGATGGCACCGCCAGCTACACCCAGGACACAAGCTGAGAACAAGGACGAAGGACAGGCCGAAATTGGGAGAGGGTGCGCAAACACTAGCCTTCAGCAATAGAAAACAAGGTTTGCGAAAAGTGAATAGGGAGAAGGTGCGCGAACGCTAGCCTTCACCAATAGAAAACAAGGCCAAAACTCAGAGAGGTTAGCACCGCGTTTATGTGTCAAGCAATAATTGATAGAAGGTGCGCGAATGCTCACCTTCCCAAATTAGTAAACAGGACCAGAACACAGCTGGCTACGTAATTAGCTTTGCACTATCCAAACCAACCACACAGTTGGAAGCCTCCAACATTTGGAGCAAAAGAAGAAAAAGACTACTCACCAGTGTTAAATCTCACACACAGTAGTCAGACGCTGTAAGTTGAGACAGGGGCAGAAGCCGCTGTAGTCCCCAACAAACAGAAGAAATACCTTGGCTTGAACGAAGGCTAAACCGTTGCGGCCCTAGGAGGGTGAATACGCTGCTCCAAGCCAATGGACAATCGGGCCTCCGACGACAGTGAAAGGTCCATAGGGCTGAAGCCCTAGATCGAACGCGCCCGAGAAGAAAAAAGGAGCAGAGCTGCGGATAGCGCCAGGCTATATAGTTTCTGATTAGTCATCCATGTCACCCCTGTGACTTTGTTGATATAATTACTCAAACAGCGCATGCATGAAGGGAACATTCAGTGCTTTCAGCACCGCCCTCCGGCGGTCTGTCTCAAGATCTCATGTTTAACTGGGGTATCCAGTCAACAAGTATAACTGGAAGTTTTGTGGTCACAAAGCATTTCATTGTAAACATCCATATAAGCCTTTTAATTTAACTGCACTTCAAAATTTATAACATACCCAATACCAGTAACTCTGGTAAGAAAGTTGATGGAAGAGCTGGTATCATCATTTCTGATCTAAAAGAAAATATCAGAATAGCACACATCAGTTAGTGAGATAAGCTTCAATATACTGTACAGTACATGCAGATTGTCAAAGGTATTGTGAAGAAGTGGGTGTTGAAAAGTTGCAGCACCCCTAAAGGATTTGTAGTTGCAAGACATAAAACTGCATCTAACTAAACATGGTTGTGTGCCATTTTTTTAATTCCACATACATTATGTTAAAGAGTTTAAATTAACTGCATCTTATGCTGTATATTTTTCCAAAAACTGATAAAAATATCATTTCACAATGTTGTTATAACATCTTCAGAAAGACTTTTCTTTTCCATTCCCCTGACTGACTTTTAACATCCCCAATGTATCGGTAGAATCACTTTTGGTACGTGTTTTTAAACATCCAAACTCACCATGAACTTTCTTATACAAACTCACCTTTTCAAGTTTTCTTAGTTTGCCAGTTTGAAGGAACTCATCAATTTTTTCTGCTATCTTAGCTCCAACTCCATCCTGTGGAAATGTGAAAAAGTTAACATGACAGAGCTGCACTTACTGAACTCATGCATCATCTGGCTCTTGGCAAAAATACTGCATATACTTTATTAATCACCATTGGAGAAATTAATAAATTTCTCACCACACATGTGAGTATGCATGTGGAGCAGAGTGTTGCGAAAAAATAATTTACAGCACTATATCAAAACGTTTCCATATATTAAAATGTGATGGTCAATTTAATGAATGTATTCATGCAGATGTCCATCCTGACAACTGACAGTAAGTATCAAACATAAACTCATAAAGACATACTGAACAGTAATGATCATTACAGCAATGAACCCTGAATAAAACAAACAGGACTGACACTGATATTTGTGTCTTGGAGACTGAGTTGCTCAGCAAACTCTTATTGTAGATGCAGTCCAGTGTCTTCTGGTTTACTTAATTTTATTGAATGTCAACAGGTCACTTTTGTATTAATACAAAAAGCTGTAAAATATGCTGGTACACAAAATGTATTTTAATGCACAAACCAGTTTCTTGGCCTCTTCTCCATTTTTAATCTTGTTGGGGTACTTGGCAATGGTAGACGCTGCTTTCCTATCCACAGTGTACAAAAAAGCATTTTGTGGCATTTTAACAATATAGAGACTAATGTCTTCAAAAAACAATCAGAATATTAACATTCAAACCATAAAGTAATTTCTACTACATACAGTTTGATTCAATTGCTGTGACAAGAACAGTACTGTATTAGCCTTAGGCAAACTAATTTATCACAACAGTATTGTGTCAATATGTATGTTATGTAACTATCCTCGCCGAGATCAAGCAGGCATAAGCATCACAAGCCAAGTTTGCTGATAGTTGGTCCTTTTTAAGATCAGTATTATAAGTTATTTTGCATAAAGTAATTCAATGAAACCCTCGCTGGTTAAAGCATACACGCACCAGATCTTACCTGTACGCATTGTACTTGTGTATTGCTCTGTTGACATTTTTCTCATAGTTTGCCAGCTCTGGAAACAGACAGAAGCAACTTAAGACGTTGTGACTTCATGCTATTTTTAAAACAGCAGAGCAACTCAAAGGCATTTCAATGACCAACAAATGAATCAAACTTTAGTACAAAGCAACCCAGATGCTTTAAGGTACGACAACGTAGTGGCATGACTAAGCTTATCATATAAAACACATTGAATTTACGAAGTTGATTAAAAGCTATTTAATTTTAAATGTAGGATAACAGTCAGCTAACTGCTAGCTTAGCTTCACGTACCGACAAGGAAGTCTGTTATTCCCTCATTTAGGGACTCCTGTGGCGCTTTCCTCTTGCTCATTGTGACCAGATAACTATTTGATGTTCTTTCCAAATCAAACTACTTTATTTACAAGTTTAATAAGTCTGTTCTTTTGTATTTTGAGCTTGCATCTAGTTAGCACTTTAGCTATGGCTAGCTCACGTCACGCTAAACAATGACCGAAACGCGTAGGACGGATTGCGCCTGCGCAGTGCGTCGTTGCTGATCGGACCTTTTCCCATGCTTTTTCATTCATTCAACCTTTTTTAGGCAGGTTAATCTCATTGAGTCTCGAGGACTCATTTACAAGAGAGACCTGGCTACAAACTAAGGATGATAACAACATTAACAATACAGCAATAGATTT
>JARVGV010001587.1:10516831-10532347 GCA_031762435.1 Hypsolebias longignatus | reverse complement strand
TTCTGCAGCTGTGCAGCCTCCATGCCACACGTTGATGCTGGAGCACAGGATGCTCTCCACTGCACACCTGTAGAAGGGGGTGAGGACTGAGCTTCTCAGACCAGCACGTCTCAGCCGTCTGAGGAAGTAGAGTCTGATGAGATTTCTTGATCAGGCTGGTGGTGTTGTTGCTCCAGCTGAGGTTATCATTCATATGTACACCCAATTGGTATTGGTTCAGAATCAAATCTTTTGAATTTCAAGCTCATTATTACGTCACATGCACAATGTATTCAGCATAGACTTTGAATAAGTCGACAGTCGTCAGGTCATCGTTACAACTTTTACCAGGGCTTAATTTGTAAACCGATCAATGCTGGAATGCAAATAGCAGCTGGGCCAGGGGGTCTGTGGGTCCTCCCCCAGAAAATTTTGCATAAAGTAGATGCCATTTCCTGCATTTTGGTGTATTTTATCGGGTTGTTAAACATCTACCTTTACCTACATTTGTAAACATTTGAGTCAGTAACTATTTTAGAGAGCAACAACAGCAGCTCTCACTTGTGTGAACATGTGTTCAACTGTGTGTGTGCCGCTTCTATGAAGTCAAGACCCCCACCCCCACTTCCCGTCTCTGAGCCCGAATCTTATCCGCTGAATTCAGCCCTGTGCGTTGCTGTCCACCTCCTCTCGCATGTGAAACCTCCAGGCTCCTCCTCCGTCTGTTCATGGCCACGGCCTGTTGGCTCCTGCCTGGTTATCTCGACATTCACCCCCTCACCACTCGCTAGCTTCTGCTCCAATCTCGATTGCCGCTCCCTTCAGGTGCATCAATTATCAGTTGTCCAACTAAGGACAATCTATCCATCCATTTTTTTTAAATGAAAGTAAATTGGACTGTCTTTAACATTTTGATCACTGTTATTTTGACAAATTAGCACTGTTGTTTTGATACGTAATGCAACGTGAATAAGATGCATCCAACATTTCTCTCGTTGTATTTTTAATAATCAAAATTTGATTAATAACCCACTTTAAACTGTCAAACAGATTAGCAATTTAGTTGTGCTGTTTAATTATATTTTCAAGTAGTTTTTTTTGTTGTTGTTTTGTTTTTATAAAAATGAACGATGACTAGACTTTTAGCGGTGGAGATTTGAGTTACTGGATCCAATCAAACAGTTGCCGGAACGCACCCTGTCAAAATAAGAGTTCCCAGATCTTGTTCCGGCAGGCTCCGGCTCAAATTAAGCACTGACTTTTACCGTCAAGCAGTTTAGATGTTGATGAAATATCTCCTCGTGCTGCTTTTTGTTGTATTTTGCGATTGCTACTCAACAAATGAAGTAAAGCAAGTCTTCAAGGTGTTCCTAGAAAAGAGATGAAGCAAAGGGAACTTTTTACTCCCTGTAGCTTAGTTCAGTCTGAGTCTTTGCTGATCCTGTTAATAGTCTGGTCTACCAAAGGTAACGAAAAAGACCTCAGGGGTGCTGCTTGTTGTTTTAGAGACTTTTAACTTTTTTTTTTTTTAACGCCCTGTTTCTATGCACTGTCAATTAAAAGGGAAGTTCTCCTTTCACATAAAATGCACAGAAAGGTGTACAGGTAAGTAATGAAATTGTAAAAAATGCCAACACTTGTAGACACAGAGATTTTTTTTACTACCAACAATGACTGACTGTCAAGGAATCCCCAAAAACCTCGAGTCCCTTCTGCTTGTTGTTTACCTAAGTGCTGTTCTCAAACACTCAGACCGTGAAAACCATAAATGTCCTGTTCAAATGCTAAAACTCTGAGCTACGATTGCATCACAGACTCGTATTTGGCAGCCTCATCAGGGTGTCGCTCTTGTTTTGTCCTGCAGCAAAACCGCGTGGTTGGAGCGATGCAGCTGTATTCAGTTGACAGGAAAGTGTCCCAGCCCATCGAAGGCCACGCTGCTGCTTTCGGGGAGTTCAAAGTGGAGGGAAATGCCAAACCTTCCACTCTGTTCTGCTTTGCCGTGCGCTCACAGGCCGGAGGAAAGGTGAAAGTCTTAACAATGCTCACGGTTGCTTTGCCACGACGGTTTGTTTATGCGCTCTTTGTTTTTCTAGTTGCACATCATCGAAGTTGGACAGCCAGCCGCAGGAAACCAGCCATTTGCAAAGAAAGCAGTGGATGTGTTCTTTCCTCCAGAGGCCCAGACAGACTTTCCTGTAGCTATGCAGGTTGTGAACAAATTCTGAAACATATTTGTTTTTGCTGCATCGCCTCTAGCTGCCGAATACTTAAAACGCTCTCTTTGGACTCTCTCTCTGTAGATTGGCAACAAGCATGGTGTGATATATTTGATCACAAAGTACGGTTACATTCACCTGTACGACCTGGAGACTGGAGTTTGTATATACATGAACCGAATCAGTGCAGAGACCATTTTTGTTACCGCCCCTCATGAGGCAACCTCAGGGATCATTGGCGTTAACAAGAAGGGACAGGTAAGAAGTAATGAGGCAATAATGATCTTGTTACCAGGTTTTAGTTGTAAAATCAGCAGGAGGTGTGATTTTGATGTGAAAGATGATCTCAAAACAATTATAAACTACAGGTGATGTTATTGAATATTGAATGTTTTGGCGATTTTGTTATATTTTTTTACAATGTGGTTGTGTTTTCTGTCATTCTTAGGTTTTATCAGTGTGTGTTGAAGAGGAGAATATAGTCAATTATGCCACAAACGTCCTGCAGAACCCTGATCTAGCCCTGAGGATTGCTGTGCGGTCCAACCTCACCGGAGCTGAGGAGCTTTTTGGCAGGAAGTTCAACACCCTGTTTGCCCAGGGAAGTTATTCAGAAGCTGCAAAGGTTGCTGCTTCTGCACCCAAGGTATCTGTCACATATCCTGGTCACGTTTCAGTAATGACTAGACCTAGTGACTATAACATTTACAAATGTTGTACAATATAAAATACAAAACACTCAAAAGATTCAGTAGTGATTTATTTGATCCATAATTCATCCATTTTGACGTCTCATCCTCAGGGTATCCTGCGAACGGCAGAAACCATCCGTAAGTTTCAGAGTGTCCCAGCCCAGCCGGGTCAAGCCTCCCCACTCTTGCAGTACTTTGGGATTCTTTTGGACCAGGGCCAGCTCAACAAGTTTGAGTCTCTGGAGCTGTGCAGGCCTGTCCTGCAACAAGGCCGCAAGCAGCTGCTGGAGAAATGGCTGAAGGAGGACAAAGTAGGTTGGGAGGACGGAACGAGCAAGACAGCTTTGTTAAATCAATTTATCTGACATCTCAATCCGATGTTTAGTATCAAGATATTTGTGTTTTTTGCAGCTGGAGTGCTCAGAGGAGCTGGGGGACTTGGTGAAAGCCACTGACCCAACACTTGCTCTGAGTGTTTATCTCAGAGCTAATGTCCCTAACAAAGTCATTCAGTGCTTTGCAGAAACCGGGCAGTTCCAGAAGATTGTGTTGTACGCAAAAAAGGTAGAGAGGGACCTGAGTCACATTTTTTTAATTTCTATAATCCGTTATATATTTTAGAAAACCTTATATGTGAGTAATGTGTTTTACATTTTTAAATACAGTATCCTGTTTTTATTTTTGATGTTTTAAATGTGAATATACTTTGAAGACTGCAGGCAAAATTAATTTTTTGTAGTTGTAATGTTTATTTATTTATTTATTTTACCCCTTTTACACTTTTGCAGGTGGGCTACACCCCAGACTGGGTGTTTCTGTTGAGGAATGTGATGCGGGTCAATCCAGACCAGGGGCTCCAGTTTGCCCAGATGTTAGTCCAGGACGAGGAACCACTGGCCAACATCAACCAGGTAACCCACACATCTGCACAACCTTACTCCTGCATCTGCCTTAAAAAAAAAAAAAAAAAATCAGTGTGTTCACCCGTTCATATGTACGGGAATACACAAAGGGCCCAGTGTGGGAGCCTTCATCTCTGTTGTTCCAGATGTGCCAGTAATGTCTGGAATTCACTGAGTCAGTTACCCCCTCCTTTCTTTTAAAGCCACATCTGCTCCACTCCGTTTCAAATAGAGGTGGATGAACAGTGGAGATTCAGCAGAAAATAAGAAAAGCAGAAACATCTGTCTGGTGTTTGATAATCTGCAACTTGTTAACTGTGTGCCAACTCCAATCACGTGTGACAGATGTTAGCACAGTTAAAACCTCTATAACTTCCTTAACTAGTTCTGATTTCTTTTAACTTCTCGCTGTTGTGTTTTGCTCTTTGGTAGATTGTGGATGTTTTTATGGAGGGCAGCCTGATTCAGCAGTGCACCTCCTTCCTGTTGGATGCTTTGAAGAACAACCGTCCAGCTGAAGGTCACCTACAGACACGCCTGCTTGAGATGAACCTGATACACGCACCCCAGGTGAACTCTCTGACTTGTATTTCTCTCCTAATCGTAAAAAGAACTTTGCGGTGGATACATTTAATGCTATTTGCACACTGTTGTCAGCAGCCAACAATACTTTTTGCACCAAGGGTAGAAGAGCCAGCGTAGGTACGTGTTTGAAGGATAGCTTATAGCAGAGGAGAGACACAGACTCTGCAGGGTAAACCTAACTGTTCAATTTCCAAAGCCAGAAAGGCTAGTTACCAAAAAAGTTTATGGTGTGAAATCATCTATTTGAACAAAATCGGATCTGGTTTTATACACAAACAACAACTCGGGTGCCTGAACTTAGTAAAACTGCTAAAAACACAAACTTAATTAATAGAAAGGAAAGCAGTTAAATAATTAAAGTAACGAGTGCTAAGTTTTGCAACAGCAAATATACGGTAAACAAAACTTTTAAAGCTAAAAGAATCAGAAACTAGCTAAAACCCAATGTAATGACACACTAGCTAAAAGCTAAAAGTAGCAAAATGCTAGCTAAAACCAAAAGTAGTAAAACCCTAGCTAAATTGTAAAAGCAGCAAAAGCAAATTTGCAAAATGCTAACCAAATGTGGCAAAAACATTAGCTAAAAGTGAAATGTAGGTAAAATTTGCAAAAGAATAGCTAAAAGCAGTAAAGGTAACAAAAAAGACTAAAATAGAGCAAGTGTTCTGTGGCAGTTTTCAAAAAGAACAATGCTTTTTAAGGAATTGAAAACATCTTGATTCTATAGGACAATTTTTTTTTTTACAAATTGGTTACAAAACCCAAAAGTCTTTTTTTATTTTTTATTTATTTATTTATTTATTTATTTTAATTTTTTGTTCCATTCAACCTTTATTTATACAGGCTAGTCTCATTGAGCCACAGGGACTCACAAGAGGAACCTGTTCCAGACAACATATTAAGTACAGACAACAATAAAACTACAGTAAAAATGCAGTTAAAATAATAGTAGTGTCCAAAACAATAAATCAGGGTGCTGTAAAACGGCGTGAAATACTAAAAACAAGAACATATCTGCTTTGATTTTTCTATTGACATTATCAGATGTGTGAAACCCCTTAAACAAATGAAGGTGGACAACTTCACTTTCTGTTGCAAGCACCCATCTGAACGAGATGAATGTTTTGATAGGGGTGGCTAAAATGCCACAAAGTTTGTGGAAGTAGCTAATCTACAGAAAAAGTAAACAACAAGGAAACAATAATGTGAACGCTGAATTATTCACACAGTGATTAAAAAGTTTGACACTATAAACAACTCGAAGCTTCCATTTGACTCATTCTTCGTCTCTGCTCTCTGGCTTGGTGCAAACTTCTCACTGTTATCACCTGGATGCAGAAAAGACACTAAATATGATTTGTGTGTTCATGTGTGCATGCACATTCTTAGGTAGCAGATGCCATTCTGGGGAACCAGATGTTTACACACTATGACCGAGCCCACGTCGCTCAGCTGTGTGAGAAAGCAGGACTGCTGCAGAGAGCCCTCGAACACTACACCGACCTGTATGATATCAAGCGAGCTGTGGTGCACACGCATCTGCTCAACCCTGAGGTAGGCCTTTAGACGTGCAGTCATGCTTGTGAATGTGGCTCCTTTGGGAGAGAATGCGTTTTTATTGTCACGATGATGTATGAAAATGGCTCTTGAACCCACAGCTTTTTTTTAATCACCTCTCTGTTTTTCGTATTTTTCCTGCAGTGGCTGGTAAACTTTTTTGGCTCCTTGTCAGTCGAGGACTCTTTGGAGTGTTTAAGGGCCATGCTATCAGCTAACATCAGGCAGAACCTGCAGCTGTGTGTCCAGGTAGCATCAAAGTATCACGAGCAGCTGGGAACTCAGGCGTTAGTGGAGCTCTTTGAGTCTTTTAAAAGTTATGAAGGTAGGTTCAGATGAAATGACCACTCCATCTCCCTATTTTTGATGTTTTTTGGTGACGAGGGGTGCAGCTAACTGTTTTGTTCCCTTCTTAAACCCTCTACTGAAGGTTTATTTTACTTCCTCGGGTCGATTGTGAATTTCAGCCAGGAGCCCGACGTTCACTTTAAATACATCCAGGCTGCTTGTAAAACGGGTCAGATCAAAGAAGTGGAGAGAATCTGCAGAGAGAGCAACTGCTACGACCCAGAGAGGGTTAAAAATTTCCTCAAGGTAAAATAACTTTAATCGTTTTATTGTCTAAAATCTTTTCATACGCACAATTATTCACAAATGGATTTCTTTCTGCAGGAGGCCAAGCTGACGGACCAGCTTCCGCTCATCATTGTCTGCGATCGCTTTGACTTTGTTCACGACCTGGTGCTCTACCTTTACCGCAACAATCTGCAGAAATACATAGAAATCTACGTCCAGAAAGTAAAATCAAGGCTGCCATCCAGATTCTTTATCCACAGTGTTTTTCTAAGTGTCCGCCTTTATTGAGCGATTTCTTTTATTTTAAATTTTCCCAGGTGAACCCTAGTCGACTGCCTGTGGTGATCGGTGGTTTGTTGGACGTGGATTGTTCTGAGGATGTCATCAAGAACTTGATCATGGTGGTCAGAGGGCAGTTTTCTACTGATGAGCTGGTGGAGGAGGTGGAGAAAAGGAACAGGTAAGGTGATATATATGGATCAATTGTTCTCCTTGCAGAGCTGCATCCTTTAAGTCTTAAAGTGTGTGTCTGTGCATCAAAGGAACCTGATATCTTCTGCATCCACTCAACAGAATCAAAACAAGCTTTATTGCTTAACTAGTTTGATATTCTGCTGTGAAATCTCAAGCTTTTCTTTTCTGTTAGTACTAGGTTTGAGCAGAACCCTCCAACTAAACGTCTGAGCTTCACACATTTTCTTGTGGCAACAGCAAATCCTCCCCTAGAGCCTCCACTTTAGTAAAAACTGGTTCAGGCATCTGATGAAGATGCCGCCTGAGTGCCTTCCTCTGGAGGCTTTCCTACATTGTCCTATTGGTAAAGACCCTGGAGCAGACCCAGAACTTGCTGGAGGGATTGTGTATCCTCTCTGGCCTGGGAATGCCATTGAATCCCCAGGAGGAGCTGGGAGTTCACTGTGGAGACAGATGTCTGGGTTTATCTCCTGGACCTGTTGCCTTTGCAACGCGATGGACAGATAGATGCTCAAGAACATTAACGCAAGAAAGCAACCAAAGCATTCTTCAAGCCCACTAGATTCCAGTTCATGAATCATCTGCGGTGTGAGCGTAGACAAATCCGATCCTACAAATATGTAGGATCTAGCGTCAGACACCACAGACGTCAGGTGTGATCAAGTCACACAATATCCTGCAGGTCATTTTAAAACTTTAATAAATAATTTTTCTAATCAAGCTCTCCAAACCACGGAGTTTCAAAACCTGAAAACTCAACATAAAAATCTGTTTTCTCCAGTGACTCTTTGTGAATTAATTATTTTTTCTGAAATGAATAGAACCGTCTCATCTTCATAAATAACCAAATTCAGACACAAAGTTGTTAAAAAACAAACAAATCCATGTAAATGTGATGGCTGCTCTGTTGTGTAGTTTTACATTCCTGCAGCTAATATCTTCTAGTGTTGAGATTCTCTTTAGTCTTAGAAAAATTGTTTCCTCACAATGTTTTTGATACATCAGTGATGCAATAACTCATTAGCATTATTTTTTTTCCCCCAAAGATAAAGTCTAAACATGAACAATTGCTAAATGCCCAACAGTACCATCTAGTGTTGCAGTGGATCATTGCACTACAGGAACCTAAAAAGCCTGGGCAGAGGAGTTCTAAGTTTTCTTTTTTTAAATGTATTTATTTATTTATTTACTTTTGGGTGAATTAAACACCACGTCACAATGAACAAACACTAGCTAATCAATTGAGTTAAAAATATTTCGAGCAAAGGATAACACCTTTGATTAACTGAAATAAATTAGAATCCTAAATAAAATCACCAACTAAAGGCAAATATCCTGATGCATGCTCAATAATCCAGGTACAAAAATCTAAACAATCTAGAACAGAAGGTAAACCACCATTTTACAAATTTTTGTTTTTGTTTGTGTGAGTGTTCATTCTGAAATGTGCTTTTTTGAGATTATGTTGTTTTTTATTCAAACCACATCAGGTTAAAACTTTTGTTGCCATGGCTGGAGTCACGTGTCCATGAAGGATGTGAGGAGCCAGCTACACACAACGCCCTGGCGAAGATCTACATCGACAGCAACAACACGCCGGAGCGCTTCCTGAAGGAGAACCCGTTCTATGACAGCGCCGTGGTCGGCCGGTACTGTGAGAAGAGGGACCCCCACCTGGCCTGTGTGGCTTATGAGAGAGGACAGTGTGACCTGGAGCTCATCAAAGTGCGTTTTTCTCTGCATTCCTCCAACGCTCCAATATCCGGTCGTTTTTAACTTCTTTGTGTTTTTCTCAGGTGTGCAACGAGAACTCGTTATTTAAGAGTGAGGCTCGATATCTGGTGCGGAGAAAAGATCCTGAGCTTTGGGCAAAAGTTTTAGAAGAAAACGATCCTTACAAAAGACAGCTCATCGACCAGGTTTGGACGCCTCCAGCGCTGCTTCTGAAGTGACCACAGATCAGAGCATTTGTCCACTTTGGTCCTCCGTGTCCCCTCAGGTGGTGCAGACAGCTCTGTCAGAGACCCAGGACCCAGAGGAGGTGTCCGTCACAGTCAAGGCCTTCATGACTGCAGATCTGCCCAATGAGCTGATTGAGCTGCTGGAGAAGATCGTGCTTGATAACTCAGTCTTCAGCGAACATCGGTATTTAACCGCTTCTCCTTTATATTTAATTCCAGTGTTTGGAGTCTGTTAAAGCAGCCGCTCTGTTTTCTTCAGAAACCTCCAGAATCTGCTCATTTTGACGGCGATCAAAGCCGACCGCACCCGCGTGATGGAGTACATAAACAGGCTGGATAACTACGATGCTCCGGATATCGCAAACATCGCTATCAGCAACGAGCTCTTTGAAGAGGCGTTCGCCATCTTTAAGAAGTTTGATGTCAACACCTCGGCCATACAGGTAAGAGCCGAAGAAGCAGCATTTTCTGCAGTTGAATAACTTAAACTAAGTCTGTACTTTGCTCCTGCAGGTGTTGATAGAGCACATTGGGAATCTGGATCGTGCCTATGAGTTTGCTGAGCGCTGTAACGAGCCCGCAGTGTGGAGTCAGCTAGCCAGAGCTCAGCTTCACAGAGACCTGGTCAAGGAGGCCATTGACTCCTACATTAAAGCTGTGGACCCATCAGCGTACATGGAGGTGGTCAACGCAGCCAGCAAAAACCGTAAGCATTTGCTTTACAGCGTGTTTCTGCAGCACGGTCGTCTTTTTGTCTGAGGTGGTGTCCGAGGCTTTGGTTGTGTTTTTTGCAGAGAACTGGGAGGATTTGGTAAAGTTTCTGCAGATGGCTCGAAAGAAAGCCAGAGAATCGTACGTGGAGACGGAGCTGATTTTTGCTTTGGCTAAAACAAACCGTCTGGCTGAGCTGGAAGAATTTGTCAGTGGGCCGAACAATGCTCACATACAGCAGGTAAAAAAAAAAAAAAAAAAAAAAAAAGCTTGGATTTATAAACTGATCATAAAGTTTTCATTAATGGATTGTTGAATTGTGCTACTTGGTTTTTGCTACAAAAACACAGTGGACTTCATGATGGTCTAACCATTTTTCGATTTCAGGTGGGCGATAGATGCTATGAGGAAGGCATGTATGAAGCAGCCAAACTCTTGTACAACAATGTGTCCAACTTTGCGCGACTTGCGTCAACATTAGTGCATCTTGGAGAGTACCAGGCAGCTGTGGACAGCGCCAGGAAAGCCAACAGCACGCGGACGTGGAAGGAGGTAAACAACATGACAATGCTGCTGTTCAGTCCGCGTGTTAAAAAATAAAAGGATTCTTTGTTATTTTTAAAATGTCAGATTTTCTACTAGAATAAGTCTATAGAGGATAAAGATGTATCTTTATACAATTTTATCACTTTAAAGTGTAATGAAGCTTGAGTGAACACAGGAAGCTGAATGACTGCTAAAAATTGCAGAAGAAGTTGAAACTGGGTCGTTAAAGCTAAAAGAAAGAGAACACTAGATTAAAGCTAAAAGTAAGAACACTAGCTTAAAGTTAAAATAAAGAGAGCATTAGCTTAAAGCTTAAAGAAATGAACACTAGCTGAAAGCTAAAATGGGCAGAGAAGTAGCTTAGTTATAAAAAGGCAGAGCACTAGATTAATTGTAGCAAAATGCTAGTAAAAAGGAGCAAAATCTAACTAAAAGTTAATTATTGCAAAATACTAACTAAAAGCTAAAATGAGAAAAATTACAGAAACTAATAGCAAGTCTTTCTAGAAACTAATAGTGGACACATCTGGACATAGCTAGATGCTAAGACTGGACATCATTAACTTCACTCATATTCTCACTGGTATATTTTCATCTTTAAATCACTTCTTGGTCTGCTGCCTTCATACATCTCCTCCATGTCTCTGCGTGAGTGCAGCTACAGCGTGCACTCTCAGGACATGATTACCTGCAGTGTCCCCTCACTGAGAACTGAACTAGGCAAAAGGGCCTTCTCCTACTCCGCTCCTGTTTCCTGGAATATCTTGCAAAAAGATGTGAAGCTCTCGACCTTGACCTCTCTAAAGTGGCTTCAAACATCTGTTAAGTTCCTGTCAAGAACCAATGCAGACATGTTCCTGTTTTTAGTTTTCTACACCACCTCATAATCTAGCTGTTTTTCACTACGGTTCCTTTTAATTATCCTCTAAATTATCATTTTGTTTTCAATTGTAAAAATAAATAAATTAATTAATTAATTAATGTATATACCATATATTAAAAAAAAAACTTTGTATGCAGCATTTGTGAATGTCTATTGTTGTCATTGTTGTGCACTGTCGTCATCACTTTTTGTTAAAATTCAGGTCTCGCTTGTAAATGAGTCCTCGTGTCTCAATAGGACTAACCTGTTTAAATAAAGGTTGCATGAAAGAAATTTAAGTAAAGGTAAAAAGAGCACAACACTAGCTAATAAAAAAGCACAACACTAGCTTAAATGTAGCAAAAGGTTAGCTAAAACCTTTTTGTTTTGTTTTTTTGCTAAAAGCTCAAAGAAGCAAAATGAAAGCTAAAAACTAACAGTAGCAAAATATCTAGAAGCTAAGAGCAGCAAAACGCTAGCTAGAAGCTAAACATGGGAGAGCAATAGCTAAAAATATATGAAAACACAAATAGGGCAAATATGTTGAAGAGAATTATGCTATCTCACATTTGAAGAGATCTTAATGTATTTTTATGTTTAATTAAAAAATTTAATCTTTTGGAAGATACAAAATTTAAAAAAAATTGGAAGTCCTAGCTCGCAGCTCTTGAATGAGCTGTACCAGTCCAAACATCTGCAGAAGTAATTGGATTGCAAAACATGTACAGAAAAATATGAAACGGGAAACGATGCGACCATAATTCTGTGTGATGTCCACGATTTTTTATTTTCCTTTGTTTGTGCGTTTAATGACTCTTCCCTCCGATCAACAGGTGTGCTTTGCATGCGTGGACGGTGAGGAGTTTCGGCTGGCGCAGATCTGCGGTCTTCACATCGTGATCCACGCTGACGAGCTGGAGGACCTGATCAGCTACTATCAGGACCGCGGGTATTTCGAGGAGCTCATAGCTCTGCTGGAGGCCGCTCTGGGCCTCGAGCGCGCCCACATGGGCATGTTCACCGAGCTCGCCATCCTCTACTCCAAGTTCAAACCTCAGAAGATGAAGGAGCACCTGGAGCTCTTCTGGTCCAGAGTCAACATCCCAAAGGTAACGTTTTAGTGTTGGAGGTTTAAAAACGTGTCCCTGTGCAAAAATTCTCATCTGCCTTTAATCAGCAGTCTGAAAGGAAGCCGATTGTTTTCTCTGTTTGTAAAGTTTATTCTTTGGAGTTTACAATGTAAGGAAATATGCTAATGTGATGTTAATGTTCCTTAAAGATTCTTTATTCATTACTTTAGAGCTGAAGCATTTTAATTTTCTGATTCACAGGTCCTTCGTGCAGCAGAGCAGTCTCATTTATGGGCCGAGCTGGTGTTTCTGTACGATAAATATGAGGAGTTCGACAATGCAGTTATCACTATGATGAACCATCCCACAGATGCATGGAAAGAAGGGATGTTCAAAGATATAATTGCAAAGGTAAACAAAAAATAATTTGAACAGAATGTTAATTTTATTTGTAAGTGATCTTGATGTCTTCTTTTTTTTTGTCTTCAGGTTGCCAATGTGGAGTTGTACTATAAATCTCTTTCTTTCTACCTGGAATACAAACCTCTGCTTCTTAATGACCTGCTGACCATTTTGTCCCCTCGGCTGGACCACAGCAGAGCTGTCAACTTTTTCTCAAAGGTAACCAGTCGGCCTGTTTAACCTAATTTTCCTACCTTATCTGCCAAGTTGTACATAAAGATGTGCTGTTTTCCCTTAAGCAGATGAATCAGCTGAAGCTGCTTAAGCCATACCTGAGATCAGTTCAGAACCACAACAATAAGTCTGTCAATGAAGCTCTCAACAACCTGCTAACAGAAGAGGAAGACTACCAGGTCTGTAGGTTTCTGAAAGGAAAATGATGAGGGAATGTTACTGGTGATGATTATAAATAATTTTACGCTGTATTTTTTATAAAACTTATATTCAGTGCAAGTTTGAGAAAACGAGGTTTTCTTCTACTAGTTGGCACAATTCCTTTGAAAACTGAACAATACATGAACCTATAACTTGTGATCTCCTTGTTACCAGATGTCCTGTGGGGGACATTAAAAGCATTTAAATGGATTAAGCTAAATTTAAGTCCTTTAATGGCATTAAAAAAAAAGCTTTTCTTCGGAATCTTTGGTCTCAGTAGCATTAAATATTTTCATTAGTTTCCAAGAAAAACAAGATGAGATGATCGATTCTGGAAATGTCTCAGCCAGATTCTCTCATCGGAATATTTCAGTTATGAACTAGTGACACAGTGTACATTAAAGTAACATGTAATCATTTTTGATAAATGTTTCTGATTGGTCGCTGCGCACATGTTGGAAGTTGTAAGTGCTGGAGGAAAAACATGAAAATGTCAGAAGCGGAGACAAAATGGGTAAATGCACATTTCAGCTAAGGAGGAAGAAGAGCACGAGGGTTGAAGCCAACCCACCCCTGATGTGCCTTACATGCTGCAAAGTGAGGTAGTCATAGAGGTGAAATGGCTGACAAAAAAAAAGGGAACCCAATTGATCTCACTACTGTGAAGAAGTGATGCCACATGGTCTGTGTGAACGAATATTATGACGCTCAGCAACTTTGCTTATGGTTTAAAAGAAAATCGTTAAACTGAGGTAATTTGTGATATTATGAAAACAATACGAGGGAGATGTCCTTCACACATTTAATAAGAAAACACAGCTGAGTTCTGTTCCATGCCTCTTGGTTCTGTGATGCTTGCTGTCAGTAGGTTAGCATTAAGAGGAAGAACTTGCACACTAAGACATGGCCTAATCATCTTCTGTACAACAAACGACAGAAGGTGTAATCGTTTATTTATTCACTTTAAAAATGTTTTGAAAACATGGCATTAAATTTGATTGACAGATTTCTGCAGAACCTCCATGTCAGAGTTTAATCCGTTCGTTAATAACAGTATTTTTTTCTCTTGTTTTAAATATCAAAGACTTGCTTCTTTTGATTGACTAAACGTTGTCGTTTGTGTGTGTTTAGTCTCTGCAGGTGTATTTTATTGAACATTGACAGTCCAATCAGAGCACCAGCATCATCCTGTATTTGTTCTCCTCACGTCTCATGTAATTTGAATCTGTACGTTTTATCTGCAGGGACTGAGAGCGTCCATCGATGCCTATGACAACTTTGACACGATTGGCCTGGCTCAGAGATTAGAAAAACACGAACTGATTGAATTCAGGCGTATCGCTGCTTATCTGTACAAAAGAAACAACCGCTGGAGACAGAGCGTGGAGCTCTGCAAGACGGACAAACTCTACAAGGTAAAATAATTTTATATTGATAAAACTGGACAGGAATGCTACGTTTCCTTAGTGTGAAGTTCCTACACTCCCCAGAAGGGGGCGCTGTTTAGTTCTTTTACATTTCTAGTGCAAGTGAAGTGTTTTTGGACACTAACTACTCTTTAATAAATTATTCTCATGTTGAGTGTTTTAGTTTCATTGCGTTCCATTATTTCCCAGGATGCCATGCTGTTCGCTGCAGAGTCCAAGGACGCCGAGCTGGCAGAGACTCTTCTCCAGTGGTTCCTAGAGGAGGGCAGAAAGGAATGTTTCGCTGCCTGCCTGTTCGCCTCCTATGACCTCCTGCACCCTGATGTGGTGCTTGAGCTGGCCTGGAGGCACAACATCATGGACTTTGCCATGCCTTACTTCATCCAAGTCATGAGAGAGTACCTGACAAAGGTTAGAACAAAGGAACGAGCTGAAACTCGTTTTAATTCAGCTTAATTTGTCACTTTTTAATGTACAGTTGAGCTTATATTGTTTACTTTTAAAATTACTCTGAGAAGTTGGAGGTGGACAACATTCTGTAAAAAAACAATATTTTGTGCAGAAGGCATTCAAAGCGATGCACTGAGAAGAGAAGGCAGAGTGTAATGCTTGTTGTGACAGTAACTTCCTAAAGTGCTTGCCTGAAAACTCACGAGGTCACGTTGGGTCATCTCTTTGGGTTCTGTTTCAGGTTGATGAGTTTGCAGCGAAGGTGACGGTCTCTGGCCCTCTTTTTTTAATTTCTGTGTTCAGTTTGTTTTTGTTATAACACGTGTCTTGGGTTTCTGATGTAGGAATCTAGCATGGACTGTAGACTGAAAACAACGTAGCTAGCTCTGGTTCTGGAGAACTGTAGTCAGACGAGCAGGCTGTTGGGCCACGTTACCATCAGAACGTTTATCTGCAGCGAACAGGTCTAAAATCATCCTCTTGCAGCTTGTTTACAGCTTGTAAACAATAATGAAATGACAAGAAAGTTCATACTCAATAATCCAGGTCGTCAAATATGATTATTCTGAATCAGGTCATCTGGACAGTTTTTTTTTAGTAGAAACGTTTCACCCTCACTCCAGAGGGCTTCATCAGTCAGAGAAGTCACAGCACACTGGTCCCCCACC
>JARVGV010001587.1:10488673-10500052 GCA_031762435.1 Hypsolebias longignatus | reverse complement strand
GAGATCATCAGAGGTACAGCACATGTTGAACAACTGGGAGATAAAGTTAGAGAGACCAGACTGAGAAGGTTTGGACAAGTAAATAAAATTATTTTAACAAGTTATTTTTTTAAATAAAACTTCTCCTAACCACAAGTTGTGTCAACAAAATCAGATCAAACTGCATAAAAACAGTATATGAGTAAATATTAATAAACATGTTCTGGGGCTATAGTAGCTCAGTGGTCCGTGGTCTTCTAGTCCAGAGGCTGCAGGTCAGTAAGTGCATCATATCATGTTCTGTGTTGTTGAACCCAAGATGCAGATAGATTTGACGAACTCATGGATACAAATAAAGAAATTATAAGAAAAAAAAAAAAACAAAAGCTGATGTGGCAGCAAAACTCATCACAAGGAACAGAGAATGAATGGCTGTGGGAAGCACAATACATGGACAAAGAGGAAACACAGAGTCGCTGAACTTAAAGGGACACTAACGAGACATAATGAAGAACACCTGGGGTGATTGGGATTGGGAACAGGTGTAGCAGGAGCTGGCAACATGAGATCAAGCATAAAAGAACTGCTGAATCTTTCACGTGAGCTTGCGCTGTGACAACCCCTGCAGGAGGGAGCAGCCGAGAGAAAACATTTATTTTGTCGAACCAGGTTAGATTACTATTAGTTCTGAAGTAAAACAGCAACTCCCAAGATGCTGCTGACCTGACAAAATAATCAGACTGCCTTTCTTATTCTTGTTTTGACTCATAAACAAAAATTTACATGCGAGCACTGTGAGATTCACGTTGTTTATGTCAAACTCCAGAGCCACAGGACAAATCTCGTCCACTAAGATGATAATTAAATGTAAAATATTGTTTATCTTCTATTTTTTCCTTAAAAAAACCTGATAAATACATAATTTAGTATAGACTTCTCTTATCAGCTGGTTAACTTTGAAGCCAGAAAGAAGGCTGGATCATTCTTATTATTGATTCTATGTGAAAAGAGCAACTGAACGTCAAATGAGACAGATCAAACTCTTGTTGACGAACCTGCAACCAAGAAAAATTATTGGGTATTTGACTTCAGTTAATGTATCAGCTGAAAGTGGCATGACACGGACGAAGTTTTTAAATTTTAACTCCTTCCGGTAAATGAGTTTGACACCCCTAGAAGACAATTCAAAGTGTCACAACAGGTTGCATTGTTTGCACCTTTGTGTAAGGAATGTGTCTTTTGACAATTCTTTAGATGTTTGTGCAGCGTTTGGTTGAGAAGTATTGAAAATAGTTGGTTTAACCTTTGATAATAGTCGGTCCAAATGTCTCCTTTTCTGTTTCATGCACTTTGGGTGACCTTTCTTCTATTTAGTGATGAGATGTGTTTGAAAGCAGGGAACCAGATTCTTGGCGTGAGGTGATCACAGAGTGTTCGTTATTGGCGGCACACCGCGACTGCAAAACATGATCAGAAACTCACTCGTGACTCGAAGATGCCAAAATTTTTCATGAATGGACCAACAGAATTTTCAAGCTCTCCTCGCTGCCTTTAATTCAATTTGCTCCATCAAAACCACCAGTGAGTTGCTGTCTTGTGTCTTTCTCTCGTAAAGCCGCCTGTATTTTGCCCGCTGCAAGGCTTCCGCGCAGTTTTTATGTAAAATTAATCAGCATCCTTCCTGTAATTAATCATCAGGGGAGATTTGAAGAGTGTTGTTCAGGACAGGGGAAGCCTAAAAGGCCAGGTGTCAGATGAATAATTCTTTTCATCTTTTGTTGAAGGTAAACAGAAACATCCTCATTCTGTTAATAAGTCACCTCATGTTTTAGGTGCATTGCTCCTTTAGCTATACGTCCTCCATTTGGGCCAACGTTATGGACATACAGTATTAACCCTCTCTGCTGTGCTTATTCCGCCAAAACATTTGAGATAAAATACTGATGCATCATGAACACCATTACAAGCACATCTATATATTAAATTTTTGGATGTTATAATGATTGGTTGAACAAACAAATAAAATAATTCAGATTTACAGAATCTGGAACATAAAAAGATTTTCAGCAAACCAAAAAAGTGAGTGAAACAACAAAGATTCACCTGCCAGATTGCCAGGTCCTCATAAAAACAGGAAAGTTTTGGGGTGACCAGATGTGTTGGCAGCTCATTATTCTTCAGCATCAGGCAGGGGCAGGACTTCTGGAATGTTCCTCCCTGTCAGCTGCTGCATGCAGGCGCTCTGTGAGTTTGACTGCATCGTTCAGGTGTTTCATTCGTCCATTTTCTGTATCTACTTCTTCCTGTTGAGACTGATGGAGTCTGTATCACTGAGTGACGGGGAGTAAACCCTGACCAGGCTCCCAGTTCATCATAAGACCCACTAACGTGTTTCTTAATGTAAATAAACACTGTTGAGATAAATGTGTATTTTCCTGCGTTCATCATGCGTCATCTGTGTTCTGCTTAAAGAAGATTTAGAAATTATACTCTGTTCTATTTACTGACTGTGACTGTGAACGGTAAACTGTCTCATGCAATCATTCTCACGGTGGAAGTAACAAATTACAAATACTCACATTACTGTAATTAAGTCTATTTTTGTTGGTGGTACTTGTACTTTTATGAGTATTTCTTTCAAGTGTGTAATTTTACTCATACTTAAGTACAGTTTAGACCATGTCATCTACAGGTACTTCACTACTGAGTACGGCCGCAATTTGAGTTGATATTCAAACCGTTCATTTGCATCTTTGTAGCAACTCTCAGATCGTGAACGCACCAATTACCTATGATGTAAGCAAAGGACAAATCCGTAGAGTATAGAGAGTCATTTATGGACTGAACATTTGGAGAAAAAGCCACAATGGAGACAGAGGACAACACTGTCAACAGAGAAAATGACGAGGTAAAGGCTGAGGACGAGTGCTCGTGGCCGTGCCTGGAGGAACGTTTGATGTACAGCGTCCAGATGCAAACTTCGTTTGGTCTCTACGGTGATAGCAGCTTACAAGACCTCAGCATCTAATCTCTAAAACATATCGCGCTAAATGAGGTTTTACATGTATGATATTGCTTTTTTAGTGTTTGTATGGGTGGGTTATTATAAGCAACAATCTTAGATATTAGACTTAGAAATACTCACTGCGTGAGTGCAGCTACAGCGTGCACTCTCAGGACATTATTACCTGCAGTGTTCTCTCAGTGAGAACTAAACTAGGCAAAAGGGCCTTCTCTTACTCCGCTCCCGTTTCCTGGAATATCTTGCAAAAAGATCTGAAGCTCTCAACCTTGACCTCTTGAAGTTGCTTTAAACATCTGCTAAGTTATTGGCAAAAACCAACGGACATGTTCCTGTTTTTAGTTTTCTACTTCGCCTTATAAGCTAGCTAGGTTTTTATTTTTTGCTACTTTTTTCCTTTGGACTGTTCTTTTGGTTGCCGTTTTATTTTAATTTCTTTAAAAAAAATTGCATGCCTCTTGTGTGACTGTCTATTGTTGTCGTTGTTATCCACTGTTGTCATCACTCTCTGTGAAGGAATTCTGGTCTCTCTGGTAAACGAGTCCCCGAGGCTCAATGGGATTAACCTGTCTAAATAAAGGTTGAATGAATATTGTCACTGCCATCGGTTTGCCTAGTAGTAAAATAAGACGGAGCTTCAGAGTGTCTGAGAAATGTGCTTTGTTATATACAGTAAATCCAATTGAATGACTTCTATTGACAACACAGTCAAACACAAATTGGTTAAAAGTAATTAATACTCTGAGTAGTTTTTAAGAAGAGTACTTTGTACTTTTACTTAAGTATTTTTATAACGCCGGTATTTTTACTTGTAATGAAGTACAATATAAGCAGTGTAACAGTACTGTACTTGTACTTGAGTACAAATGTTCAGTACTCTTTCCACCTCTGCTGTGACCAGTCAGTGAGGAACAGAAAGAACTGGTTGTTTTTGATATTGATATGATGGAGTTGACATCATATCTGGTGTTGTGTCTCAAGCAGAGTCCATGACTCAGATCCACTCCTTCCTGTCTGCAGCAGAACTTTCGATGGCGGCTCGGACGTGGAGGAGAGGAGCTGAGGCCTGGGCTGGAGGTTATTCTATAAAACTTACTTGTCCGGTCCAGAGAGTTAGAGCAAGTTGGGGTTTCACACGGATGAGAGCACTGACAACAGCGTAATCTTGTAATTGCATGTTCTGTGAGTGTTTCGACTGCTCTCCAAAGCTTTGTAAATAAATCTGATGAACTACACCTTGGTCTGTTCTGGGAATCTCCGTTTTTCGCACGACAACGCATCAAATCCATAAAAAGAAGTGGTTGATGAGATGAGCTTGGAGACGTCCACAATCTGAACCCAGAGGAGAAATTGGTAGTCCTCGGGTTACTTCACCCCTGGTTTACGGCATTTCGGACTTACGGCCGCCTCCCCAGTGATGTCATCACACCTCACATTGACTTTTTTTATGCAGCATTTATGTGTTTTTTATTTTTTTTGAGGGTATTGTTTTAGCTAACTACTTGGAAATACAGCAAAATGGCATTTTAAGTACGCTGTTGTTGTGTTACATTGAAAAAAAACGTGTTTAAAACGTCATTACCGTTCGCCACGTGTTTTCAATTCTGGGTTACGTTCAAATCCGGACTTACATTCGGCGCGTATTTTCAATTTTGGGTTACGTTCAAATCGGTATACGACCGGGCCGTTGTAACAGAACTCGAACGTAAACCGAGGACTGCCTGTAGTTTTTATTTTTATTTTTTCTGCAAGTATTGACAGCATGTGAAGATGCTGCAGTTTGGTGCAAGCAATCACTTTTTCCAGGTAATTAGGTGATTGATTAATTTTATTTTTAAATTTACTAAAGCCCAGTTGCAGCTCAACCAGTGTCCAAACTTCCAGCGGACAGGTCACAGCAGGTTATTTTTTGTTGCTACTTTTGGAATTAGAGGCTTTTCGGTCGCACATTAATGCAGTTTTAATTTATTTCTAACGTATGGTCGGCAGGGTATGACCACAGACTGAGCTCAGGCCCATTTGTGAAGTGCGAGGGTTGTTGATTGAGTGATAAATCTATCTTGTCCGTCCAGAAAACTACTGCAGAACCTTTGAGCAGTACGCCGGCTCCAGCAGGACGTGTTTGATTTACGTTAAAGGGGAGATTCCAGGTTTCCAAGTGGTTTTTATGAGGCACTATACTATTTTTCACTGGATCGCTCTCCATCCGTTGGCGGAACATTAATTTTTTTGTGTGTGTCTAATAGAAATTGTCAGAGGCCTGTGCGGATGCATTGATTTTAAAGTATCATCCAGGAAATTTGAGGGTGAGGATGAAGGAAGGTGCTGCTGAGGAGGGAAAGAAAATCATTTTTAGAACAGGAGAAGGGTTGAGCCTGTGACGATGAAGATTAATGGTCATTTTGCTGGTGGAACCTACGTTTGGCAGCTGCACAAGAGTCATTTAGGGTGTCATCTTTAAGTGTGTGTGTACGTGTGTACTGGCTGTCCACAGACGCTGCTCGTCCGATGAGGATTGATGTGTGTTTGAGTCTGTTGCTGCCTCTGAGTCGGTAAGAAGTGATGGATAGTGTTGGTGGAAGAATGTCTCTTAAACAAAGGGAAATAACAAGGCGTCATTTTAAGACAGTTTAAATAAAAGGCCTAGCATTCCTTAAGGAATGCAAATTGCATGGTTGGCTCCAAAGGTTGATCAGTTGTAGATGTACTGCTTTTCTTGATTCATGAAATATTTTGGTAACAGATAAACAAGGTTGACTCCCACAGCTAATGCTTGATTTACAAGTAAAAACATTTTTTTTAATGAATAACACTTGGGTTAAGGCTGTGAATGACTCTCAGCTACAGTCACACCAAGTTTTAGCAAAATATCTTTACAACTGACTGAGTTATAGACATTGCTGTGTTTTCTAAGGTCAGTTATCTGTGGCAGCCATCTTGAGTTGGATTAGCTCCAGAAGGTAAACAGCTGTGTACATTCAGTGATTATTACCTGAATGTATAATTCAAATACAGTTATGTCCAATGGTTTGTGTGATATTTTGCTAACAGACCGACAAGAGTCGATTTCAGTAGTTAATGCTTTAATGTAGATGTTTTAAACACAGACCACAGGAGATCAGTCAGCTCTAAAATGGGAATATGCCTCATCAAGTTTTAGTTCATCATAAAAATGACCGTTTTACTCAATTTGGATTTTTAAAAAGGTAATTAGCTGTGGCGGCCATCTTGGAACAAGTTCCCAAAGTTGATCAAGCGCTTAAACATTTTCTTAATGGTTGCAAATAAAAAATAGGTGGAAGAACATAAAAATAGATGAAAGGAAACATGATTATTACTACAAATCCTTTTTCCAGTACAGTATTTAAAATGTCATTTTCTTATTAAATAAAACTGGTTGAGAACAGAGAATATAACAAATTCAAGTTTTACTGACTGATTTTCCGTCACAAAAGTCAAACATTTTGCTCGTTTTTCCCCTTTTTGAGACAAAGACGATGTGAGTTACGATGAATAGATCAGGGGAATTAACCACATCTCGTGCACTACAGTGTGTCGAACATTTAGACTTTTAGATTTTCACTCGTGACACGCAACTCTGTGAGGTCCGACTGGTTTATTCTGACAGGATGTCCATATAAAGACACTTTTAGACATTCGGTGTAACCTCTTGGTTAAAGTTATTTTTATTTGAAATACTGAACATACAATGATGTTCTTCCTTCCAGAACTTAGTCTTTATTTATCTCGATGTGATCCAAACTCATTTATTGTGGTCGTGTGTGCACGATCGTCACCGTCTTGTAATTCAGAGCAATACAACAGAGATGCATATCACCTATAAAAACGTACAGGGTTCCTTTCCTGCATCTGTGTGTCTGAGTCATAGAGTTAATGGAGGGCCTTGGCCAGGGTAACAGAGAGACCCTCCCTACAGGATAAGTGGATTATTTAATTATTGTCAACCTCCTCCTTCAGCCCTCCTTCCCTCGTGACTCATCTGTGCTGTGCTTTCCATGTTGGACGTTTGTCCTCATCAGGTGTAGCTGCTTTCAGCCTGCTCAGACTGTACACATATTGCTTTCTTTTTTTACAAATTACCATTTCTGCAAACCCAGTCTGACATTTAAGGGGCAGCTCGGTTTCCTCATTCACCCTCCACTCTATTCATTTAGCCGTGGCAGGAGAAGTTGATTTATTTTATTATTATTTTTGCCAAGCCCATTACTCTTTCTCCCTCGGCAGCAATGCTTTTAATGTTTATGGAGTGAAAGCCATTTGTAGCGTCACCGTAATGATCCATGACGTAATGGCTCCTTCTTGTAATTCAGAAGAGGAGTAAAGGACTGAGTAAAGCTGCAGCTGCACACGCAGAGCATGCTCAGTTCAGACTTCAAATCAACGTATTGATCATCCTCCGTAAAGGTAGAGTGACTGATTATCTGGTTAGCACCAACTAATGAGGTTTTAGAAACACAAACTAGTTGTTTGATGCAAACTAAAGTTAACTAGTTGTTTTTACTATCCCAAAGCAATAAATAAAAGTCCAGCAAGGTCCAGTCAGGTGGTTAACTTCTGACTGTGGCGGCTCATCTCTGACCCGACCGCTGAGTTAAGATTAAGAAAACCAACCCAACAACAACTTTAACCAAGCAATTAGGTTATCAAAACAACCCAGCTGTTTTTAGTGTGTAGGTAGAAAATGTTACATGTGACCATGTAAAGAAAATTAAAGTGTGGAAATGCGTTCAGTAAACTGTAAACAGGAGCTCAGACACTAATCAGGTCATTAAATCACAGGAACTTTCTGTTTTCATCTTTTTAAACACAGCAGTGTGGAAGGTATATAAATAAATACTAGAGAGTTCCTGGAGAAACTTTGACGGGGACTGCCATGTGTTGGGGTTCACTCTCAGCTACCACTATACTAAACTTCAGCTCAAAATGGCAAAATATCAATGAGTTAGTCTTTTTTTTTTTTTTTTTCATTTAAGCCACGGTGGCCATCTTGGATTTTTTTAATTTAAATTCAGTATGTGATGGGGGAGGTCCTCAGCTATAACCACACCAAATTTCAGCTCTGTATAAAATAGCTGTGTTAATGCCATTTAAATGTAGCTTTGGCGACCATCTAGATTTATTTATTTGTTGTAATTATTTATTGGACATTGCTCTCAGCTACCACCACACAAAATTTCAGCTTAGTATTGCTAAAAATGGCTGATTAAAATTAATTTTTCTTTTTAGCTCAGGTGGCCATCTTAAATATTTGATTTGCAGCCAAATGTCTTTTTTTGCATTATGGTTAATAATTACTGTTTAGAATGTCTTACTTAATCAGATATTGTCTGCACAGTTTCCACTGGGGGGAAAAAAAACATATCGATTGACAATCTTCACATTTTTTAATCATTTTGTACGTATTTACTGTACTCTTTCTTTGGTAAATTGTTGAATATTCCCTCTGATTTTCTTTCCTTCCAGGTGGAATCGCTGGCGGCATCGAGATCTGCATCACTTATCCAACAGAATATGTGAAGACCCAGTTACAGCTGGATGAAAAGGCCAATCCACCAAAATACAGAGGAATAGGTGAGCCCGTCTGTTTTCACGTTTTTCCTCTTTATCGTTCTCTGAAGCCCGTTATCTAATTACCCATCATGCTCAGGTGAATTTGTGATTCTGGAAGTCTGTCACTGTGCTCGTTAAGGTGACTTAAAACAGACCGGTGCACACCCGTGCACACTCCTTATCCGTGCAGACCAGAATAGACAAACACACTTTAGGTTTGTTGATGTCTGCTGGAGCTCTGAGGGTGGGAGACTTTGCTAATGAGCACTGGAAACAGCTGTTGCTTTTCTTGCTTGGCTGTGCACTTGATTTGATGCGACCACAAGGAGAGCCGGAATAACGTCAAAGAAGAAAAAGCTTTTAAGTTTTGTTTAATTAAGTGTTCATATAACTGAACCAGGCTCTTCATTTTACGTGCTGCTGTACCAAAATGACGGACAGCGCCTGACATTCTGCGTGCTTTGGATGTTATGTTGTCCAGTTATTCTGATGCACTGTGTGTTTCTCCAGCTGACTGTGTGAAGCAGACGGTGCAGAGTTACGGTGTGAAAGGTTTGTACAGAGGCCTCAGCTCGCTGCTGTACGGATCCGTACCCAAATCTGCTGTGAGGTAAGTCAAACATCCGAGTAAGAGTACAACCTAGTGTGAGAAAGAATGTATGAATTTAAGCTACATATTGTTTTTTTTTTTAATTGTACCATTTTTACAGAAAAGAATAACTCTTATGAAGTTGTCAGCAGCACAGCTAAAGAGTCTCCTTCTTTTATTTTTTACTTCTGAGAGATTGAGCCTCTCTAAAATGCTCTCTTCATTGCAGAATGTACAACTTATTTTACAGCCTTTGTCTTCACTTTTTTTAAATTGTGCTGCTGCACTCAAATTCAAAATTGTTATTTCTTTATCCGAAAAGTGGTATAACTATTTGACAGTTTAAACACGTTCAGTAGAGGGGTGAGCATTTTGTTTTAATTTACATTTCACACACGTTCCAAACTCTTCTGGATTTAGGTTGATACACTGTTGCACAGTTCTCCCAGGAAAAGATGTGTTCAAATGTGATTTGTTATAATTAGTATAATTATAATACGGTAATTAAGTGACTAAATTGACTGACTCCTCGTTGCTGTTATTTATAAGTAAATTTAGGATGCGGTAAATTACACGTCTTGTTATTGTGAAAAAAAAACCCACATGCATCAATTATAACAGATATTTACACAATAAACATCTGTTCATCATGTTTACATGGACTTGTTATAATGTTTATGCTAACCTTTGTCAATTAAGTAATTTAATAAAAGTTTCACCACTTTTATATTTAATATTTTGCATATTCTTTAACTCTGATCATCTGAAAACACAACGACTGAAACGACACTTGGTTAAGTCATGGTGATTTTCTACCTGAAACGTTGAACTCATGCTGTCCAATTATTCTAGTCCATTACCCACAATGCTTAGCACAAATGCCACACCAGCTTTCAGTGTAATTATGTTATTTTTTTCAGAGCGCTGACATTTATCTACAGAGAAGTGTACACACACACACACACACACACACAAACCAAAGCTGGATGCTTTTGTTGTTGCTTTTTGTTCTCGTTCTTTTGCCTTTCCCCCCTTCTTTTTATCACTCTATTTTTCTGTGTGTGGGGGGTGGGGGTGTGATGCTGCTGGAGGGTAGAGCTTGTCTGTACCACAGAGAGACAGGGCCCAGCCAGGCGGAGCGTAGATGCCATTCAAAATCAGACGGGGTCTCAATAGGGTTCTGAGATTGAGACTTGTGATGAGTGTGTGTATATTAATGCAGTGTGTGCGTGTGTGTGTGTGCGTGTGCGTGCACATTTGAGTGTGTCAGTCAGTTTCAGCATCATTTCCAGAGGGAGCTTGAATTGTTTTGTGCCAGTTTGAAAAAAATTTCTGTAGATATAAATCAAGGATGTTTAGAGAGGCTTGTTGTTTTTTTAGCGTTTTAAAACCAGATTTTTTTTTAATTTAATTTAATTTTTTTTTTATTTTGGAGAACTAAGATATATCTTTTTAGCGCATAAGATTGAGCTCATGCACTAAAAAGATAATTTAGTAAATTATACTTGATGTGAATAACCTGATGGCTGCAGGGGTTGCCAACTATTTAGGCTTGTGCTTCATTTAAACAAAGCTGTTCAGTGAGAAAGATCGACAAGTCACTATAAAATAAAACATCCTGCAGAACAGGTTATCCTGTACTACTGTATATCAAATGGTACAATTTTGAAATAATTTACGTTAGTTGTTTTCCAAATATATTGATTTGCTGTTCTGAAATGTGGGTATGCACTCAGTGTAAACAAAGCCCTCGGCTGAATGGCGTTGATCAGGGATGACGTCATGAGAATTGTGAGGAATTCCGGATGTCTGGCAAACAACGCAGTAGACGACAAATGCATGATGGCTACCTGCCATGCTTTTGTCCATGTAAACTTAAATGAAAACAACATTCCCGTGGCCAAAATCGACTTGGAATTGGAGGATACAGTAATACACAGCTCAAGCGCTGGCTAAACTGAAGAGGACTATCAGTGTCCGTCAACCGGGCTGAATTGATAAAGGGGTACGTGTGGCGTTCCCGGTGTTTTTATGCTGATTCATGTTCTTTTGCTTTGGTGAAAAGGAGCACAGATGACAGAAGATTTAGTGTGTAGGGTATGGGGTGCCGTTTGTAAAGTTACAGTCAAAAATTAACAGCAATACAGGTGGTCCCCGACTTACAGCGCCATCGACTTACGGCATTTCGGACTTACGGCGCCGCCCCCAGTGACGTCAT
>JARVGV010001587.1:10467050-10479750 GCA_031762435.1 Hypsolebias longignatus | reverse complement strand
GTCTCTCTTGAAAATGAGTTCTCATGACTCATTGAGACTACCTGTATAAATAAAGGGTAGATAAATAAATAAAAATAAAAAAATAAAAGCCAAACGCCAAAATAACAAACAGCTAAAATTATTAAAAACTCAGCCGAAAGCTAAAATAACAAATGACTAGCTTAAAGCAGAATGGTATAGCTAAAAAGTAGCACAGGACTGGCTAAATACTAAAAGTAAAAAATATATATAACTAAAAGTAGTAAAAGGCTAGCCAGATGCTAAAAGTAGCAACTAGCTAAAAACTGTTTTTGAAGGAAACAAAGATCTCAACGTCCTCCTATGGTGAAGATTTCTATAAGTTAAATATTTATTATATAAAAGTCACACATCCTATCACCCATTCCCTGAACGAGCTTGTTTAGATGTATAAATAAATAGCACAAAAGAGTTAAATCACAAACGACACAGAATCATATTAACCAGGAAAACCAAAGAGTGAACGCTGAATCTGCTTTAATTTAACTGTGTCTCCTTCCTAAAGACTAATGTTTTTAATGTAGCTCCTTGTTTTTGGTCCACAGGTTCTACAAGGGGACCGTTCCTCGGCTCAGCCGTGTGTGTCTGGATGTCGCCATCGTTTTCATAATCTACGAGGAGGTGGTGAAGGCCCTGAACACTGTCTGGAAGACGGACTGACCCTTGACATGGACAGAGAAGATGGCAGCTTCAGACACTGATCCAAGTAAAGGAGACTTGTTCTGGAAAAAACATCTGCCGAGATGAGGAGACGGAGAACTGGACTGAGACCAGTCACGTGGACATGGACATTCTGGATGTTCTTGAATTTTACTTGCTCTGCGTTTACTCTTGTGCCTGTCGTGGTTTCAAAGAATCAAACTTAAAACGTATATTTAGGCCTTTTAATTTCTGTCCTTTGACATTTGGGTTGTGCTGAATATTTTTATACAGATTAAAGTGCAACTCTGCTCATAACCAGAATATCGGTGTAGTTTAACTTGTAATGTTCTTTGTTCTTATTGTACTGTGAAAGCTTGTTCAGAGCAGAAAAGGTGTCAGAATAATTTAACAAAAGAGGAGCGACTATTATAACTTATGGAGTTATTTAAATTATATTTTAAAGTCAAAGTATTTGTCAAAAGCTGAATGTTAAACAAGGCTGAGAGACCTTTTTGCTGTTATTTGGTGCCAAATGTGTCCTGTCTTTCTTACTGTAACTCACTGTGAATGACCTGAAGATGCTGATTCATTTAGACAATATTAGACTTATCTGTTGAAAATGAATTTATCACTTTAATATGGTGGCCCTAAGGTGTAGATGAACAACATTTGAAAAAAAAAAGGAATTACATTAAGCCAAAGCGGAAGTGGCCGGAATCACAGAAAAAATAGAATCACATTAGAAAAAACTAATCATATTAGAAAAAACTAATCATATTAGGAAAAAAAATGGAATTACATTAAGCCAAAAAAGGAAGTGGCCGAAGCGGAAGTGGCTCGAATAACATTAGAAAAATGGAATTACATTTGAAAAAAATGGAATTACATTTGAAAAAAATGGAATTACATTTGAAAAAAAATTGAATTACATTTGAAAAAAATGGAAGTACATTTGAAAAAATTGAATTATATTTGAAAAAAATGGAATTACATTTGAAAAAATGGAATTACATTTGAAAATAATGTAATTTGTTGCGTTTTTACATTTGAAAAAACAATTACTTTAGAAAAACAGAATTACATTTGGAAAAAAAATGGAATTACATTTGAAAAAAATAGAATTACATTTAAAAAAATTGAATTATATTAGAAAAAATTGAAATACATTTGAAATAAAATGGAATTACATTTAAAAAACGGAATTACTTTAAAAAAATGGAATTACATTTAAAAAAAACGGAATTACATTTGAAAATAATGGAATTACATTTGAAAAAATGGAATTACATTTGAAAAAACTGCATCACATTAGAAAAAACAGAATTTTACATTAAGCCAAAGCGGAAGTGGCCAAAGCGAAAGTGGCCGTAATCACATTAGAAAAAACTGAATAATTTTCTTTTTTTTTTACTTTTTTTTTTTTTTACTTTATTAACAGCATAAAATATAAAAACTTCCTGTTTAGCTTAATTTAATTCCATTTTTTAAAATGTGATTAAATTTTTTTATATTTTATTTTTATTTTGCTGCGTTTTTTTTTTTTTTTCCAAATATAATTCTGTTTTTTGTTTTTTTTCCAAATGTTCATTTACACCTTAGGGCTACCGTACTTTAACACTCTTCTCATGCAGCTTTGCCCTCAGTTTTATCAGATGAGGACCGACTCTCTTCATCATTTGTTCCTGACAACAGATGGTGACGAGATAAATCTGGAGGTCTTTGGAAATAAAAAGTGAACTGAAGTAGTCTGGATTTAAAAGTACAACTTTGCTGGATTGTTTCAGATTGTTTTTATGTAAAAGTGTGTAGGAGAATAGCCTCATTTACTTTAAACTGGTTCAGTATCGTTCAGTTTCATGTTTCTTTCAGGTTCAGGCTCTCACTCTTGTGCCTTTTGCTGAAAAAAAAAAGATCTCAATGTGAAGTAACCTCACTGATTACTCAAAAGACTAATAATACATGTTTGTCCTGCTTATAATCCAAAGTGATGTGGAAAAATAGTCGTAATCTGTAGTCTAGCTGTAATGAATAGCTTCAAATGAGAATTATATTTTCTTATTTATTAAATGTGACTTTTTTTTTTTTACATTTTTATGTTGACTAAACAAATTCAATGTATTCTCTACTGCCAAATACCCAACAACAAATTTATTGAGAATAAATCTGTGCACTTAAGACATGTTATGTGCAAGTGTTTGTTAAGGTGTGTGTGGGCAATTCAGAAGATATTTGTGTAGTAAATACCCCCCCCTTTTGTAATTTATTGCTAAACTCATAAAATGCATCTGAAACTTTAAAAACACGCAGGCTGCTTGTTAGTTTTTATCTCCCCACTCGCTCATCAGTGGAAACCTGTTTCTGTCACAGAAGAGAACTGATTTGTCAAATGGTGACACATAGATACAAGTTTAAAGTCATAATTTAAGTTTCAGACAAAATTATTAATTTTTATACACTTTAAAATCATACTTATGAGATTGAATATCAAAATCATGGATAAAATAATGGAATTACAAGTAATTTAAAAGCTTTAATTTAATATACAAAGTCTGAATTGCAACTTTGAAAGTCACAGCTATGAGATTAATTAAATAAACATCATTATTATGAGATACATGATCATGTTTTAACTTGGCCTTTACTGATAAGACAAAATTATTTATTTTGTTTATTTAGATCAACAAACAGTTTTGTCTAGACTCGTGGATGAAAATCGACCAAAGCAGCAGAAGCAGCCTGTTGGAGAGAAACAACACAAACTGAGGAAATCAACATGTGCTTACTTTTTAATTTACGCTCATTATGTCATTTAGCCACAAAAAAGTAAATAAATTGTCTTTTATTTGAACTTTTTCCAACTTAATGTACATGTTTTTAGTCACTCCTGCTGTTGATTCCTGCTGTTTCCAGCTGACGGACACAGGGTAGGTGGCAGCCTGCACAAGTTTAATATTAGTTTTTGATTTGAAGACACTAACCATAAATACAAAAAAAAAGTGCAGAATTTGTTTCTTTTCTCTTTGAGTAATCTTTATGACCGCAAAATAAGCATAAGCATTACGAGTTAAAGTTAAAGCTGCAAAAATTGGTTTTAAACAGTAGAGGGAGCTGTGGCTCAATGACACACACGTTTTTGTTTCTGGTTACATTTGTGGGGATGAATTTTGCAAAAAATCCTACATTTTGGACTAAAGCCTGGTGCCCGTAAGGATACGTCTTGTTGGGGGGGGTTAGGATTTAGGACTAAGGTGTGAACTGCAGATGGGTTAAGGTTAGGCGTGTACTAGTAATGGTTAGGTTTAGCCTTTAGGTCAGGGGTCAGGGGTAGACTATAGAAATGAATGGAAGTCCCCACAAAGTACAATTACGAGAACACACACACACTTCAACAGTGAGATCCAGCTTCTCACTCTTCATAGCTGTACAAAAGACCTTTATGAGGCCACCATCCCCCGTTCATCTTTACCTCGCCTCTCTGCTCCTCTCATCTCCTCCCTGGTGCTGAGGAGTGATCCATCAAACCTCTCATCATCTTCACAAACATCACCGTCACAGCTCAGGCCTGGAAGTCGTTTCAGACTCCACAGACGAATTACTGTATTTTTCTGTTTCTCTCCTCACTTTCCTCTCATTTCACCTGAGATAATCATTACTTGAGACAAAACGGAGTCTAGACTTCCACAAACATGTGAGTGTTGTTCATCATGTGCACTGGCTGTTTACTTTGTTTCCCTGCCTCCCCTCGTTTAAGTTTTTTATTTGTGTCATTTCATTTTATCACAACTTACTTCATTTGTGGATCCTTCAAATAATTCTGCCTTGCCTTTTTATATCTGAACTATTTTAATTTAATCTATGAGTTTATCTGTTTCCTCAACTGCCTCTCAGGGTTAAACAGTTTCCTGAAGTTGAGTCTGAATGTAAAACAGGACTTTTATTTAGCTTCTGTTTGTTTGCTTGAAGTTAAAAGGAGAAACAAGTACAATTTAAGAGTTGAAATTTGCCGAAGAAGATGAAATTGAGTTGCTAAAACTGAACACTAGCTATAAGCTAAAATTAGCTAAACTCTGGCTAAGAGTCACAAAATATTAGCCTGAAGATAAAAGTAAATGTTAACTTAAAGCTAAAAGTAAGTAAATGTCTTCTAAAAGTTACAAATAATGTAAGGTTAGCTAAAAGCTAAAGGCAGCAAGAGAAGTATCAAAAGCCTAACTAAAGCTACAAGTCACTAAAGCCAAACTAAATATAATAGAATGATAGCTAAAAGCTAAAAGTAGCAAAACGTTAACCTAAAGCTAAAAGTCACGAAATGTTACCTCAGAGTTAAAAGTAGCAAAATCTTAACTTAAACTTAGAAGTAGCTAAATGTCACTAAATTAAGCTAAAAATGAAAGATTAAAGCTGAAGACAGCAATAACTAAAAGTCGCAAAAATCTAGCTAAAGCTAAAAGTCACTAAAGCCAAACTGATAGCTACTGTATAAGCGAAACTGGCTAACAGTCAAATGTAAGAATCTTAAATTTCTCATATTAGCTACAAATAATGAAAGGTGAGTTTAAAGCTAAAGTAGCAAGCTAAAGCTAAAAGTCACTAGCCAATAAGCTAACGGTGCTTGAATGATAGCTAAAAGTAGCAGAAGTGTAGCAAAAATTCAAAGTAGCATAAGAAGACAAAAACAGAGCCGTAATTAGCTGCTAAAACAGCTCAAGAGTCACTTGGAGTTAAAAAAAAATGTTCAGTGTGATTCTTAACACCCGTCATTCCTTCTCACCTGAAGAGGAACTCATCCTGCTGTTCATCCAGCTGTTCATCCTGCTGTTTCAGTGGATGATCTCTCTGCTACGGTGGCCCAGAGGGGCAACAAATTAACATTTCAGAAAACACATATAAAACACTGACATTTCAGAAAACACATTAACAATTTGTAAAACACTTATACATTTCAGAAAAAATTAACATTTCATTAAAAAAATAAAAATTTCAGATAAAACAAATGAACAACACGCACTCTTGTTTACTCATTAACTGTGGACGACGCACCTCTCCGCTGTCCGTGGTGCTGACTCCGAGCTTTCAACAGTTTGCATCCCACTGGGGACTGGTTGACTTTTTTATTTATTTTTTTATTTTTATTTATTTTTTTTTTCCTGTAAGGCATCAAGAATGAACTTTGGACACATGGTCGCTACTTCGCGTCTGTGCGTGAGCTGCTCAGGGGGAGGGACCCTCAGGCAGAGGACAACTTGTGCGCACATCGTTTTGACTTGACGCACCGTTCGTCTGAACTCACTTCTCGTGTCGGGACTTCGTTTCACCTGAACTTCATGCAGGAGAAACGCAGCTGCCCTGAAACAGTCAAAGTTTCGGAGCGAGTCCAGAGCGCAGCGCGCGCGGAGCAGGTTGGTCCTGGAGCAGCCATGATGGGAACGATGGGAGCGCACGGACGGAGCACGGCTCGTCTCGGTTTGGTCCTCTGCGGATGTGTGGCGTTTCTCCTCGGTGAGCTCGTGCCACCGAGCGAAGCCGGCTGCGGGCAGAGGGACAGCCCGAGCTGCTGCAGCGGCCGGGATAACGAGTGTGTGGCGCGCACGAGGAGGAGGACGGTGTGCTACTGCGACAGCTACTGCCAGAAAACCAGGGACTGCTGCGAGGACTACCAGCACGTGTGCCACATATCTGGTGAGTCGCATCTTGGCAGGTTTTCTGGATGAAAGCTGAACTTTTGTTTAGGTCCCACTCAGAGGTGACCGAGAGGACATGGAGACAGTGAGACATTCTGCACCTGACTGTCTCTGCTGTGACTTTTTGGGTCTGCAGCATTGACCTGTGACCCTCACATCAAAGTCTGAAATTGCACCACCACATTTGAAAGGAGGTGTGAATGGGGGTCACAGATGAAAAATGTCTCCTTTTATTAAAAAATCAGACGACTGCTGTATATGGAGGAATGAAAGAATGAGCAGCTGACTGCCAAAGATGGTCAGGGTCACAGCAGAGTTTAGTCTGCTGTGACAGACAGAGACACTGAGCTGTGACTGAAGTGTGTTAAACCTCACAAGGACTGACTCTGTGAGTGTGTGTGTGTGTGTTTGTGTGGTACTCTCCTTGTTTTAAGTGCACAGTAAAAAGCACCTGCAGGTCACTTGTACAAGTCAGAGCTCCTAAAGTGCTGCAGCGAGCCCTTCATTAAACATGTTTACTGTAGAAAACCATCCTCAGAGCTCCGTCTCTCTGCTGGGACGTAAACAGACGTTACCTGAACAGGATCTGCTGCTGGACGTTGTTTACTCCAAAAGAAAGCTGCAGCTCCTGCACCTTTAACCAGAACATGTTGCGTTAACACCGTATGACTCTGAGCGATGAGAACTTTTACTCATTAGCATCAAGTTGAGTTTTTCTTTGGGTGTTTTACATCAGTGGTTCTAAATGTTGGGGTTGGGACTCCACTGTGGGTCACAAAACATTAGGTTCAGAGTCTGATCAAATCAAATTAAAACATTTAACTTCACTACAATGGAGCACACCAATATCTGCTATAAGTTGATAGGAATTGTCCTTATTATTTTATGATGTGTTGTTTTATTTATTGGCAACAGCTGTATATGATCAGTCAAGGACATTTGGGTTTTTATAAGTCTTTGACCTTTTTAGTTTTAGAGGTCAAAAGCTAAATAAAGTTTGTGAACCTCTGCTGTACATGACATCAATCCTTCAGAGCTCAGTCATATACTGTAATAATAATAATAATAATAACTGTTTGTTATTACAACTGTTCAGGAGACGTAAAATAGTTTTGTCCATTTTGTCTGATACAAAACATTTAACTTCAATTTGTGAAGTTTTTGCTCTCGTTAAGAAGTAATGCATATGGTAAATAATGTGTAAGTTTTTGTTTTGACTGAGAATAAACTTATTTTACTCATTATTTTTACTTATTAAAGATAATAAATAGCAAATATGTTTGTGTGACGTTAGGTAAAACAAACATCTGTCACTTTGTGATTAAGTATAAGTGCAGACATTCTCTTCTATAAGTCCCTTAAAATATATAGAAATACTGTGTGTCAAATTTATATTTCAAGAGATGTTTTGATATTATTAAATAAAATGTGCTTTAAAGGTACTCAATGAAATGTAATTTGGACCAGTTAAAACATATTTCCTAAAGTAAAACAAAATCTACTACTGTATTTTTAATCATATTGATTGTTAATGGGCCCTTTAATTAAAAATTGTGACCAACAACTAGGAACCCTTTTTTATGTTTGATTTAGTCATTTGCAACGAGTATCTTTATTATGAGGCCACCGTGGGAGTGAAAATTTATGGTTTGGGTGATAACAAGGGGGAGTTTCTTGAAATAACATTCTTCAAATATTAGGAAGCAACGTTTTACACTCAAGACGCATTAGCTTCTGCTTCTCCATCAGTCCACGAGGTGTCAATCCACTGTGTCTCCAAGCTGACTGAGTTTGGAGGAGCACCTCAGGTTGGTGCTGTGTTTTCACCAAACTGTTCAGCAGCTCTGCTTCTTCAGAGGTCACAGCTGCCATGTCCTCTGGTTTGTTCACGGTGCACAAACACTTCTCGTGGACCCCGTGCTTTGCTCTGACAGCTCAGTTCAGATGCAGACGTTGCAGGATGGGTTGTGGGATAACACAGCGTCCCTGCGAACTCTTCAGTTCTCAAATGTGTGCTCTTCATAAAGTTTGTTTCAGGTCATTTTGCAGCCCATGCAGGCAAATAAATGTGTATTTAAAAGATTTGGATGTAATAACTGTGTGTGATTCTTAGGAAACTATACCCGACTTCTTGTGCAACCTGAGACTTTATCACCACACTCTTCATCTAATAGTCATTTAATGTTCTATGAAGAAGAAAAACGTTTACAGATAAAAAGTTACAAGAGTATACTTTCTCTAATTTGTGCAGCATGAATGTTTTGTCTGTCTGAGTCTGTAAATAAACCACTGGATGGGTTTTAATGAACTTTTTAGAAAGTAATCAGTGGATGCACATCTACAACTGTTTAACCTTTGGAGTGGATTCAGTTCAAGATGGCTGCCAAAGCTAATCAATATTAGTCAAACTGTGTAATTTCCCCAAATCATATTTTAGTTTACAAAGTAAAAGTCTGGCATGAAAAGCGTTGGACAACATGCATTGCTTCAAGGAATGCTAAGCCTTTATTTGGGGTCTTTCTCTTACTTTGTACGTTTTAAATTTAAATAAAAAGTTAATTTTGGGAATCAGTCCTCAAACAAACAGTGGAGATTATTTAATTTTTATTTTTGTAGCAAGTCTTCCATGCTCTTCCAACTGCTCATTCGTCTGTAGAGAAGATCTTGGTCTTTAGGATGTTGGAGGACGCAGCTTCTGTCCTCTCCTGCTGGGGTGTCTGCTAGTTGTCACTCCAGCAGTAAGATACATTCTGGCTTCATCCTCTCAGATTATCTCATAATTCAGCTCTTTCTGTAGCAGCTGCTTGTGCTCTTTTTCTGCAGGGCGCTCTTGGGATGCCCTGTCTGTTTCTTTACTCCCAGGTTTTCTAACAGGTCTTGAACTCTTTAAGCTGAAAAGACACAGCTGTTGAATTTTCTACTGCTCGTTTAGTCCCAGCGCTCATAAAGTGCACGAACAAGTGCTCTGATCTGACATTGATGTGTAACATCTGGCCACTTTATGGAATGAAAATTAATTTATTTTTCTTTTTGTGTCTACAAGACTCATTACAAACAACGTTTTCATACAAATAGATATTCTCTCAGTAATTATTTATTTATTTTTGTTGTTTTTTTTTTGGTTGCTTCCTTCTGCTGGAGTCACTACAACAAACAAAATCACACAAACGTTTTGGCAACTGATTGCCCTTTCTGACGCACTAAGGATTATGTAGCATTATCAATATTGACATCAAAGTTTATGCTCAATAATTCAGGTTAAAAAAAATCTAACATTGTTCAGTCAGGTCATCTGGATGGTTTCTTTTTTGTTGAGATGTTTTGTCCTTCATTCAAAGGACTTAATCAGTCTGAGGAGCCACAAACAAAATCAGTCCCACAAGCAGCACACTCCCACAGTGGACCAACCAGTTTGCTGGTGAAAGATGGTTTCTGGGGCCCGCTCTCTCCCCCATCGACTCCTCTGAGGCAAAGTGGTTCAAAACCTCTTGTGGGACTGGTGTGATAAGCTCTCTATGGCCTGTACCAGTTAAAAATCAGGCTGCAGCATTTTGGACCAGTTGTAGACGTGCAATTGAGGACTGACTAATTCCAAACATCCATACATCACTTCTCTTATCCGTTGAACTTGCACAATATCTTTTGAGTTGATTTGTTGACAGTGAAGCTACAAGTCATTGGATCCAGCCTCAGCCTGAACGGTTTCTAGCTTCAAAAGTCCATTAAACTCTGTTTTAATGTGTCTGTAATTCTTTCTTTAAGCACTCTCATCATAACCAGATTGTCTTTATTCTCTGTGAACTGGAGTTAAGTCTAAACATCAGGCAGCAATTTAGTCTGGATCCGTGTTTTCTGGTCATTTTGGGTCGTCCTTTGTGTTTATCTTTAGGTTATTATGTTTTATTTTCTGTGATTCTTGTGTTGAGTCCTGTTCTTTGGGTGAAGTTTGGTTAGTCTTTGTGTAATTCTTTGTGCCACACCCATACGTCTGCTCTGTCACAGCTGAAGCCACTTCGTCCATCAGCCCCAGTTCATGTAGTTCCTCAGCATCGTTGTGTGTTCTGACACCATGTCTGGTCCCCTCTTCGTATCTCCTTGTGCCCCCCCGTGACTAAAGCTTCAGTTTTTACGAGGTTTAGCTGCCCCGGGAGATTTTTGTTTCATTTGCACCCCTGGGTCCAACCACCTCTGTTACACCGTAACAAATTCCGTTAATTGTCCTTCAACCTTATTTTATGTGGCCTTCAAATTCACCTTTTTGTCTAAATGTTGTCACTTTTGGCTTTAAATATTATAGTGATGGCCAGATGTTTAATTAGTGTTTTTATAAATGACAAACAAATGGGTGGGCCAGAGTCAACAGAAGCACAAACAATCTCACGACCAAAACAAATGATAAACAAGATAAAAACACCAATCAGCCATAACAGCTTTGAGCTCGTTTCTGTTTAGTCTCTTGCTAATTGGACATACTTAATGCTCTTCAGGGTCCACTGATCGTAACAACGATTTTTCTTTGTTTCTGCCACCCAGCTCTGCTCAGTGTGACAAATGTTCAGTTACTCTGTTACCAAACCAAAAATACTCAAAGATTTTCAACAATGATTAAAAACACTCAGTCAAGTAGTTTCTTAGTTTTTCTGTCCAACTTGAAGCTGATCCAGAGCTAAGAAAAGATCACATGATGGCCAATTTCATTTTAGATGTTGATGTTTCTGAATCCTCTGGAGCACTTGTCTAAAAATGTGCTTTTAGTGACCTCCTGACATTCAAATGTTTTTTGTTCTTTCTTTGTTTTGTCTAATAATTGTTTGGGGGGAAAAGTGACATGATGTGAGGCCAAGCAAGGCTGAATTAGCCCAAATTGTGTAATTAATAGTTTTTAGAGGCTGGTTTTTAGCCTTCGTCTGTCTACAGGGAACATTTATGTTCCTCGCTGTTCGTACAGTGAATGTTCTTCAATTTATGAAAATACTTTTGGTGTTTTTTGTGTTCGTGAACATTACAGCACATTAGCCAGACCTTGATCTGGTCAGTCTGTCTGACTGGGTGGTGAAGGAGGGTGACTGTAGTGGTTCTGAGCAGAAAGTGGCCCTCCAGACCAGCTGGACATCTGCATCCCATCAAAAACAAACAAAAAAAAAAAAAAACGTGGGGGTGTACTGAGGGGAACATGAAAAGGGACTAAAAAAGGGGACAGATGGACAAGACCAAAGGCAAGTGGTGGACAAAATGTTAAACTGGGCTTTTTAAGCTTGAGAATCTTTTCAATGGAAGCACATTTAAAGAAGAAAAAAAGGATGCCATTCAAAATAAAGTATTGTAAAAGATTATTTGTTTGTGTCTGTTAGACAAAAAAAGACACATTGTGCTAAACTTTAAAAAGAAATGGTGCTCCAACACAAGTGAGCGTCACCGTTGTCCATTTTGCCTCCACTCTCATCAGTCTGGTGAAAACAACAGAAATCGTCATAAACACGCAGAAATCTTAATCTACATGCAGGATCTGCTCCTTTTTTTTAGAAATCAAAGAGCGAAACATTTCTTGTCCTTTGATTTATTCTGAGATCAGTCAAAAAGCTGCACATGCCGTCCACGATCAACATTTGTTTCCTGTATGAGGGTCAGAGGTCAGGGATGGGGACAGGTTCTCTGACCGGGAACTTTCTCATCAACAATGCAGACAGGGTCAGGAAGGGGCTGTGGGTCAGACTGTCAGCAGCGTTATCATGTGGGTGGTGGGACTGTTGCCTTGGTGGGGGATGGGGCGGCCACCACTGTTTAGTAATTTCCTCCTGACCTCCGGTGGCTTGAGGGTCAGCAGGTTGAGCCTTCCACACAGAGCCTCCATCCTGTTGGTGCGTGTTTGTGTGTGTGTCCATTAAAGGAGTAACAGTTGTTTTCACTTTGGGTCCGGGAACCGGCCGACCCTTGTTGGTTTCACAGCACGACCTCTTCAGTAAAGACCTTGCAGGCTCTGCTTGTTTTCTATGAAAATTAAACAACAGCCTCAAAATATCCCAGTAAGCATCACAGAAAGCAAAGAAAAGGAAACGATGCCTGACAAGAGCATAAGAAGTTAAAAATAGAAAGATCCGATCACGCATAGTGGAGTTTAAAAAAAATAATAATAATAATTTGGATGGCCACTGAAACTCCTGGGGGTGGCACACCACAACTAAAATCCATAAAATAATTTCAGAAATTCTATTATGCTGTTGTTATAAACAGCAATTAGAAAACTTAGGCAATGTCTTCTTCTTCTTCTTTCGGCTTTTCCCTTTTCAGGGGTCGCCACAGTGAGTCATCCTCCTCCACCTCACTCTGTCCTCTGCATCCTCTGTCCTCACTCCAACTAC
>JARVGV010001587.1:10447720-10463199 GCA_031762435.1 Hypsolebias longignatus | reverse complement strand
ACCCACTGTCCCTCCTCTGGACATGTCCAAACCATCTCAGTCTGGCCTCCCTAACTTTATCTCCCAGTTGTTCAACACACCTGATACAGTGATTTAATTACTTCCTCGGACTCTGCAGAACCCATCCATTTAAATCAGATGTGTCAAAGCAGGAAACAACTAAAACATGCAGGATGGTGTTCCTCAAGGACCAGGGTGGGGAACCACTGCTTTAAACGATCCTTTAACAATCTGAACACACACAAAAAAATCCTGAAATTGACTAAAACTATCATCAGTGGTCAGTTTGTTTTATTCACAAGCGTGGCTTTTTTTTGTGCAAGCAAATAAAAATATGCAGAAGCTGTCTTTGAAGCATAGGTTTATTCAAATTAGTTGACTCCCACATTTATTAAAATCACTTGAAAATGACTAAATTAAACAGCAGCCAGCTGTTCTCAGAAACAGATGCAGTTTGCAGAAGTGTTTCTGGAGCAAGAACACTAAGCAAATCCTCATCAGCGACAGCCTTAGTATCTATGAGAAGCTTGGAGGAGAAGTTAAAAACATTTTCAGGGGTCAGTTTGTTTTAGTTTAATTTGTCACAGTTGGTTTTTTAAGACAGAAGGACTAAAAAGATTTGGTTTGAACCAGGTTGAAGTCAAGGTTTAGGGTTTTTTTTTCTTCTCTTTTTGGGTGAATCTCCGTTCTTCAAGGCTGCAGGAGTTCACCTCACGTTCATATCAGTCGTTATTCATTTAAAGGTCACGCAGAGATGAGCTTCATGTGAAGATTAAAGAATACAGACAGAGGCCAAGGTTGTCGCAGCACACACGGTGTGCCTTTATAGTTTTGTCTCTGTAACCTGAACTCCAGCCTGGACCGTCTGCATCATGAGCTGACCTTTACTAATAACACTCATCAATATAAACTAGTCCTGATCACGGCAGGGGAATCAAATCTGCCTGCTTTTCTAGTCTGATTAAAATGGACATGAGATGCTTTGCTTTGACAGGATTGAGCATATGTAATTTTCCAGAGCCATCTGTTGATGATGATGATGTCATGCATACTGAACTAGAAACATGAATTTTTAATCTATTTAATCGTTGAACTCAACATAATTTCTATTGTATTTCAGTTCCTTTGGGGGGAAATCAAAACTTCACGTTCAGCTATTCAGCTTCACGTCTTAGCCAAGATCAGTGTTTAGTCGAAGCTGTCCGCCTCTCAGACGATGTAAATAGTGGAGTAAAGTTCAAAGAGCTGCCAGAGTCTGCAGCCATTAGGAGGAAAAGGACTAATTGTTTCCAGTCTGCAGTCTCTGTTGACTTTAGAGGACGGTGCGGTGACCATGACACTGCTGGATTAGAAGAGCACAAACTTATGTTTTGCCTGGATTTATTTCATTGGCTGCAAGTAAAAATATTTTGGAGGAAGCTGGAGTAGGGAGGTTTCATTTGGGAGGGTTTCAGTATCTTCATTTGGATGTTTTCCATGTGCTCAATTTGTAGATCTGGCTCCAGACCAGAAAACAAGCTGTGTGTTAACTCAACATGTGCCTATAAAGGAGATTTGCTGTGCACGTCTGACTCCGACCCATCTCTTGCTCTGGTAGTTACTGCGTGTACCTGCGAGTGAAACAGGCCAGCGCAGCGTGCAAACTCAAACTGTGGAGCGCTCAGTTGGTGCAGGAGCGTCTGGTCTGCGCAGAGTGTCAGAGTGATGCCATGTCCAAGTCCGATCGCTGCGCAGGGGATGGCCTGGACAGCACGAGGTAAAAACAAAACATCACATGCTGTGTTAGAGTCCACAAGCTGAAACATAAGGGGGAAAAATCAACCCTCTCAACAACTAAAACATTAGAACAAAACTCATTTTTATGCATGACGGACAATAAAAGACATGCTTCATTTATACTGTAGCAACAAATGATGTTTGTTGTGGACCTCACCCTCCATTATTGGTGAAATAAGCATCAGAAAACATTCTCATTTTGCTGCATTTATTATCCCGCTTAGAAAAAAAAGACCAAATACGGTGAATTTCACATGGAACCCTCGATTGATGTGACTCCATGTCTGTAGAAAACATTATTTTCTGACTTTCTTGTCATTTGTTTGTAACTCTTTAGAACGTTTTGGACGGCAGCTTCAGCTCCTGGTTGTCATGGTTCCTGGGTGCGAGAGCTGTCTTCTGAACGCTGCCAATGTCCTCCCCACTCTGTCCTCTTCGTTTGAGGTGATGCGCAGCCCTCGGACATCTGCGGACGAGGGAGTTACTTCACCCTCCCGCCGACCAAGCCAGACCCTCCTGTCCAGAGTCCTGGATCAACCCAAGGAACTCATCTGCGTCCTGATTCCTGCCACTTCTCATCTCGTACTCTGTACTGTACAAACTGCTATAAACACAGAAATCCATGCATTTCTTCACTTTAGGTTTTGCTTTTACACCTCTTCACCTCCAAATCAGCTAAATCTTCATATTTATACCTCTGAGTCTTTGCTATCTACCTCCATCAATGCAACTTTACCTAATAATGTGTGTTTTTAAATATATGCTGTTTTGCTTATTACCCTATTTTTTAATTACTGTATATGAATGTTAATGTGTAATGTGAATGTGCCCATTTATTTGTGTTGGCAGGGCCTATCAGTTTTAGCCCGGGTCCAAAGAGCTTTCAATCATAAACGTGTGGGAGAAGCTAAAAGTTTTTATCCTTTCCGTGATCATTTGCATGAATACACGTGAGTGCTGTTGATTCGTTCCTGCTAGTATTTTCTTTAAACAAATATGTTCATGTCACTAAGTGAAAATGAGAATCAGGTTCTGATTGTTAGGTGATTTGATTTGTGTTTTTGGCTCCTTCTCCTGGTCTGAAGCAGAGGTTGAAGTGCTCCAATTCTGGTCCCTGAGGAACATCACCCTGCATGTTTTAGCTGTTTCCCTGCTTCAGCACACCTGATTCAATGATTGAACTACTTCATTAAGTTCTGCCAAAGCCTGTTAATCACCAAATCATTCAAATCAGGTGTGTCAAAGCAGGGAAACAGCTAAAACATGCAGGATGGTGGTCCTCAGGGACCGGTGTTGGGAACCCAGAGTTCAGAGCTGATATTTGTTAGAGAGGAGAAGGAGCCACAGGAGTTTCATGGTGTTTCTTTCTGTGTTCAAAAGTAGAAGGAAATATTTTTTAAGGTGTTTTCCACTCACAGTCGTTTCTGCTCACATGGGGAGGTTTTATCAGCAGAACATCAGCCAACACAAATATCCCACAGACAAGCTACTCCCAGATTATTAATCACCGGAATCCCCTCCACAACGCTCTCATCAGCTTCTTGTTTTCCTTCTCTTTCCCTCACTTTGATTTGGTGTTTTCTTTGAAAGAAGCTGCAGATTAACTGCAGCGCAGCCTTTTTGCCTCAGCAGGAGTCTTTCCACGTTTCTGTCACAGCCGGTTGAAGAGCCGAACACGTTTAGCTCCAGTAAAGGGATTTTTTTGCTTGTTGTTTTTTCCCACATCTGTATTTGTCTTTTTATTTATTATAAACAAATGATGATTTCATTTGTGCAACTGTGTATTCTGTACACTGTCCAGTAATAAAATTTAAATAATCATCTCTGTCTTTGGTTATACTTTACTGATGTGTGGTTCCTTTCTTCAGCATAGGGTGTAGCACTACTGGGTATACAGTATTCTTTGGTTTGACTAGGTGACTGGCAAAATCACAGCTTCTTTGTGTACTTTACCCTTTCAGCTACAAGCTCCTGTAATTTGCGGTTTGTTTTTGTGATGCCAGTGTGAGAAGGTGATGCGTGAACAGTTAAAAGTTGAAGCCTGAGACGCCTGAAAGCTTAAGTCCTGCACCAGTACATCTGCTGCTGGTCATCCCAACACAAAACATCAAATCCCAAATTTAAACGACAACTTATCTCCCTCCTATGTGATATATGGTTAACGGAACAAGGAGGAGGTTTTTCCACTACGTGTATGATCCAGTTTTCTACCAACCACATATTGCGCTGTTACTGCTGTCTTCTGTTTGTTCATGTCTTTGGATACGGTTTGAGATTCCTGAGGCTAAAGATGAATTTCACCTCGTAAATATGAATCTGTTTTCTTTACCCGCGTGTTCCTGTTCAGGAAAACAGGAAATTCAATTCAAATTCAAAAATACTTTATTGATCGTAAAGGGAAATTGAGTGTTGGCATAGCTCATCATCCTGGTTTCCTTCAAGAGTTGTTAGATGCTGGCAGCTGTGGGCAGGAAGGATTTCCGGTAGTGAATCAGAAAAATCTGGCTACAAATACTAATCTGTCCACCCAGCTTCATCTTGCTGTCAGTTCCGGCGGGCCTCTCGGTCCTCCTGTTTTCACGAGCCGAGTTTCCCACCAGCACCAGGATCTCGGCGGTCAGGTACTCGAGCAACGCCGCCAGGTTGATGGGAATTCATCCACGGTGCCTCCTTTTCAACTCATTTGGGATTTGGGGGCTTTAGTTGAGGCATTTGAGCTTTTGAGATGTTGATCAGCTGCTCCTGGTTGTTAAAAGCTAGCTTGTTGCCATGGTTACGCATGGCAACAAATGTCCAAAAGTAAAATAGTTTCAGTAAAATTCCTTCCAGCTGCACAGCATCCAATACCAGAGTAAATAATCATCTGAAAAAAGTGATTTACATCCAGAAAAAAGCAGATTTAAAGTTTTCTAATGCAGTGACTCAGATTGAATGTACCGGAGCTGCTCCATCGTGCAGCCAAGCGCCGCAACCCTAGAACAATTTAGAACTGGTACCTATCTCCAGCCGGAGAGGCAGACTAAACTTGTGATTTCTAATCTTTTCTCTAGATTTGCTCCACCACTTGTTGTTTTATGTTTTTTATGTTTCCACATCTGGATCAAGCCACCAGTTCATCACAGGTACCACGAATGAGCAGACGACCGTTCACCTTCTTGCTCGCACCTATAGAGTACAGTATTCAATAAACCTGACATAAATATCATATTTACCATATATGTTAGGCTTGATTAAGAGTTGTTGTTTTTGTTGTTGTTGTTGTTGTTTGGAAATCAACAAAAAGAACTTGAATTCCACACATCATGAATGGTTATGTCAAGTTTCTGGAACAAGTTTTCTAAACAGCTTGAGAAAAGTCACGTAAGAGAAGTTTCTCTCTGGGGTACTTTCCCTCGTTCATTAATCTCTCCGACTATCCTCCCTCATTGTTTTAGCTGTCCTCCCTCCCTCCTCTCCACTAAACTCCTCTATCATCAGCACTCCTCTTCACATTGTCTCATCATGCCAGAGGCCGTGGAGGCCTGTCAGCCCTGCTCCTGCTGGACCCGTCCCCGAACTCTGCCTGATGGGCTCTGACAGCAGTGTATTCTGGGATTACTGTTTCTGAAAGGGAGGGGGGACATTCCAGCATTGGTGGCTTTTGTCAAAACACAGTCGCTGTTTGCTTTTTGGTAAGACAGCTGTTCAAAGCTTTGTCGGCACGAAGGGACCAAACCCAGAGGTGATTTCCGTTTATCTGGGGTGTGCCAGTGGATCTGGGGTGCCACAGGGTCCACTCTTCCTGTTTAAAGTTGCAAATTGATGTTTGCCCTCACATCTGATTCTGTTGTCATGAAAACCTTGACATGATTGTAACTTTGTCAACTACATGTGAATGGTATGTTGAACTCAGAGCCCTGGTCCCTTTTCAGATGTACAATGTTGCAGATATCAGAAACAAACGTGAAAAACGATCAAGATGGGATGCAGAAGAAATCAACACACAATTAAAAGTGATGGGAAGAAACAATAAATGGCATCAAAGAAGCAGCACATCAACAGAAAGGCATTGAATACTGTATTTACAACAACAAAAAAGGTAATCAACCCCTAAAAAATCACTTACCGGTACTTTAAAATAAACACCCAGATAAAGTAATTCAGGGGTGATTACGTGTAAAATTACCAAAATACAACCCAGAAAACAATCAAATGCAATGAAAGGACACAAAATGGCTACAAGTTACTACTAAGAAGAGATAAAAAAATGACCCCGGTCCAGACGTGACACAAACAGAGCAGGGAAGCTCAACAAGTCCTAAAACCACCACTGAGGTGTAAAACCCTCAGAACGACTCACTAACCACAGTGTGACTTGTAAAACAGTCACAAAAAAGCAACAACCTTTTTCTGGTTGTAAGTAAAATATGTTTTAAGAAGCACATAATTAACAGGTCATCCTAATGAATGCTTGTTGCTCCTGTGGGAGCAGCTGGTCCATCAGAGGAATGATAAGGACAGGATGCACAGAATGCACACACACATGGCTCTGATTACAAAATGCATAATTTTATTTGTATTTGCACATCATTAAACAATCAACTTCATCCTGTCGATTCAATAAGAAGCCCAACTCAAGATTTTATGTAGAAATATATTCTGATAAAATGGACAATTGTCTGTAATGTCACCCTTAAGCCGTAGCGCCACCCTGTGGTTGTGTTGACTTCCTGCTTCTTTTTAAAGGTAAATAAAATGTAAATACATTTTAAATGATTGAATCATATTTCCGTCTGATTTCAGTGCACAGCGAACAAGGCAACAAACATTTTCCAAGAACATTCAAAGATGGCAATGTGACACACTTTTTCTAAAAAACACCATGAGTAGCTCTTCAGGGTAAAGTTTATTTCTTTAGATACATAAAATATTTTACGCTGTTCAACAATGAACTCAGATACAGTTTGCAGCATTGAATATAAGACTTGGTACGTAGAGTTAGAAAAACAGATTCAAAGAGTCAAAGTGAACCTTGTCATAGTGAGATGAACCCGTTAAGACTTAATGACAGAGACTAAAGTACATGAGGCAAAAGACTTAAAGGTTTTCTGCTTGTGTGTTTTGTTAACACTTGTAGGAAAATTCAGAAATAAATGTCAGCCATGACATAAAGCTAGTGCACACATAAAACCTATTTTTTTTTTTATTTTAGAGAATGATCCATCAACTACAATTCACCAGCTTGTTGCTAATTACACATTTTTGGCAATTACAAAAAAAAAAAAAAAAAAGATAATTACTCAAAATAAAGCTTCAGACATGAAGTGAAGCTTGACAGAAAGTAAACTCCAACTTCTCCAAAAGAAAGAAATCTTGATTTTATTTTTTGGAAAATAATAATAAAATAAAATAAAAAAGAGTATATTTTTAACAAAGATTGAGATGAAGGCTCGTGGGTGTGAATGAGTCCAAGTGTGAGTCCTATTTGAGGTTTTTAATTTGCTGGTTTGCGGTGTTGATCTTCCCGTCCATCTTGTCCACTTTGTTCAGCAGAGAATCGATGGAGTCGTCCTGCTCATCAATTTCCACCTGAAGCCCGAGTCCGAGGTTCTTCAGTCTTCTCAACCCATCGCTCATGTCATCTGAACAATTCACAGAAAACATTCATCTTACATTAGGATTAATATGAGAAAGATTGGCAAAGCTTACAGGAAGTTCTTTCCATGCACATGATAATATTATATATAATATAAGGTAGTATTACGCAACTAGTTTCAGTGATAAAATGTGTATTTTATGGTTACTTAAATAAAACTTGTGAATAAAACCTTGATATACAGTAGTCCCTCCTTTAGGGGGGGTGTTTGGGCCCCCCCCCCCCCCCCCCCCCCCCCCCCCGCACGAAAATTGAAAAACCGCAAAATAGAGATAGTAGTACAAGGAGTAGTAGCAAGTAGTAGTTTATTTTAGTATTTATATTTATATTAAAGGTGTTTTGAACCCTTCCTACACCCTTGCAATGTTTCTAACAATTTTGTAAACTCCGAACATTCTAAAAGAACACAGCCTGTCATGATCTCCACTCTCTGCCACCTGCGGCTCCTGTTCTGTAATAGTTTAAATAAACAATCCATGCTGCATGAGCAACTTTAGTTTAAATAATCAAGCGCGACCGGAACCGAGCCTTTAGCCTCCCTCAGCGAACGGCCAGGCCACCGGGAAATATCCTGATGCTCCGAATGGCCAGTTCGCCTCCAACCTGCTGCAGCAGGTGGTAAATAATTTTAAAATAATTTTTTTAATAATTCTGGACCTGTGGCTGTGCTTTTATCTATTTATTTTTTTGTGTGCACTGCGCTTGTCTGATGCCTGATGCCCGAAGACGTCTGCTCCGTCTTCGGACCACCGATTCCAGCTAAAACCCTCGGATAAGTTTTGCTTTTCCTGCCTCTATGTGAATGACCCACGCCTGTTTGACCACAAACTCAGACCCTGGACTCTGAGTTGAGCTCTTAGAACCAAGCTCCACATTCTGAGAGTGTTTGTCAGACTTTCTCACATATCACATGATCCGTCCGGCCAAACCTCGTTTCCTCTGACGTCATCGCAGCTTTGGATTCTCATCCGGTGATTGAGCTCTTTGAGTGACAGCTGACTTTCTCCTCCAGATAAAACATTAAATAAATATTTTTGTTCACACAGCAGCAGGTGGCAGAGAGCGGAGATCATGACATGCTGCAGGAGGGAGCTTCTCCCTGCACCTTTGGGCTGCGCACAGGTACAGCAGATGCTAAATCATTTAAAATCATTTATTTTAAATCAACAATCCATGCCACTTGTGCGGCTCATCCATCAATCCTCCAACTGTGTGTCATGTCCAATCTTACTTTGAAAGACCACAAAAGAGCGAGTCTGCAAAAGTCGAACCGCGAAGTACCGAGAGTCTACTGTATAGGTCTAACAAGGTTGAGTCAGGTCCTCTGGATGGATTCTTCTTTGTTGAAATGTTTCATTTTTCATCCAAAAGCCTTCTTCAGCCTGAGGAGCTGCAATAAGTCTTATAAGCAGCATCTTCATGTACTCAACCTTGTTAGATTTATCTACCTGGATTATTGAGCATGCATCAGGACATGATATATAGAATTCATTAAATGCTGCAAAATTACAAAAGGTACTTTAAACATTAATTTGAGTGGTTCTTGGGACAACTTTACATAAAACTGTTAAATATAATCCAGTTTGATTAAAAGACAAAGAACAATCGTTTTTATTTACCTAAGTTTTTGTCCAGGGTATGGTGAGCCTCCTTGAGGTATCTGTTCTGTGGGTTTCCATTCTGTCTAGATGAGCTATCAACCATTGATGCAGAAGCTCCAAAACCTGGAACACAGGAGACAGAAGCAATGGCAGTTGGTTGTGAAATAATTATATCACGCTGAGATCTTTGTGCCAGCGCTTACCTCCTGTCTCCAACCTTCTCAGGTTAGGATGGCTGGCTTGGTACTTGTCTTCCTGCTCTCTGCTGTTGGACAAGGCACTCTGTAATCTGAGACAGGCGGAGGAAACATTGGTCAACTATTTAGTGCGAGACAGTTTATAAAAGTCGATGTTAACCGCTCTTGTTTTGGCTCAGATACCTAGAAAGCACTGCAGTGATTGGTATTTATGATATTCCTGCATAAAAAAGGTTAATGATGGTAAGGAGCGCCCATTTAAAACCCAAAACAACACTTAGCTCATTCAATATTTGGTTATTTTCAAAGTCCAACGTCTTATTCTTACGGATAATATTACAAAAATAAATCTAAAAAGGTTGTCTATCTAAAATTTTGATTGTCTTTTTGAAGAATGAACATTTGCTACAACCACGTCAAGACAACACGACACATGAGAAAATATCACTGCATGAAGAAAAACTTTTGCTGCCTGTAAAGTAAGAAAAGGTCTGACATGATGAAAATTTGCCAACTTAGATTTTATTTGCAATCTTAATATATTGCCTAAATTTAAGATTTGAGTGAAAACACTAAAATACTTCATGAACTAAAATACATATTAACACTTGGGCCCCCTGCTGGCTAGTGCAAACAAATTAAAGATTAAAAACAGTTTTTTAGTACTGTATTGAGTGAGATGTGAGCATGGATCCTGAAGCCAGTGAGATAAAAGTACCAGTGCATAAACACTAAAAGGAATAGGGCCCAATACAGAGTCTTGGGGGACACCGGCTGAACATCAGGATATGGTGAACTTCAGACACCAATCCCTGTGTTTTATTAAACAGATATTTCATGCAACAGGGGCCCTGTTTGAAAAATTAAAACAGAGCTTTGATAACTTTTCAGGCAGAGTTTTTGTTTGATTATAAATTATTTATATCTAATCAAAAGATTACAAGTATAGTTTTCAGTTTTATTTCAAAAAGGCACAATATATCTAACTTTCATGAAAATAACACGTTCTTACACAACATAAGCTTTTATAACATAGGCAAAAATGATGAAAGTCTATATAGGAATTTTAACATTTACCATAAAATATAATTGAACCAACATTAAGTTTAGCTGAAATAGAAACATTTACCAACACACCACTGTTTTAAAGAATGAGGAACTGAAACGCACCGTTCACTGGCTTGGTAGGCCTTTGGTTCCTCAGGAGTAGGTTTTTCTTCTGGTTTGCCTTTGAAGTAGTTGACAAATCCTCCCCACACACTCTTAATAGTGTTAATATGCTTCTGGCTGGTTTTCAGCTCCTGATCCATATTGTCCAGCATCTTGTCTGCTCTCTTCAGAGCTTCACCCTGTCGTATCAGCTCCTACACAGACAAATACACAAAAAAGTAAAAGTTAAAAAAGTGCTAAATGTATGAAAGGAAGAAGATGTGAGTCAGAAAGTGGATGGATGGATGGATGCAAGTACCTCTGCAGTTTCAACACCCATCTTCTCTGAGTCATAAATGAGGCCGATGGAGCGATAACTGCTGTCCACAGCAGACTGAGCTGTACGCATCACTTCCTGTTGAAGGTACCGCTGTCTCCGCTCTGCTTCAGTCAACCCGCTGTCATCTGGGTCGTCATCAAACCCTCGACCTTTGGGCTGAAAAGCTTCCTCGTCATCATCATCGGCAAATGGATTGTGAGATTTAGGGTAGGCCATCTGTGGAACAAATGCAGCGTTTTGACAACATAATCTTATCTAAAGCTTTAATTGTGTAAACAAGACTGTCTGAAGTCAGTAACGAGCTTTCACCTTAAGTATTAAACCCCAGGGTGAGGATTTTGGCATTAAAAAGTAAATCATGGACAAAATGAAGCAATTAGTTGGCAGACAGGCGATTAAATTACAGTTTTAACCAGCTTACTTGGCTACATCGCAGATTATATAATTATTAGAACCAGGAAAATATATAAATACTGCACTCTAATGAACTGCTGACATGTTGATTAGACTCCTTTCACATTTGAATCAAATTTTTGAATATAAAAAATATAACTTTACTTTAACGTGTTGGTTTTTAAGTGACGGTCAGAGGCAAACAGCTTAACACGTGTTACTGTAACAACCTGTATAAGAATAAATAAATAAATAAATGAATAAAACAATTATTTTGGTTTAGTAGTTTGTCAGTTATGGTGTAGGCATGCAGGGACACCTTTTCTCGAAAAGACTGTTACAACTACTAGCCGGCCAGTCAAAGAAGAAATAACCTCGTCTGAAAATGAAGACACAGCTGCGCACTACGAACTTAATCGTTTATATTTAGACACAATGTAATACAAAATATACACACACACAAAATCTATACAGTAGTAAACATGAAGTTAATACACGAACCTTTTTTAACCGTCGCTGCCTCGGATGTTGGGCTGTTGCTCTATCGCATCAGCTGACAGTTAGCACCAGGGTTGCCAGCTAGAAAATCACGATCGCTTTAAAACGAGTGAAAGTGCGCTTTGTCGGCAAATGGGAGGAGATAGGGGAGACAGAGAATACAGTACAGTAAAGGTATGTCTGTGGAGGGGAGAGACACTGCCTCTATCACAGTGACTGCTAGATATACAGGTTACGGGATGGAGTGAGAAGGCCCTTTTGCCAAGTTCAGTCCACACTGAGGGTACACTGCAAGTAATTATGTCCTGAGAGTGCACTGTGCAGCTACATTCATGGAGCAAATGGTAGAGCTGCTGCCTCTCAGCGAGCAGGTCCCTGGTTCAAATCCCGTCCGGGGGCCTTTCTGAGTGGCGTCTGCATGTTCTCTCCGTGCATGCGTTGGTTTTCTCCGGGTACTCCGATTTCCTCCTACAAACCAAAAACATGCATGCAAGACTGATTGGTAACTAAATTGTCCCTAGGTGTGAGTGAGAGAGTGAATTTTTTGTTTGTCTCGTTTGTCTCTATGTGTCCCTGTGATGGACTTGCGAGCTGTCCAGGATGTACCCCACTCCTTGCACAGTGATTGCTGGACATGGGCACCGGCGACCACTGTGACCCAAAATGGAAGAAGCTGGTGAAAGATAATGGATTGATGGATGAATGGAAATGCGATTTTATACCTTTATCTGGCAACAATGTTTACCACTTCCGGTTACGTAAGGAGACGTTGCTGCGTGCTCTCCCAAGAGCTAATGCTGCGCAAAAAAACGCATACAAAAATATTTATAAACGTGTGTAAATAAGACTTTTTTTATATAAACCGCTTTTATTTTAGTATAATGTATAAAATAAAACGTAAATAATAATGTTTGTATGAAGTAATAAGCTATTTCAAGGCATAGCCGAGAGGCGAGTAGGCGTCGAGCAGTCGTGGTTGCTGCGGCTTCCCCAGCGCTAGCTGCCGCTGCTGCTGCTTGTTGAATTCATTCCGCAGGCTCGATGAGGAGGTAAACATGTCTTTAACGGGAGGCAGTACGAGAGGGTTTTATTTCAACACAATTCTGTCGCTGGCCCGCTCTCTAGCTGCTCACCGCCCTGCCCCAGTCGAGAAGGTAAGGACGAAACAAACAACGAATAATTAGCTAAGTTAGTAACAGTGAGTGTCGGTGTAGCTCCGCTTCCGCACAGGCGGTGTCCTATTTTGACCACGGACGAGCGAGCGAAGGTAATGTTTGACGGTTTTGTGTGCGTCAGGATGAGGAGGAACTGCCTGGGTTTGTTTAGTAGCCGTGTTTTTTCCCATGTAAAACAACAAAACCAAGAGGAAACGCTTGTTACTGCATCAGTCAGAGAGCAGTCGGGCTCTCTGCAGTCAAACAGGTTTACTGATGGTCGAGGAGAGTTCATTGTGTGTTCAGGCTGCTTGAACAAGTCAAAGACCTGCTGCTAACTGCAGGATTAAAGTCGAAGAAAAGGTTTTTATTTGCCCATGGACATAAACAGCTGAACACAAGGAGACATAAAATGTGTTCGTATCAGAGATGCCCACTTCTTCTGTGTGGGTTGAATGAAACATCTTCTATGGAAGGAACCACATAAAGGTTGTGACAGCAACCTGATGTGTAAAAATGTAGGCATGCAAACAAAAAGTGTCATTTCTACAATTTTTTAAAATATATTCCAATTATGTGTTGATGTGATGACCAGCCCATTGTACAAACAATTGTATCAGTTTTTATCAGAGAGGAAATCAATCTACAGTATTGATGGATAAACCCAGTCATTATATTTAGACTGCCAGCTGACCTCTTTTTGTTTTTATCAGCATGCAACATTGATGAACCTAGACTAGACATGACCAGCTGATCACAGTGATGTCCCCACACGCTTGTATGGAAGACCCGAGGCGTAAAAAGCAAATTAATTTATTTGTCACTCTTCTCACGTGTCCATCCCTCAATCTTTATTCTTTAGTGACTATTCCTAACTCTACAGAGCAGCTGTTTGCTTCAATGCATTTAGAAATATTCACAAATACCTATTTATGCATTTGAATTTGATTTTATAAGGGATTTGCAGTCATTATTATTTAAAATATATGCATTCTCCTCGCGTGCAATGTCACAGTTCTGGTTCAAATAATGTGCTGGACAATACGAAACCCAGTTGATGTAATTTTAGCAGTTTAATCTGTTGCTTTCTTTACTTAATGAGTCTTCAGATACATAGCAACATCTTTTCCATAACCACAAAATGTGTTTTTTTTTTTTAAATCTGTTTATTTAGGCGATGAGAAGCTACTCACTGCATCAGCTGTTCCGCTGAAGAAAAAAAAAAAGAATAAATGCACTGTTTCCAATAGTAAATCCTGATGTTGTCCAAGCAGGGTGCATTTCCGGTGTTATTTATTTTTACATTTATCTGTTCGTGTTCCTTTAGGTCCAGAAGCTACAATGCATGTGTCCGGTGGAAGTGCGCGGTGCGTTCACTTTAGACGTGCGTCGCAGGGATGCTGTCATTGCTCTCGCTGTGTTTCTGGTAGAGTCTGGCTTGCAGGTGAGTGTTGAGTCACGTTAACGTGGCAGGTTTTTAGGCAACTTCAGGCTTTTCCTCAACGTGACCCGTTGATGCGTACGCCTGCTTTTACCTTCTAAGACATGCTGCGATATACTTTTCATTCAGTCAAACGTGTATTCATTAGTAATTATGTTTTATAAATAACATGAAAGTAAAATCTTCCATTTTAATGATGCAGAAACAAAAATATTTCCATTTTATGTTTTGATAAAGAAGACGAGTTGTATTTATTTGTTGTGAAACAAACATAAAGCAGCTCACTGTGACATCACTGTAATTGAATCACAATATACTTTTTGCTCCCAGACGCCCACACGACTCCATTTACTGTATGTCACTATAATAAGCTCATTCTCCTAATCTGATTAAGATTGTGGTTAGATATTTGGTTAAGCCTCTAAACTCATCATCTGACTCACAGAATGGAAACGTTCTCCGTCCTCTGTGAAAAGATGATTATTTATCCTACGTTTATGTCTTTGTCACTGATCCGTTTTTGACCGTTCAACTAATTCAAGCTTCATAGTTTTGAGTTTTCTGAGCATGCTGGACCATAAAAATGCTGCAACGTGTACTTGTGTAAAAATGTGCTTCGCTCTTGCAGCACAAAGACGTACTTGTTCCTTACTTGCTGAGCCTTTTGAGAGGGCTGCCGCGAGTTCAGTGGATCGAAGAAGGCTTGGGAAAGAAAGGAAAAGGTAGGAGAAATCCTCTTATACTGGAGGTTTTGTAGCCTTTATTTACACGTGGCAGCAGCCAGTTAAGTACACATTTTATTAACGAAGTCCATGCTCAATGTGAGCATGGACTTTGTTGGTTTTGAACCAGTTTGACATGGCTGTCGACGAGGGAGAGGGCCGGCACCGGAGGAGGGGGCATGCCAAAGAGACCATCTTAGCACCAACGTAACTGGTTTGTTCCACGTTGGAGTAAGCTGTTGGGGGAAGAATCAGATTTATGTTGTGTGTTTCCTTGACTGATGAAGCCCTCTGGATGGAAGGTGAAACGTTTCAGCACAAAAAAGAAACTGTTCAGATGACCTGACTCATCATTGTTGGATACACGTTTTATTCATCTTTAACCGTACTGATTAAAATAATACTCATAACCTGCCACAAGTTATTATTTTTTTAAAGAAATGATTTGGTCAGAGTTGATCTTAAAGTGTGTGTGACATGATGTTGGAACTACCGGTATGCATAAAGTGGCACAACATATATATGTTGTATCATTCAACTATGTTCGATTTTACAAGCAAAATGATAAATCAA
>JARVGV010001587.1:10426069-10438945 GCA_031762435.1 Hypsolebias longignatus | reverse complement strand
GTTAATCTCATTGAGCCTCGAGGACTCATTTACAAGAGAGACCTGGCTACAAACTAAGAATGATGACAGCAGCAACAGTAGATTTTCCTTGGACAAGCAACAATAGACAAACATAAAAGAGAAATACAGATTTTTTTAAAAATGTTTTTTAATTTTTTTTTGCTTTGATGTACAAATCGCAGGCAGGACTGACAAATTCATGCAAAAAACTGTGACATATGCTGGAAAATACGGTACTTACCAAGTAAGATGTAAAGCATTTTTTTATGAATTGCATTGTTGAAGAAAACGATGCATTGTAGCAAATGTCATTTTTCTTCATCAAAATCTTTCTGCTGTGTATTGTTTTATTGTCACATTACATTATTATTCATCCATTTTCTTTGACATCATCATACTACAGCACTAGAGTAGCAGCTGTTACATCCTGTTCTGTTTTGCACACTTTTCCACTAGTCAAATTATGAAACATTAACAGACAACGAGCAATCAGTGAGTCAGACAGATGAACTCAGTGCTTTAGGCAACAGAACATGGTTTAAATGTTCTTTAAAAGTTTAAATTCACTTAAAAACCCAAAGATTTATAGAATGTTGAGTCAGTAAGGTGTCTGTAAATCACTGCAGGGCTGGATTACCAGACGAGAAATGTGTCAGGAATAGTTCAGTTCTGTGAGGGATTCGCGACCCGGCCTATGAAGACGAGGCAGTCTGTGCGATGTTCGTAGATGAGGAAGAGGAACGGATGATCCACAACGAAACGGATCTGAGAGGAGAGCGGCATGAAGCCCACTTGTGTCAGAGCAGCAGCTTCTGTTCCCTCTTCGTTCACGGTGATGGTTCCCTGGTGCTTCAGCTGGGCAGCAAGATGGGAGTGGATCAGAACTGTGCACGAAGAGCAGCGTGCACTGTTTGTTTTTCATCAATGATTTCGTCTTACTCACCCAGTTCATGGTGACCTTTTCTGAAGTCATTCTACTGAAATCTCCACTCTGCTTGAAGATGTCAGTGAGGCCCATTTTCTTCAAGTTTTCAATCAGATCATAGTTTCGCTCCAGTTTGAACCGAGGTAACGAGACCTCGCGAGTCCTGGGATCAAAGAATAGTGTCGTCACGAAGCAGTTCAAATCACAACCTAATCTAAAATATTGTTCCTCCCTTTTATTATTAAACTTCCTGATGTTTCAGAAAGTCACTGACTCTTATTGGTACCAGTTTCCTAATTGATACAGGATATTCAAATGCCTCTTTTCCATTAGTTCCATTAGTACCGGTGCAGCACGGTTCAACTCGGTACGGTATGAGTTGCGCTTCTATTATACTTTCAGTAACTGTTCTAGTGGGCGGGTTCAGCTCTGAGCATCAGGTATCCGGGCCCTGGCCTCGCGTGTCGGCAGCTTGTTTGATCGTCTGTGGTGACCAGCGGAGCTCTGAGCTGGCCTGAGAGCGCTCCGAGGCTCTGGTGGAGGGGCGGGCGGGGGGAGCTCCATCTAGCTCGTTCTGAATTTTGTCGTCAGCCACCAAGGACAAAAAAAACTCTCGCACTTCAGCATTAGACCACGGTGTTGTCATTGTTTTTAAAAACATTGCCATGTTTTTAAAATCTTTAAAAATAGGTCCAGTCGCTCGAGTTCGAGTTATTGGAAATGGCGGATCGGGTTGTTGTGAAAGTTTCTCAAGCAACCAGTGACTCCACCCCCTGACCGATCAGTGACCGTCGGAGTTCTGACGTCACGCTTTAGGGCCAATTCGGCCCAGTTGGAACCCCAGAGAAACGGGTACTGAAAAAGGGGACCAGTTCCACAAACCGTTGCTAGTGGAAAAGCCTTGTAACCGTGCCGAGTTGTACCGTGCTGTACCGTTACTAATGGAAAATGGCCTTAGGTGTAGACGCTGGTAAAGCGTCAGTTGAAAAGTTGACTTTACCCATTCAGAGTGATGATTCACTGAGCCAGATCAAGGTACAACAACTTATTGAGTTTATATCTCAGTGTATTGTAGTACTGTGTATTGAAGTTCACAAAAGCAGTAAATATGCAAACTGCAACAGATTTACAAACTCCCTTTAGCAGCCGTGTTGTGTTTTGTGAAGCTGCTACTGACCGGTTTGTCATGTTTTTGAGCCACTTGTTGACAACGGTTGGTGAGATCTCCTGCTCCAAGGTTCTCATTCCTGTGATTTTCCTTGGCAAAGCGATGAGCATACTGATGCTTCCTGTGTACGGGAGCTGAAGACGAGAAGGTTCATTATGCTGCTCAGCTGGCCCACTCATGGATCAGTATGATACAAGCTACTCAGAAAGTCTTAGCTTTTTTTAGACTTTTGAATCTTGAGCTTTAAAACGAGAGTAAAGCCACCCACCTGCAGGACATCACACTCCAGTTCATGGTCTGCAGCTGCCAGGTAGTTCCCCTTGTTCGTCATCATCGGCACACGCACACTTGTCTTTTCATTAACTCTGAAGTTTCTGTAGTAAGTCATTTCTTTGGGAAATTTCTGTTCCCATGTTCCTGTTTATGCAAAGAGACAACCAAACAACTCGTACTAGGCTCAAACACAGCTGACAGTGATTACTTCCACTCACCTTTGAAGTACAGGTAGTTGAGTAGCATCAGCACCATGTCTGGATCCACATTCTTCAGTGGTTCCCTGATCAGCCCTTTGGTCAGTTTTTCAATGCGGCGGTTGGCCTTGTTCAGGAATGCCGGCTCTCCGAAGTCGACCGACTGCGGCTCAGCAAAATAATACGCTTTCGTTTCCGCTCGGAACGCGTCTTTGATGGAGACGTTTTTCTTGACGTACACGTCATTTACGGAGCGGAGCGTGTACCCAAAGTTCCTCCTGAAAAGCCTGTGGGTCAGCTTCCTGAAGAGCTTGTGCACGGTCGTGTTGTCGTAGTGTTGGCTGGCATTAACAAAGTCGGCGAACCCCAAAGCCTTGTAGATCTGATCGTGGGTTTCAGGCCCTGCTCCTAAAGACATCATCCCCATGGCGATGGAGATTCCAGCAGGTGCTAGCAGGATGTTTTCAGTCTGGTTCACTTCGTTACGAAGGCTTCGGTAAAGATTAAAACCAAAGCGGGCGTTCACGATGTTGAGGCGTTGAAGGCGAGATTGACTGTGGAAGAGCCGCAAGAGTCTGGCTCGGCGCATCTTTGGATCGGAGGGTTCGGCAAAGATGTCGATGTCCGGCGCTGGTGTGGCTATTTCGTCAATCGCATCCCCCTCACTGAAAAACCATTCAACAATTCATCATCTAATCAATGAATTAGAGTCAAGCTTTGGTTTTTAAACACCTGGTTACTCAGCCATTTTGTATATCCACATTGAATAATTTTAAAGACGATTTCTTAACATGGGTAAATTTAAGAATCAAGCTCTCTTATGATTTTAAGTTTTTTCTCAACACAATCAAAACCATTAAAACTTACGTGTAATCGTCACTGCCTGCAGCCAGGATCTTATCAAAATCAATGTAGTCCTCATCCTCAAAGCCGTCAAACACAAGGTCATTGGTGACGGTGTTCTCTTTGTGGAACTCCAAGGGAATGGCCTCCACATCCACATCACCTGGTTCTAAGTCTCCGGGCTTTAGTTTGGGGTCACTGAAGCTGCTGAGGTCTTTGATGCCAGCCAGGGAGGGACTGGCCAACAAACAGGCCGCAGAAATGACCGTGATGACCCACATCCTGAAGACCAGAGCAGAACAAATAATTTAGTGTAATTATCGATGTATAGTATAAAGTGGTTGAAGGTAAAAAGTCTGTCTGGAGGTCTGTTGAATGTCTTACCTTTTGCTTTTCCTTGTGGGATGTGTGTAGCTTCTGTTCGTGGGACTAGGACCACAAAACTGAACTTTGAAGTGTGCTTAAAACAAATAGACCAAATCAAACAGTCCAAAAAGTCCGCTCACTGACTAAAACCCTTAACTCTTCACAGCTCAGCTCATCTCCCTAAATAATACTAGATTTCATTTACTAACCACTTTGTCTTGTATCTTCACGTGTTTTGCATTAATGTGGTCTAGAAAGATTTGAGCTAATTATGTTGATAGAAGCTACTGTTTGGTCGTTCATTGATAGCCCATTTTAGGAGTGTTATGTTTTGTGTAACTGAGTGTTTTATTTATTTTTTGCTTTTACTTTGTCACATTTTTAAAAAAAATCTATTTCTTAAACTCGCAGCTGACCAGGCGTCTTCCACCAATCAAAGAGGCCAAGCCTCGGCTCCAGAAGCTGTTCAGGGACTTCTGGTTGTACTCTGTGGTCATGGGTTTTGCTGTGGAAGGATCAGGTGAGACGGAAACGAGCTCATTTTGATGTTTCTCATATTTGTAAAATGTTCAGCACTTAGTTTCAGGTTTGGTTTATTTGTCAGGACAAAAAGAGCCGTCTTGACTCCCCCCACCAAAAAAAACAGCAACAACAAATATCAAAGTATGCAAAAAAAAAAAAAAGTATGCTTTTTCTTTTTAGTATTGCTTTTATTGTATATTATACTGTATTTTGTTTAAAATATTTTGAGGATAAAAGGAGCAGACATAAGATTCATTCTTCTTCTGCTACCTTTCATTTTGATTTGTGTCTTATTTGTTTTATTGTATAACAGTTTTTGTTTTTTATATGAAATGAATACATTTTTTGGATTGGGAAAAAAAAATACAGAAACAAGGCACTAAAAGTGAAAAAGAAATAAATCTACAGCAGCATGGTCCTACTGGCAGAGTGGTTCTGATGACACTGATGAGTTTACCTCAGAAGTTAGCAGCATGGTACTGTTAGCAGTGTGGTTCGGTTAGCGGCGCAGTCCTGTTAGCAGCATTAGCAGGTTTTGTTAGCTGGTCCCGTCAGCAGCATGATGGTAAGAAAGACCACAGCAGCTGCCCTCCCAGACTGCCCTCCAGATCCGGGTCCGGCAGACAGAGAACATCCAAGGTTTCCCCGCGGAACCAAGTGGGTCTGTAGAGTTCGGTCCGTGCAGGCAGATGGAGGCTCTTGTTAGCAGCGTTAGCAGGTCCCGTCAGCAGCTTGATGGTAATAACGACTGCAGTAGCTGCCCTTCCAGACTGCCTCCATCTTTATATAAGATGAGCTGGAGCTGAGAGAGTAATGTCCTGATTTTGTTTTAGTGACTTTTGACTCTAAACTGCTCAAAAAGTTCTTGATAAAACCATGAAAAGGTAAAAAAAACCATGCATTTTATGTAAAATAAACGTAAATTAATGGTATCTTCACTATATGTATGTTGATATGGCCCATGTAGATTACAGGCATTTGTGCACTTAACGTCTATTTCTTGTATACTTTGTCCTGTCAGGGCTTTGGCCAGAGGAGTGGTATGAAGGTGTGTGTGAGATTGCCACCAAGTCTCCCCTCCTCACCTTCCCCAGTGGAGAACCTCTTCGCTCTGAACTGCAGTACAACTCTGCTCTGAAGAACGACACCGTGACGCCGGTACAGTCTTGCATATCTTGACTTGTTGTCACTTGGACTGCAATGGTAGCCCCAGGCTGTTCGATTGTGTGTTTTTGTCCTCTAGGCTGAGCTGAGCGAACTGCGGTTAACCATCAGTAACCTCCTCGACCCTCCGCCTGAAGGATCTGCTCTCATTAATAAGCTCGACTTTGCCATGTCCACATACCTGCTGTCAGTCTACCGATTAGAATACATGAGGTCAGTCAAACGCCACCAGCTGACATTTACTTTATTTTGTCTCACCAGATTCCTTGATATGTTAAAATCAGATTGTGTAGCTTTTTAAAAATCTCTTCCTCTCGTATTCTGGTAGGATGCTGCGATCCAATGATCCTGATAGGTTTCAAGTCATGTTTCGGTACTACGAAGACAAAGCGATCCAAAAAGACAAATCAGGTGAGCTCAGGTAGAGTACCTCAACTACTTTGGCTAATATAACCCTCAGCATTTGTAATTAACTTTCTCGACCTATGTTATAACCCTTGCAGGTATGCTGCAGTGCATTATTTGTGTTGGTGATAAGGTTTTCGATGTCTTCCTCCAGATGATGGCAGAAAAGGTAGGTGACGTCATTGCAAGAAATTTGATTGAGCAAACCGTACCTCCTCAGGACCTGATGATGAAATTTAGTGTATTTGTCTGTTTCTAGCCCAAAACAAAAGAACATGAAGAGGAACTGGAGCGCCACGCTCAGTTTTTGTTGGTCAACTTCAACCACACTCACAAGAGGATCCGCAGAGTGGCCGACAAATACCTCTCCGGTTTGGCCGAAACGTGAGTAGCAGGCAGTCGGTTATCTTTTCTGCTTGGAGTTTGTTTCAAGGATTCAAGGTTCTTTATTGTCATTCGCGTCTCATGCGGTACATGAGGTGGAACGAAATAGCGTACGCAGGATCCCAGTTACATCCAACAACAGGAAGAATATAACTGTAAAAGAAACAGCAATGAGGATCTAAGATGTAAACTTTAGAAATACGCTAAACTAAGAATACAATCAAAAGAAACAATATGCCGAACAGCTGCAGCACGATCGAGTCTGTGTGAGTAGATTAGTACGAAATGAATACAGCAGCATAAGATCAGCAGCATAAGATCAGCAGCACATGTCAATCAAAGTGGCACTACAGTGATTTTTTTTTCTGGGTCTGTATAAAGTTTTGCATTTCCCACAGATTTCCTCATCTCCTGTGGAGCGGTCGAGTGTTGAAGACCATGCTAGACATTTTGCAGACACTCACACTGTCTCTGAGCGCTGTAAGTATCAATAAAAATATAAATGAACACATTGTAAAATGACTTTAGGAGGATGAATAATTTTTGGTTTGAATAAAAACAGTTTCCATCGAAATCTCTGAGAAGTGTTTAAAAAGATTAATTTTCGTTTATTCAGGACATTCACAAAGACCAGCCGTACTACGACATTCCGGACACCCCTTACAGAATCACTGCTCCGGACACGTATGAAGCTCGAGAGGCGAGTTCTTGTTGTTAACACTTGTGACCACAAGAGGGCAGCATGAGATCGCTTTTAAAGCCACTGGTCCTCTGTTTTTATTTTCCTGCTCAGAATCCAGATTAAGCAAGAAATGTCATCATTTTTATTATTTTTGTGAAAATATTGGATTTTTTTTCTGCTTTTAATAAGGAATTTGTAAAATATCTGTTCTATTTCAGAGCATAGTGAAGGACTTTGCAGCTCGCTGCGGCGAGATATTAAAAGAAGCAATGAAATGGGCCCCTTCTGTGACAAAGTCCCACCTACAGGTCTGGTTCTTGTTTTAGATTAATATTATATTAAACTTAGTGTATTTACATTATGTTTGTAATGACGTTGTCTAATGCAATTTTACGTTTGTTTAACAAAAGATGCTGAAACATTTGTTTGACAGTAAACATTCAAATCATTTTTGTTGTTCATAGTTGTTGTTTGGTTGCAGGAGTACCTGAACAAGCATCAGATCTGGGTGTTGGGGCTGTCGCAGCACACGGGCCTCGCCATGGCCACAGAGAGCATCCTGCACTTCGCTGGCTACAACCGACAGAGCACTACGCTGGGCGTGAGTCACACATGCACAAGAATATACACACATTTTCACTCAGTTACCTGAAATTGACTTATTTCTGTTTAAATAAAGTGTAATCTAATTAATTAATCTAGTTAATTGGATGTTGAAGTTTTTTTAATTCATATTTAGTCATATTTAAAGACGGCAGAATAAAGGACAGTCGGCTGCTTTAGCGGTTTTGTTCTCTTCTATTATTATTACTTTTAAAAACGATCACTCTTTGATAAAGTGTCTTGAAACGTAAAAACACTGAAGCATTTTTAAAGTGTGCCGCACACTTTACAGCTAACATTTAACTGTCATCGGGCTCCGTTTGTTGAGTGTCATAGCTCATTAACGCTTGTCCAACATTAACAGCAAATGCGTTGTTATCGTAGCTGCTTTGGAGTTTTGTTAGTACTGATCAGAAGTGTTTTTGGTTTATGCATATTCAGTTCTGTATGAAATCTGCACAGTAACTCTGTAAACAACTTGTTGTTTAGAGTACTGTATGTCTTGTGTGAGCATGCTTACTAGTCTGTGTGAAGTTATTTTGCTTGCTGTGCATTTCTTGTATGTTCTTGGGCTTGGATTCTGCTACATCTGTGTCTTTATTTGCTTCATTTGGTGTATTTTGTCTTTATTTAATGGCACCAAACTACCTACTTGGTTGCTTGGCTGGTTTACGGATTTGCTGGTTACCTGGTAACTTACCTGCAATGGACGGGTGGGGTTGGTTGGCTGATTGTCCATTTGGCTAACTCGTTATGCTGATGCTGCGCTCCATCCTGTGGCCATCCATAGGCTGCTTTTCCTCAGGTTGGTCTCTACTTTAAATACTGACAGACAGGACTCAGGCATTATACCTTCATTATATCCAGATGTGTTACTGTGCAGCTATCTTACTTACTTTTTGACTGTTTGGCCCCAGATGTTACATTTGCTGTATTTTCTGTTTAGACCACTCAGCTGACAGAGAGACCTGCATGTGTGAAGAAGGACTACTCCAACTTCATGGCTTCGCTCAACTTACGAAACCGTTACACGGGAGAGGTACAGTTTTACTATAATTATTTATTTATTCATGGTGTTGCTCTCTGGGACGTTCTGGTCTGTTTGTGTGCTGTTTAGGTGGCCGGTATGATCCAGTTCTCAGAAGCGATTAACAGCCACTCCAACCTCACCAAGTTGATGATCCATCAGATGACTAGCGCTCTGGACAGACAAGTCCCAGAGGCCTTCACTCAAGCCATGTTCAAGATGACCGCCCTGCTAATAACGACCAAAAGTGATTACTCACTTTGGTTCCTTTAACTATATAAATAATAATAATTCTGTTTTGTTGTGTAACTTGCTTTTTTTTTCTTCTGTTGTTTATTTGAATCATTCATCGTCTTCCAGACTGTGACCCACAACTGCTGCACCATCTGTGTTGGTCTCCACTGAAGATGTTTTCAGAACATGGCATGGAAACGGCAATCGCCTGCTGGGAATGGCTCCTTGCTGCACACAATGGAGTGGAAGTGCCAGTATGTATATTCATGAATGTATTCCTAAAGTGAAGTAAACGTGTTTATAAGAAAGTTAATGTTTTGATCTAATACATGATGACAAGTCTTCTATCTTCTTTGAACTTCTTAAGTTCATGCGTGAGATGGCAGGAGCTTGGCAGATGACCGTGGAGCTGAAGATGGGTTTGTTTTCGGAGGCTCAAGTTGAGGCTGGCCCCCTGGCGGTCTCAGAGGAAAGTCAGCCGGCACCCTGTGCTCCTGATGTCGTACCTCACTTCCTCTGGATAGAGGTCAGTGACACGCACGTGCTAACTATTGATCCGGTTTCAAATTTAGTTACTTTATTGCCATTTTATGTATCTTTGAAGCTATAAAATGAAAAGATCACTGCACTTAATATCAATAAATTACACATGCTTATATTTGGAGATTTACTGGTATTTAACACCACAGTCATAATGGGCTGAAGTGTTTGCTAATGGGAGGTTAATCTTCCAAGTTTTATTTTTTTAATTTAAATATATAAAAAGCACTACCGTAATAAAAATGTATATTATTTAACTCTACGTTCTGCATGCTGTGATTTAAGAACTAGGCACTTCATCAAGTTTCAGTCTGACTTTATTACATTTATAAATAAAATAACACAGTTTAGTTTTTAATAGATGTAGACCTGTTACTCCTTTTTATTGACTCTGTGCTGTTCATTTGGAAAACATTTTAAGAGTCTGGACGTCAAGTTTCTTCCAGCTCATCTGCACGAAGTTTACATCTAGTTTATTTTATGGAAATTAATAGAGTTCAAAATTCAAATTTTACTTAATTGTCTTCAGAAAATTTCTACAAAACATCTAAATGAACTCCTGATGCATGCTCAGTAATCTGACTGAGGAAGTCTTTCGGATGAAAGATGAAACATTTCTACAGTTTTTTTTTAAATTTTTTTTAATTTTTAAAAAAAAATATATATATATATTTTTTATTTTTTGTTTTGTTTTTTTGAATGTCCAGAGGACCAGACAACTTTTTTTTATTTATTTTTTTTATTTATTTATTTTTTTTAGAATAATTCTTCTCATTTCATATACAGTACGGTATACAGTATTTACATGTTTTTTTTGTTTGTTTTGTTTTTTTAGATCTAAATACTGTAAACTGTTTTTAACAAAAATAAGAATAATTCTTCTCATTTCATATACAGTATACATTATTTACATTTTTTTTTTTTTGAGAGAATCATAGCTTTACTGGCAATAAGAGAAGATTTTTAATTACGGCACAATGTTTATCAGGATTTAAACCCAGGAAGTGGTAAACTGTGACAGCATCATCCAAGCATTTTCAGCCTGATCTGATTCTTGTATCCAGGTCTATAAACTTTGAGCATATGTCTTTCTGCATCCCACATATCAAACGTTCAATCTTGGGAAAACCCAAAATCTATTTTATTCATACTATTTTATTTATTCATACTCAAACTTCTCATTTCTTTATTTTTTTCACCCCCTTAGTTTCTGGTGCAGAGGTTTGAAATAGCCAAATACAGCAGCGCGGACCAGGTGGAGATTTTCATTTCCATTTTGCAGAGGTCTCTCTCTCTTAGTGTCGGAGGATCCAAAAGCAGCCTAAACCGACACGTTGCTGCCATCGGACCAAGATTCAGGTATCGTTTTGTGTGATTTCACAATGTGCTGAACAGCAATGAGAAACAATCAACTGCTCTTTTTTTCAGACTGCTGACTCTGGGTTTGACTCTGCTGCACGCTGATGTTGTGACAAACGCCACCATCAGAAACGTGCTCCGAGAGAAGATCTATTCCACAGCTTTTGACTACTTTAGGTAAAAAAAGCATAATTTTTTTGTGACCAGAATAGGAAACTGTACTTGTTTTTGCTCTGTTCATAAAAAAGTGTTGCGTTTTTTTGTTTCCTTTAGCGTCGCTCCCAGATTTCCCACTCAGACAGACCAAAGGCTAAGAGAAGACATCAGTATAATGATCAAGTTCTACGCCTGTCTGCAGTCCGACAAGAAGTACCTGACTGCCATTCAGCTGGTTCCACCAGGTAAACGGGTTAAAAAAAAACTGTTGTTTTTCAACAAAAATTAAATCAACTCTCCAACACAAACTGAGAATTCACATTTAAAATGACATAACGTAATTGAAAATATAAATATTAACTAATTAACAGAGTTCCCTCAAGTGACCAATCAAGTATCTTAATTTTTTAGTGATCTTTTTTTTTAGTTACAGGCCAGATAATTGATCTTTTTGTTCAGATCCTCAGGACATGTCTGTGAACAGTTTGTCTGCGATGGCCGTGGCAGAGAGCCGCAGCAGTCTGGATATGGCTGTAGGCCAGAGGCAGCAGATTCCTCAGGGATGGATCAATACCTACCCTCTCTCCTCCGGGATGTCCACCCTCTCCAAGAAGTCAGGTGAAAAACACGAACTCTTAAGAAAAACCGTTGCACAGTCAATCTCCAGCTGCATTTGATGCTCAAGTGAAACAAGTGGTTTTAGTTTATATTTATATAAGTGTGATTTCTGTATTGTTTTAGGGCTTTCTAAAAAAAGCAACCGAGGCACCCAGCTGCACAAATATTACATGAAACGCAGAACGCTGTTACTGGCTTTACTGGTATTTACCTTTTTCTGCAACTTTTTACAAGAGTAATAAAGTACATTAAACCTTAAAGAGACCTACATGGACACCTTTCAGACCTTCTTGTTGTAATTTAAGTTCCCCTCCTGTGTGTTCCTCTTCAGGCCAGTGAGATTGAGCGGCTGACTATTTGGTACAACCCGTTATCCACCCAGGAGCTTGCTATCACAACAGAGCAATCTGTGGAGACCAGTATCGCTAACTGGAGGTCCAAATACATCAGTTTGACAGAGAAACAGTGGAAAGACAGTGTCAACCTGGCCTGGAGCATAGCTCCCTACCTCGCCCTGCAGCTGCCCGCCAGGTACGCAGTGAAACAACAACCTTTACAAGTCGTGGCAGTTTTAACTTCAAATTCAGCTGGTCCAGTTTATTTCAGAATATTTCTTGGGAACAGTTTCCAGCTTCCAGTGTACTTTGTCGACCAAAAATAGTTTAACCCAGAACTCTGGCCTATTTGGTCTGAACCTGTAGTTTTTTTGTTTTGTTTTTTTATATACAAATAGTTTCATTTGTTTTTTCTTGTTCGTTTTTAGATTTAAAAACACAGAGTGCATTGTGTCTGAGGTGACACGTCTGGTGCGGATGGATCCAGCTGCTGTGTGTGATGTTCCAGAGGCCGTCAAGGTGAGCGAGCTCGTAAAGTACGGCTGGTTTTATTCAACAACTAAAAAAAGTATATTAAAATAAAAATAAAAATCTGGTCTTTGTTTATAAAAGAAGCACACAAGACCAAGAATTTTGAGCAATAAAATATTTTTCTTTCAGAGGTATGTGAAATTAATAGTGGTACATAAATTGTATGCATTAAACAAGGTAAAAATTAAGAATATTTATATTTTAAACTGTATTATTCTAACATTAAACATACACTGAGTATAACAATTTAAAGGTAAATGCATTCACCATTAATATACAGGTAGTCCCCGACTTACGAACGGGTTTCGGACCTAAGGACCGTTCGTAACTCGATTTTGCCGTAAGTCGGAGCCAAACGCACATGGCGCCGTAAGTCCGGATTTTCGTCCGTAACTCGAAATCGAAAGCACATGGCAGCCGCTACATCTTTTTAAACACGTTTTTTTCAATGTAAAAACAACAAATGTGCACTTAGAACACTGTTTTAATGTGTTTCCAAGCAGTTAGCTAACAAAATACTCTAAAAAAATTCTAAAAAAACACA
>JARVGV010001587.1:10393149-10405567 GCA_031762435.1 Hypsolebias longignatus | reverse complement strand
TGTATTCCTAGATTCAAGGTTACAGCAACAGAACCCATTGTCGCCCCCACCCCACCCCACCTCCTCTCTTCTTGTCATTTCCACTGATAAATGGGGCTTTGCGTGTGGATTTTAATTACTGCTCTGTCGAGGTGGGATTTGGCCATGCATTAAATTGGAATGAGACACATTTTTCCCCTCAGCAGGGGAGGCGAGGGAACGCAGGCTAGAAGGAGGAACTGGTTACTGTATATTAATTGAACCATTCAAAGTTCTCAGATAACCGTACATGGATGGTGAGGAGAGAGCTCAAAGTTAATATTTTAATGCTTATCTGTAAAAATAAATGTAAGAGCATAACATGAGGGATCTTCGCAGATTATTTTTTTGCACAAAGATTTCCTGTAAGTGGGGGTCTTGAAGCCAGCACTGCAGGGCTCTGTGCGTGTCGCAAGGGCATATGCAGCTATGACGAAGGACTATTTGTGTCCATTATGTCTCATTAAAAAGGACATTATGAAGGACAAATTCCATTTTGCATTCTGCCTGTGCAGCTTAACAGCATCAGGCATAAAACAGAACTTTAAATCCTTCAGTGTAGAAACAGAGAAACACTGGAGCTCGATGGACCAAGAAAAGCTCAGCAAGACTCTTCTTGGGTTTTCAGGTAAAGAAAACAGAACCTCACTCACTTTCCTCCACAGTAAACTGTAAGTAAATCACCTGAGCTCTGTGGGTTGATAGAGGAAATGTTCAAGTTTATGACCAGGGCATTGGACCGAAATGAGTGATAAAATCTAAATACCCTCGAGATCTCATGGGGCGAGCCTGAGGCCATGTTTTACAGTAACTCAAACCCAAAAAGCATGTCTGGAAATAAAGGTTAAACATTTTGGAACACTTCTTTTTTTTTTTTTTTTTTTTTGAAGAGCCTTGTTAAAAGCATTTATGGCCAGTAAGGAGCATTAAACAGTTTCAGATTCCAGTGAACCCCCTGATTGTTCCCACAGTGATCTGTCTGTGATTAAACACAACGAAGTCCGTCGTGTTCGGCAAGGAATTATAGCTTTAATAAAAATACTCATTTTAGTTAAGTTGAATGTTCTCAATTATTTTGTGTTTTCAAACACATTTACTGAACAGGTGGAAGAGAACTTGGAGAGGTGGAGGCATGAATGAAAGTCAGCCGTAGTAAGACAGAGTGCATATGTGGATGAGAGGGAGGAGGTGGAAACAGTGAGGCTACAAGGAGCAGAGGTCACAAAGGTGCAGGACTTCAAATACTGGTGGGGTCTGCTGTCCAGGAGGTCAAAGGAAAATTTTACAAGACAGTTGTGAGACCATGGTCTGAAGACAGAGACGTGGGCAAAAAGACAGAAGAAAGAACTGGAAGTGGCATAAATGAAGATGTTGAGGTTCTCCTTAAGAGTGACTAGAAAAGATCAGGAATGAGATCATCAGAGGTACAGCACAGGTTGAACAACTGGAAAATAAAGTTAGAGAGACAGACTGAGATGGTTTGGACATGTCCAGAGGAGGGACAGTGGGTATAGAAGGATGTTAGAAATGCAGCTGCCAGGAAAAAGACAAAGAGGAGATATATGGATGCAGTTAGAGAGGACATGGAGGTAGTTGGAGTGAGGACAGAGGATGCAGAGGACAGAGTGAGGTGGAGGAGGATGACTCACTGTAGTGTCCGAAGAGGGAAAAGCTGAAAGAAGAAGAAGAAGAAGGACTTATCACACGACTCACCAGTTGCGTCATAAAACTTCTTGTCCTGAGCCTGGTTCTGCTAAAGGTTTCTCCCACGAGGGAGTTTTTTCTTTGCTGCCTTCATGCTCAAGATGAGAGACTGTGATGAAGTTAAGCTCAAAGCAGTCGGCTCCTCAGATAAATAATGTTATTAACTTATTTTTCAAGTGTATGAATATTTCTGTGCAGTGGCCTGAGATGACTTCTGTTGTGACTTGGCGCTTTATAATTAAACTGAACTGAAGTAAAGTCGGTTATTTTACAGTGAATTAAAACACTGTTGTGTTCCTCTTGTGGTGAATAGTTTCCCCATTAAAATGTATATCTTACATGCAAAACAAGTAGCAAAGCATTCAGACTGATTTGAAAATGTGTGCATTCTGATTAATGAAGATCATTTGTTGCTGGTTGAAAAAGTGCTCATAATCAAAATGTACCCAACAGAACCTGACAGAAGTCCTGAATCCTTGAAGCTGGTCTGCAGTTAAACCACCTGAGCATCCCTTGAAGGACTGCACGTCACAAGTTTTAGTGTAAGATCATCCTGAGGAATGACAGATCACCAACTTTTACAATATTTGTAAAATTGACAGAGTTCCAGGTATTTTGGTGTTGTCTAAGATCAACTGGATGTTGCAGCCATCTTAAATTAATTTGGTTAAATGTTAATTGTAGCTCCACATCCAGTGATCACTTCCTGAAAGTTTAATTAAAATCCCTTCGGTTGTTTTACTATCGAAGAGACACAGACAAGGGCAAAAACATTATTGTACATCTTTGGCTTTTACCAGCTGGTGGTAATTATCATCTGTAACATGCAGTTACAACAAAAAAACTACCAAAACGCTTGTGCAGGAGTGAAATAAAACGTTTGAGCCTTTTGGAGGTCAGCAGTCGCCACACTCCAGATTCAGACACACGGATGCAGTTATGTTGATAAAACTGACATGGCTGGTGAATTATTTGAGACTGAAATTCAACAGAACAGAATGCACAGAAATAATAAACGTCCAGCAGTGATGGTTTTGATGTGGCTGGAAAAATAACAAAACAAAGTCCAACACGTGCTTCCTTGATTTCTCTCATTTGTTTTGAGCAGACTGATGAAGTTATCTAGTTTCGGAGGATGAGCAAGTCCAACGGAATGACACTGAAAGGTAAATGTGTCCGTCACATGACTTGATTGGAGGTTGTTGGGGTCGGCACATGGCCACCTGTAGTCAGCTGAGCCATTCCCCGATAACAAGCCAGACGGGCAAAGGACAGGAAAAGCATGACCTGGCAAACAACACATGACCCTGACAAAGATCTTTGCCTGTTTGTGCTGGTTTGTCCCCTCTCTTCAGACTGTCTCTGACATCATTCACCTGAAAAGTCGTTCACTGCTTACAGTAGGCTCCGCTTAATCTGAAGGATCCTGGAATATCGGGGCGTTTTTGAGGCCCTGTTTACACGACAACGATCCAGTGAAAACAGATCTCCCCCCCCATTTCTATTAACACATCTACATGAAAACGTTCTAATTACGATCTGTTTGCACAGCAATAGTAAACTTGGAAAAGGTGTAATTCCCTCACCACACCACTAGTTGGTGCTATGTTCTTTGAAACTCTAATAAGTGCGCATGGACAGATGAGGTCCATCTGTTGCTTAGGATGAGTGGAGCTGTATGAGATCCAGAAGCACAAACAATACTCTGTTGTGTTTTGTGTCATACTGCGCATGAGCCAGGGATTCCCTGACAGATTACTATTTTTTCTGTTTACACCTCAACGACCACCGGGACGTTTTTGAACCATTGCACTCTAACCCGTTCTCAATTTGTGCCTTTGTCAGAGAAAACGTTCGCTGTTTTCGTGTAAACGATAAATACAAACACAATGAAACACTTCTATTTTCACCAGAAACCGTTTTCATGTAAACTGGGCCGGAAGTTTTTTGATCCAACCCAACGATCAAAAAAATAATATTTCTAGGGATGCACGATATTATCGGCATGGTATTGTATCGGCTGATATTAGCGATAAAGTTAAATATTGGACATCGGCTATTCCATCAAAATAACTCACTGATAGAAAAGGCGCTGTTTTTAAATATATATATATTATATTCTGTATTTATATAGTGTTACATCATTTTCAGCACCCTTTTTGGCATCTGCATTTGGCCAAACTGACAAAGACCATGAGGAAGAATGTAGTATTTTAATTCCACAGCAGAGAAAGCTGTGTAGTGTCTGTAAGTAGTTCTGGGTGGGGGATCAATACTGATATCGGTTATTGGACAAATAAGTTTTAACATATCGGCATATCGGCCAAAATCCATTATTTTGCATCCCTAAATATTATGCACTATTAAGTTTTAGATTAATCGTTTAAAAGTTAGTTACAAAACCTACTAACACTAGATCTTCCAGTCTTCAAATAAAAATGAATTCCACAACTAAAATAGTAATTCAGTACTAATAATTTGCTGTTGGTTGAATATGTTCTACTTCTCATACCAGGAACTTTCCAATTCAGGCTGAAATGTGCAGGGCAGCAACACTTTGACCTGCATGGGATGCTCTATTTATGAGTTAAACTCTTTCTGAACTAACAAAAGCTGCTTTGGATCTGATTCCTAGTCACACCATCACGCTTGTGACTAAAACTTCTCTTGTAAAGACCACGCTGGCCAAGGCCACTAATGACCCTCAGGAGGGCAGGGAGTGGGGTTATTCTGCGTGTGAATTTAGCTCCCGCAAATGAAGCATCCCATGTAGGTCAAAGCTTTGGAAACCTGCACTTTTCAGCCTGAAGTGAGGAAACACCAAGGATGAGAAGAAAAATGTCCTAAACCAACAAGAAAAGAAGTCCTACCCTTTTTAACTTTTAAGATTTAACGTGTTAGACAACTGAGAAAAGACAATTATTCATACGTACACGCAAGGACAATACAGAAAAGCCAACAACCCAACATGCATGTTTTTGGATTGGGAGGAAACATGGAAACAACTCAAGCACGTATCAAGCTTTGTACTATGTGCATGCTCCAAGTATTTTTATTTTTGCACCGGGTCTGTTTCAGCCGTGCTCTGCAGTGATTCTGACACCCGGCAGCAACATTACATTTTAAGGACATTTCTCTATCAAATACATAAAATACCAGTGAAACAAATGTATAAATAAATTTGTATATAGAAGTCAATAAAAATGCTGGTGTAAAGGACCTCAAATCTAGAGCTGAACGCAGACCTTGAAAGCAAGAAATAGCTGTGAATGTCTTTGAGCAGGTGGTGAGAACATAAAGGCCTGAGGCGGGAGTTGAACCAGCAAACTTCCCTCTGTAAAGCAACATTGCTAACAAACTGCTAACTCAATAAAAGATTACCGGTAGTCAGTGTAGTCAAACTGTCAAACTAATATTGGCACCTTTTCTGAATTATGTTAACTCTATTATTGTATATATTTTTTTCATTTGCAACTTCACTCGAAACAATCTAACCCCCCACCCCCCCCTTTTTTTTTTTTTTAAATTGGACTGCCTTAAACAGAGTATGGTACATACATCTTCTTCACATTTCTTCTAAATAAATAATAATCACGTCAAATCCTGACACAACACATTCAAATTTAAGTTATTATTCTTCTATTTCTCAAGATAGTCAACGTTCCTCTTTATGTTCTCTCCCATCTACTCGTACTCGTTCTTCCTCCACCTCATTTTCCCACTTCCACTCACTCCCCTCCCCAGCTCCCCCTCCTCCGTCCGTTAATGCTGTGCTGGCAGAGAGCCAGGGGAAGCCTTGCACTGTGGGTCTTCCCTTCTTGGCAAAGCTCCCAGCATGTGGGAGCGTGTGTGTGTATGTGTTTGAGTGTGTGGCTAGCTCTGCAATCGCTCTCATAATCACTGCCATTCAGCACCTCATCGGAGTGTGTCCATGTTTACATGAGCGGGGTCATGGAGCAGGCAGCAATTCTCTCTCCTTCACTTGAATCACACACACACTCACAAACAGAGGTCAAAGAGAGAATAAACAAGGCGCACGCTGAATATGTTACTGAAATGTTTTTCCCTCTAAGAGTATGCACCGGGCAGCGTGGTGCTATTTTTTACAAATGGCTCATGGTGAGGCTTTGAAAAGATGCGAGTTCACTTCGAATCGTGAAACTTTTCTCTGCTGAAAAGTTACAGTAATAGTAATTTTATGATTCTGAACACAAACCTAAATAAACAACAATATATTTTCCTAACTACATTTGTATTATATATGCAGCATTTATCACCTGCCATCAAAAACAAAGGTAGAGCAATAATGTTTTAGCCTGCGCGTGTGTGTGTGCGTGTTCATTTGGCTGTACAGTTAACATCATTAAATGGATTTTAAAGACGTTTCAGCAAAAGCGTCAGTGGGTTGATGTTAGAGTTGCATTTGGGCCAAAAAATATTTGACCCGACCCTGGCCATCACTTCTGAACCCCGCCTGACCCGACAAATTAACAGTAATTACAGGTCCGAACCCAAAAACCCCACCGACATTTTTAATTAAGCATTATATAGTTATTAACTGTCGGTGGACACGCGTGGCTAAGGGGGCAAAAGCTCGGAGCTGAGGGGGTGTTTGTCCTTTCATGGCTGTCGAAGCACATTAAATCCCTGCTTCTGCCTGCATTCTGCATTATTCAGACACAGACCCTGCTCTGTCATGTCTGCTTTGGGATCTCAGCTGTTTGGGTCGTCGGCCACGCAGCCGCTTAGTGCAGCGGCTGAACGTCCATTTGGACGATGGATCACTTCCTGGCAGTACCAGTAGTCCCATCTGAAGCTTCACTGAATTTTATTTTACCTCTCTCAAGGCAGGTCGGCTCACGGTCAAATGGCTGCGTGCGGCGGCCATGTTGCCATATGATTAGATCGCCAGCCATGCACATCTGTTGACATAATTAAAAGCCCGAGCTGGGCCCACTCATCCAGCACATTATTGTGGCCCCACTCAGCCCAAATTTGGGTTGGGCCAGGCTTCAAGCCCGGGTTAGAAAGGGCAGCTCTAGTTGACGTCTACAACTGGTCAACCTTTAGAGTAAACTTGATTCAAGATGGCTGCCACAGCTTATCCACCTTAGGAGACAGAAAAAGTGGGTACAAATTTGACATTCAGCTAAAATTTGGTGTAGTAGTAGCTGAGAGTCATTCACAACCTGCTCTGAGTGCTTACTGATCACACAAGATCTCTGTTTGAAACTTTGGCATTTTAATTTTAATTCAACTAAAAAAAATAATCTGACAACTACAAATGGTTTACTTTTGGCCTCAACCCAATTCAAGATGGTTGCCACAGCTAATGGACTTTCGGAAATTTAAAAATGGCTGTGGTTTTGACAATTTTACAGATACAGATTAAATATTAAAATTTCGTGTGACAATATGACTTGATACAAAGCGTAACACATTGCACAACATCTGTGCCTGGTTTTAACTGTTGGGAGTCGACCCAGTTTATCTGATAACAAAATACCTGATAAATCTCTGGACAGATAACAACCAAACTTTGAAAAATAATGGATTTATAGCCATTTTTTATCAAACTTGGAGAATCCCCCAAACGCTTCATTAACAAAACAACTGGACTTCTATTCTGTAGATGAAAGTCCAGTCAGATTGTTCTGTTTTGGATGCGTTTTTTTTTTTTTTCCATTTGGTATTTTCAAAATTATTACAGTTCCATCACTTTTCATGAAAAGGACATCGTAGTCCTGAACTCTGGCACCAAAGGCCATGTGCGACATGCATTCTTTCAAGGAGTGTCAGGTCTTTAATTTGTCAAGCCTTTGAGCCACATTAGCGTATGATTTCTTATACAAAAAATTATTGATTTGCTAATAAATAATTTTCTAATGCTCCTCATCTAAATAGCCTTGTCTAGCATGTGCAAAGACCTTAAAGGGCTTGTATGTATAACATGTATAGGAGCCTCATAAAGAGCTAAGACAGTCCTTCTGTTCATTCACACCTAATATTGCAACATTTTTGCTCCACTGCCACACCTCTGAGTCAACTGGGGGCAATGTGGGTTTGCCCAAACAGTTGAAACGTGAGGACCAAGCTGATGACATTCTTACTTTGGTATGATTGCTCTCCTCTGATAGGTTTACGAGCTGTGTGGGCTTTGTTTTCGAGGACTTATCAAAAGCGACGTGGACTTTGGTCGTAGTAAACTGCTGTTTGGTCACCCGATACCTGCTTCCTGCCATCTGTTTTCATGATAGTGGACCAAGACTCAGTGATGGAATTATCTGAGCAGAAACTCAAACCTGGAGCAGGACTTGATCCAGGCTGAAGGGTTTGGATCAAAAGGTTTTGTATTAACCTGAGAATGTTCTTCAAGGACCTCAGAGATCAGCGGACAGCAGAAGCTGTTTTATTTTTGGTAGCATGTCCAAGTCTCATCTTATAACACTTGCAATAAACCTCCCTGTCTCTTCAGTTATTATTGTGGGTGGGTAATCACATCTTCATGAATAATGTGGGCGTGCTCTTCTGACAAATAGACCTGCTAGAGGTTAAAACAGTTTATCTGAAAGACTCTTGCTGGAAAGCTGCCATCACAACTTTTGCTCTGGGTCAGAGCAAACGGTGTAATCAGAAATTTGTAACGTTAAAATTATTTATAGATCTTTTCTGATAGACAAACACACGACTTAAAAAAGAGCTTTACTAAAAATTAAACGTGATCACAAAACAGTTCATTGTTAAATAATGCTGAAAGTTTTTTTCAGGACATCTCCAGAAGATGTCACTGAGTTTCCTTTTTGAAACTTAGGACGTTCTAGGGAAAGGTTCATGACCAGCTATGGTCAGAGTCAGTCGTTGTCCAAAAAAAAAAAGTCTATTGAAAGCAGCCTTAGTTGAAGGAATGCAAAGTGGGACAATCCATCTTGGTGAGGATGAGTCTCTGCCTCAAGAGAAGTTCATGTGTTCTGGTTGTGGTGATGGTAGGATGGAGCGGGAGATGTATCGAGGGATTAGGACTTCAAGAAAGTTGCATCACTTTGTTGTGAAGAAGGAGCTGAGACAAAAGGCAAAGCTCTGGATTTTTATCTGTCAATGTTCCTATACCTTCATGATGTGGCTCATGGCCAAAAGGACAATATCCTGTATGGAAACAGCTGAGAAGTGTGAGCAGGCTCAGCCTTAAATTTAACCATATTCAACAGATGTAGCTCTGGGGAACTAGGAGTAGAGGCACTGCTCCGCCATATCCAAATGAGTCAGCTGTGGTGGTTCTTCTATCTGATTAGGAAATCTTTTTCTGGAGGTTTTCCAGGCTCATCCGACTGGCAGGAAACCCTGAGGTAGATGCAGGAGTTACATATTGTCTCTGATCTGGGAACGCCTTGAGATTCAGTGGTACTGGGAAGAAGATGTCTGGGTTTTCCTCCTGGACACGTTGCCTCCATGACCGGACCTCGGACAAGCAGCAGAAAATGGATGAATGCTTATTGCCTGAAGCCTTGAATGCCAGAGTTTCCTATGGAAAATTTATTTAATCTGTTATAGCAGAGAGAATACTTGTACTCTAAAACAGATCAAAACAAATATTCCCTCAAAATCTGTAATCATGACTATAGCCATTAAGATGTTTAGTAAAGTTGGTTTACCTTAATTTTAAATAATTTCACACCTAACTACCATATTTTTTTAACCTATAAGTCACTTTTTTTGCATAGTTTGCATGCCCTGTGACTTATATGCCAAAGCTACATACTTATGGATGTTTCACCATATTTATAAACCAATTTTTGGCGGAGATATGAACGTTTTCATTCATTGACTGAAAATATTGAACACTACCATTTTCAGTCACTAGATGGCACCCGAGTAGTATGGCATGCTGTTGTGTCATGTAATAGGTACAAGTGGCAGCCTGCCACCCACGTCCAGCTCACCTGGAGCAACAGTCAAATCCGCTTCATTTCGCTGAGCTGCCCTGGCGAAATGCAGCTAATTTGATCACTGAAGTGCATTTATTTAGTAAAAGTTCAACTGAGACACACGTTTACTATAATGTTGAGCAAACAAATAATTGTTTTAGGTGCTTATCTTGTTAAATTTTGAAGAAATGCACAGTGTTCCTCCTTCCTTATTTCCTCCCTCTGTGCGCTCCCAGAGCACGGAGGCAACAAATACGTTTGAAAATACATCTGATTTGACCGTCAAAGTGCATTTATTAAGCAAAAGTTAGACTGAGGCACTTGGCAACCAATAGAATGAAGTGAACTGAATGGTTGTGGTGGCCATTTTAAACCCTGTTACTCCAAAAGTCAGTAAGTTGTAGATGTGCATTTATGTCTGCAGTTTCGTTATGTGCTATTTTTGCTAACAGTAGAACAAACGCACACAATGAGGACAGTTACATGACCCCCACTTTGTGGCAGCAGGTGAAAATTAGCAACAACTCACTTTTTGTGACAGTCACGCAGGCGTGATGTAGCAGAAAAGTTTAAAGAAAAGCCAAAGTATAAGTTTGGAGTGCTGTAAACACCGGTCTGTTTGGATACCGGTTCACCTTCTGGAAGCAAACAGACCTGGCAACATTACAGAGGTGGTTTTCTGTCACTCACACTGCTTTCATGTGGCTGTGGCTTCGGGTAATCTGATATCTGAAATGTGAAGCAGTAATGTGTCTGCCACCTTCACAAGACGGATGTTCAGTAAAATGTTGAAAAATAATTAATGTGCTGTTGATAATTGCTCTTTGTCATCTATTCAAAGTCTTTTAGGCCCAACTCCACAGCTGCAGAATGTGGAAACATAAAGCTGTTAACATAATTCATTTGCAGAAAGAGGATTCTTTGGAGAAGTTTGGTGTTTTTCCAGCAGAAGAAACTTATAAACACCTGACAGCAGGACCTGTAGCGCAGGTTTAAACACACATCTTCACATTGTTTTCACACTGACTGATTTCACTGGCATGGAGGAATGTGGCTGGTTTTCTTCCTCTTTAATTTGTTATTCTTCTTTTCTCTCTTTCTAATAGCAACCCTCTGCATTCCCCTCCCTGAGGGCCCGGGGACCGTTTATATTTGCATGTCAGGAGAGGGTGTGTGAGCTGTTCAACTTTTGGATCTCAAACAGCCCGGGGGTATTCTAGTCGTCACTGGAAGGTGGCGCTGCCTGTTGACAATAAATAAATAAATAAAACGCCAGGATGGCACTGACCATACAAACACAGTCACCATATGTCAGTGTTGGAACATTAATATTCATGATTTTGAACTGACTGTGTGTTTTTATGAACTGCACCAGGACCAAACGACGTCGTCCTGTGTGTGCGCCAACCAACGCTGTCATTCCTCATTTATTTAATTTTTATTTACTCTTCATTTATACAGGTAGTCTCATTGAGTCACGAGAACTCGTTTTCAAGAGAGATGTGTTTTGGGAGCAGATAATGGGGGTTAAGGGCCTTGTTTAGGGGCCCAACGTGGGGCGACATGAGGGTGGAGGCAGGTGCGGGTGTTTCACTTTTTCCATCCACATTTTGATGTTGTCATTCCGGGGAGGTGAACTTGCGACTTTCCGATCACAGGCCCATTTTCTCTAACCTCAGCGCTACCCATCCCCTAAATACTCCCCTTATATTTCCTTTGTACTCTTACAAACACGCTAAAGCATTAAATGTACCAGTAATTAAAGAATTGCAATTGTCACTTTTTTATTTTTACATATTTTAGTCAAATTCCATTAATACTTTGTAGATGTTTTTTTTTTTTATTATTATTTTTTATGTAAGACTGTATTCCTAAACTCCATGAGCAATTGATTATATTATTGGATTATATTATTTTTGGGTGGAGGCTTTATATAAGTCCATTGGGCTTTCCTAAAGCTGTTTAAATGACTAAATAAATAAATTAATAAATTAATAAATTAATAAATAAATAAATAAATAAATAATTTAAAAGCAATATACAGGCAGTCCTCAACTTACTTTCGAGTTCCGTTCCTACGCATTGAACGTAACCCGAATTTAACGTAAGTCAGAATTGATCGCAAGTGGCGATAGTTAGTCCGGATTTTGACCGTAAGTTGCGAAAATACATGTACAGTAAATGTATGCTAACGCTACGCCGCACATCCATTTATCGACATGGGACTGAACACGCGTACAAACTGCGATATCTTTCAGCCTTACTCCCTGATTGGACATTTTAATAATTTACCTTCGTCTTCATCGTTGCGTTGCTTCTTACCTGCAGCGCTCCCAATGGACTCACTCGCTCTCTTTGGGGACATTTTTAAAATGCTTGCTAGCTAGCGCTCAACAATCGCTACTGTAAAACACTCGCTTCTCTTTGTTTGCCAAACTCAACCACGCAGGTAAGCTAGCGCCGTCCCGTTAAATACCTTTAGAATCTGTATCGCTCCGCCTTTGTCTGTCAGAGTTACAGTACACCTCTACTGTATACATCCACTGGGGACCCTCCCACTACCTGCGGACCCCTTCAGGGACAGAGGCAAATTTCCATTGCCTCGGCCAAGTGCGTGCCGTGTGCCATAATGACGTCGTCACGTATGTCGTAAGTGGCGCGTTTAGATCGTAACTCGACATCATTGTTTTCAATGGGGGTCGAACGTAAGTCTGGGTTTACGTAAGTCGGATGATACGTAACTCGAGGACTGCCTGTATATACATATACTGTAT
>JARVGV010001587.1:10341156-10353915 GCA_031762435.1 Hypsolebias longignatus | reverse complement strand
CCCACAAAGAACTTCACCTTCAATACTGCTGTATACATGTTGGGCGGTGTTTGCAGTCTAGACGGTGGCATCTGTGTTTGCGTCAGTGGAGGTTTATGGGCATACATGGCAACAAAAGTGCACCTGGGTGTGTATACCTTTGCATGCAATGTGTGTTTGCCAAAGGGGAGGGCTTCTTGCTCTTTAATTATTCATCAGCAAAGACCCTACATGTCCGTTCCAGCGACTCTCAGCCCCATAGATCCTGATACATTATTGAGAGGCTGTTCCCGAAGAAAACCAGAGAGGAAGCTCAATACACCCACTTCATGAGCAGCTCCACTAACCAACTCTTCAAGTATTATCTCCATTTTAGCAGCTAATCACGTCTGTCCGTTAATGTAGTGCACATCAAGGTGCCTTACGACGTCCATAAAAATATCTAAATAACAAGTTATGTATGAAAATATGCTGCTATAAACCCTTTTTCAAAACAAGAACATTTTGGTTACAGATGGACGGCAAAAAAAAGTGTAAATGTAATGGCAAGACAGCAGATTTCTGTAAACACTGAACGTTTTTGAGGTAATTTGGTGTTTTCTATTCTTAGACACTACACTGGAAATGTAGTAAATACTGAAAATTGCAGCAGAGCAGAGCACTAACACAGATTACTGTAGACCAAAGGGCTAAAGCAGAGGGGTCAGGTGTATCTGAGATAAAGCAAAAAGGACAATAAAGCTTAGACAGGGTTTAATGGGACTGGAGGCCATTTTAAAAACTGGGCTTTGGTTCAGTCTGCCAAAAGGTGAGGAGGAGCATCGTTGCACTAACTGGACAGAACAGCACAAAAAGCTTGAATAGTGGTAAAAGTAAGAAATGCAAAAACTTCAAGATGAAAGAATGCAAAGAGCTGAGCACAGTCAGAGGAGTTTCCTGCTTCATGGATGCAACTTTAAAGCTTTTCTAACACTGCATAAACAATATGGTACCCCCACCCCACCCACCCAAACTCAACAATGATGAGGTAAGAAGAGAAAGACAAAGAGTAAACCGTCAGTTAAATCTGAACTGATATGAGAGCATCTGGTTCTCCCAGAGGCTTTAAAAACATACAAAGTGCACTTAGTAAAGCTATCTCGATCAATGTTTCTAAAAAATTGCCTAACAGACACAAAAAAAAAAGTGAATTAAAGATGGAAGAAGTGGTTTAAGACAAGAAATTCAAGATAATTACTGTTCAGAGGTGTGACTTATGCACATGTTTCTGCCATTTCATTTTCTAGAACTAATTTTCTTTAGCATCAGCAGCATGGCAACACCCAGGGAGAGCAAGCTTTGAAAAAAAATAAAATAAAATACAGTAGCCTCCGCTCTGCACAGGCAGTGTCCAGCCTGTGTCCACAGACACACACACACCAGGGGTCAAAGTTCAACTTCCCTCAGTGTGCAGTCAGTGAGAACTTCAGACGGCATGGGTAAAAAGAACCCACAGTAAAACACATGAAATTAAATCTTTACAGACTGTCAGGTATAACTGAAGATATACTGTAGTAAATGCCATAGACCAATTTCTTTAAGTTGGAAAAAAAAAAAATCAGTTCTCCCACAACAAAGTCGTCTTCACAGATTGTGGTTAATGGCTATGTTTTGTCTCATCTTAGATTCAGCTTGAAATCTTCAAAGTAAAAACAAAAAAGGGGGTCCTGCCACCACCTCAGTCTCACACGCTGAGTTAATTCTTTGAAGAGGTGAGGGCAAGCCCAAAAATAAATACATTCATCAGCGACAATAGACATTTGATTTTTTTAAAAAAGAAAAGAAAAAGAAAAAAGAACACTGTCAATAAGTGTTTGCGCCAACTTTGTTTGAGGCTCGGCCAGACGGAGGTTCGTGCCGCTTTTTCCACAGATTACAGGCAAAGAGGGGAAAAAAAAAAAAGTTTCAAATGCGGAAAAATGACAACATTCACAGTTAAGACTACGAGATAAGCCTGTTTACACAAAGAACAGATCAATGCTACATTTTTTCTGACAGGATTTAAGATCCGCCGGCATAGGATGAATCGTTTTAAGACGACGTAAGCGTTGAGGGATCGCCCCACTCGAGCCCAAGCAGAAGATCTTAGGGCACGGTTGGGTAAACAGAGGCGCAACATAGAGCTAAAAGACATCGTCAAACAATACCCTTTGATTAATACGTCAAGGATGCACAGCCCACCTCCCCCTTTGCCGGCGGTCCCATCTGAAGACAGGCCAGAGGGCAGGAAAACTGGGGTGCAGGGTCACCCCAAAGCCAGCTGGCAGGGAAAGGAGAAGGAGGGGGGTTGTCCCTAAAGCACACACCCTCCTAATCGAATATGCAGCAGCCCCACCCCATGTTTAATGGTATATTTCTGTTTTGGCAGCAACGTCTGTGGAAAAGTATCTAAAAAAAAACAACAACCTGGAAACACAAAAAGACCACCTCCCTGCTGGCCGAGCCTCCACTGAGGTCTGTAAAACTGTAAAAGTTCATGTAAACAATGAGATAAATACATATGTTTCTTTTTTTGTTTTTTTTTTTTTAGAGCCACACATGGTTCCATAATCATTCAAATGTGCTTTGGTTTAAAAAATAGTTTGTGGATTTGGGTATGAGCTTTTTTTTTTTTCTTTCTTTCTTTGTACAAGTTTGCAACTATTTTCTGAACATACCGTGTTACCAAATAAAATGTAGAGTTTTTTTGAGCTGCCTCGCCTTTGTCAAGGCTTTTTGTGTTAGTTGAAAAAGATCCCCCCCCCTTCCCCTCTGGGTTTTGTCTTAAATATGAAACTAGTGTTTTTGCTTTCCCCCTTAAGATTAAAATACAGAGAAATTGATACAATGCTTTATCTTACAAATGTAGCTGAGAGTCTGCGTTCACAGACAGAACAATCCCTGAAGTACATGAATAGTAGTAGTACTAGTAATAGTAGTAGTAGTACAGTCACAGTTTGGAGTTTTTTTCTTTTCTTCGTTATGTCAAAACAAGCAAGCATTCAAATGTCTCTTTATGCAGAGATGGCTAAAGGTTACGACGTACAAACACCTTTTGCATCACAGACGTTTTGCTGTAACGCACCAAGTGCTGACATTAACGTTTGAAGGCAATGCAATGTGGACTCCCTCTCGAGCAGGAAGAGGTCGCAAGCAAAAAAAAAAAAAAAGAATCAGCCGATAAATAACGCGCATGTGGGAAGGGGGGAGGGCTAAGTTGGGGAGTGTGAAAAATCCACATGTACCATGCAATATCTAAAGAGCAACAAGATAGAAAAACTCCGGGAGTCCAGGATGCAGGTGCCTCTAAACGACAGTGACGTTTGTGAAACTTTAGCTGCATCCCTGTGATAAGAACATTTCAGACCAAAACAGGATGAAAGAGGTGTTAAAACAAAACCTTTCAATCAAGAGGACAGTTAAACCTACACAACAGAGGAATGCCTACACCAAAGACTTGTAGCAAAGGTTAATAATAACCCACAGTGTGACTTTTTTTAAGAGTATTACACTGGACAAGTATCAGAGCAAACAATAAACGGGGCCATTCTCGACTTGTGGTTGCTCGTGATGAGGTACACCTTAAAGTAGTTTAAAATAATTTAAAAACAGTTGGGATGATAAAATGGAATACAATCAGAAAGAAAGATGCTGCAGGAGACCGAGTTGTCCATCTGTCCAGTGCATCTCTGATTCTCCCTTCTTATTAAAACGTTTCACAAGTCTGGAAAAAAAAAAAAAAAAAAACAACTTAAACTTCACATTAAAATTCTGATAAATCCTATCTCCTTTTTAAAAATTTGGTCTGAACAGAACAAATAAAAGTCATCAAGTTCTGCTTTTGTTTTTTTTGTACGCGTGTCATTTTTCTTATTTTAAATCATGGAATATAAAGTGATAAGGACTCTGGACACAAACTGAAAAACAAGAGTTAAACTTTACCAGTTTTGTCAGGTGGTAAAGTTTACCATATACCGGCCCACCAATCAGCACAAGCTTTCCTTGCAAACCACAAGAACCATCATCGGTCTCAGAGTCATTGGCCAAAACTCCCTCAAACGAGCGGATTTCTTTGTCTGGACTTTAGAATATAATTCATAATTTGTTTTATACAGCAAAAAAGAAATTAAAAGAACAAATAATTTAGTATGCTATATATCTTAAGTACATATTTTCTTATTAAACTTTGGTTATGAACTTGTCTAGCACTGTTTTGTTAGTTAGCTCTGCTCTCCGTAACATTCATTAAGATCTTTGGAACACTATACATCTAAACTAACCAACTAGCCACTATTTGCTCCTGGCAGGAAGCTACAGTACACTTTGAATTGGGGCCCACAGTGACCTGGAGCCCCTAAAAAAAGCTATATCTGACAAATACAAACAGCTAAAAACAACATTAATGCGTAAAATCTATGAGCATTAAAAACCTGTGTTGAGAGATGGGCAGGTTAAAGCATTAGGTGAAAAGTTACCATAATCTACACACTTTTTACAATTAATTACATAGGAACTTTCAACTAATCGACAGAGTTCGTGAGAGTAATCAGAGGTAGCGAGGTCACAAGTCTATATAAATAGACCTTTTTTTTTTTTTGAGGGGAGGAAAGCTATACAGAAAAATAAAATAAACGTACCCACTGAACGTAATGTTCATTTTAAAACACCCCTCCTTAGCCGCATTGAACCCTACCCAACCCCACCACAACACAACCAGAACCCCCCTCCCCTCAACAAGAAAAATAAAATAAAATAAAGGACCTTCCAGTTTAAACATTCACTGAAACATAACAAGCTCTTTAGGTTGAAGAAGTACCACAAGTGGTTCAACTTTCCAGCAAGGATTCGCTCCTTGGCGCACTAGCAGGCAAATTTATAAGACGACGACGACTCTTCTATACATCAGCAAACGGCCACAGAGAGGACGCTGAATATTCTGGTCAAAACAAATGCATCCGACCCGACATTAACCTTGTGTCTTCCTGGACTTTCAGGTAAAGCATGGAAAATGGTCCCAAACCCAGTTACCCCTCCTTTTTCATACATATACTTTCACCAACATTACAAACAATATAAAGCTGTCAGGGTAAAAACAATATTTTTTTTTTTTTTTTGCTGAATTATTGCCAGTATTGTTTGCACTGATTTTTGGTCAAAATAGCTCTGGAGTAAAGATGGGACTTTAGAGTTGATCTGTTTACGGAACAATCTGAAAAACTCAAACACTTCAAAGAGTGAAGAGAGGAAGGCTGAGGGGGTGTGAGGTGAGGGAGGGAGGGGCGTGAAATTATATCAGTACCCACATTCACATTCGACAAACAAGACGTCATGCCACTGCATCATGGCTTCGTGACTTTGGAGAGAGACACACAAGTAAATTGTCCCTCGAGAACTCCTGAGAGATGAGCACACGTCACTCGATAAAAACGATGACCTGATCCTGGCACCAACAAGATCCCACCGTCAATAAAGAGACCACCACGCAGAGCAGCAACACCATTCACTCATCCAGTGCATCGTAAACTGGACCTAATGAGTAGAACTATGTGTGGTTTCATGTGAATGTGTGCATTTCTTTGCTTCTGAGATGGAAAAAAAAAAAAAACGTAGAGAAATGTTCTTTTTTTCTTATTCCCGTAGTTCTTTGGCTTGATGCATTTCTAAGAGGGCGAGGTGTGCATTCTCAGGTGACTGATGAGGTTGCGTTGCTGGGTAAACTTCCCACCACATAGCTGGCATTCGTACGGCTTCTCCCCAGAGTGAACACGCATGTGCTCTGTCAGGCGGTACTGACGTGTGAAGCGCATGCCGCACTCTTCACATGCGAAAGGCTTGAGGCCTAGGTGGCTGCGCATGTGGCGCGTCATGGTTCCCCTCTGGGTGAACATTTTGCCACAGATGTTGCAGGGGAAGGGCCTGGTCAGCCAGTGGCTCTTTTCATGTTGTCTCAGCGTCGCAGGGTCTTTGTAGCTCTTACTGCAGACAGTACACTTGAATGGACGTGTTTCAGAGCCAAAGTTGGAGGGACCTACAGGGGCAGAAAGGTCCTCAGCCTCCTCCTCGTCTTCCTCTTTTACGAAGGTCCCGCCTTCCTCTTTGATGTAGAGCTCGTCCTCGGTGTGCGTCTCCACGTGAGCATTGAGCTGCTCAGAACTGGGGAAGCCCTTACCACAGGGAATGCACACATAGAGGTTGTCCCCGAATGCCGGCTCAAAACCTTCCTGCCGGTACACATAGTTGACGCTGTGGTGTCCTCCTGATCCTCCTCCACCTCCTGCACTCTCTCCATCACTTTGACCACTTTCATCACTGTGGTCTTGGCCGTTTTCTCCTCCTTCATCCTCATCTTTACACTGGAAGGACTGGTCAGACGCAAAGCAGCTACCACTTCCTCCACAGATTCCAGAGGAGCGGCCATCTTTAGGAACCACAATCACACCGTTAACGAGGGGCCTGTCGTGTTCCTCTGACTTTAACCCTGATGCCTCTCTCTTTGGCCATTCATTCTTTCGAGCAGCCTGACGGGTTTTTTTCTGTGGTGGTGGACCATCAGTTTGGTTTTGGGATTCCTCTGAGGTTTTAGAAGGGGTGTTGAGTTCCATGGTCTCTGAGATGCAAGTGTCTACACCTGGTAGGGTGGTTGAGGAGTCATCCAACGAGGCACTGTTGGTTGTGGATACTGAGGCAGATTGAGGGGACTCCTGGGAGTTGCTGTGCGGGCTGAGGGCATCAGTGGCTGTGCCTGCAGAGTGAGGACTCTTCTTGGACAGATCAAGTCCAAGATCTGGCTCTCCAGCACTTGCTCCACTGCTAAGATTACCATTACTGCTTCCATTTCCTCCATTCCCTGTCTTGCCAGTGCTGCCGACAAATATCTCATCATCTGAGAGCTTGTCCCGAAGGCCTTCATCTGGTTGTGGTTGGTCGGCATCGGAAGGGGTCGGAGGATAGTGGTTGTTGGGACCAGCAGGGGTAGAAGAGGAAAGGCGCTGGTTGTTGAGGCGTAGGCGGCTAAGAGGACCTAGCGTGGAGGGTTTTCCTGGTAGGGGCTTCCCACTACTGCGCTTGAGCTTCTTTCTGCACAGAGCGGCAAGTTCATGGAGCTGGAGGTAGCTAGCTGCAGTCAAGAGGGCACTGAAGTTCTGCTCGTTGCTCTGGTCTGAAGAGGACAGGAGCTTTCCAGTATAAATAAAATCCAGAACTTGTCTAAATACAGAGGGGTTGACCATCTCTGTGTCAAGGTTAATTAGGTTATCGTGTAGGACCAAAGACTTGAAGTAAATGCTGCTTGCTGCCAGGATGTTCTTGTGAGCACGGAAGAGTGCATTCTCCACCACAATGATAACATCACACAGGAAGCCTTTGGCTCTCTGTTGGTTGAGTTGCAGCAACAGTTGTTTGGCATGATTTGGCAGTTCCATTTCCTCCCTTCTTCTCTCTCTCTTCCACAACGAGCACCACCTAAAGCTAAAAAGACAAGGAAAGGAAAAAAGGTTGGTTCAAGATCAAGTAAGATTGATTTTATCGTTAAAAGAAACAATTTTTAATGACTCAAAACAGCAATTAAATTGCATTTTTATGACCCCCGCCTCTTCAAATACATACATTCTAGGCCTCAAATAGAAATTAGCACATCGTTAGAACATGCTACACATAGGCCTGTCACAATAACAAATTTTGCTTGGCGCGTTATTGTCTCAGAAATTATTGTGAGAAACGATAATATTGTTTGAAATTTTACAATAATTACCGGTAGTAATTATTGTCAAATTTAAAAAGAAATGTTGGTTAATTTATTTTTTGTGTAGTACCTTTTTTGACCACTGGATGGCAGTATAATACTATTTGAACCCAAGGATGGATAGTGAGGGAGTGAGCAGCGTGTCTTTTAAAAATAATAATAATGCAAGGGAGGCCCCTTGACGTGCCATGGGCCGTCTCTCCTTACTGGTTTTCAGTTCTCAAAATGGCGGACGCTCTGTGTGGTTTGAGCTCTTTAGCATAGCATTTTTCACACAAAGCTATAAAAAGTTAAAAAAATTTAAAAAAATTAAAAAATCAGTAAATACGTTCTCAGCTTCTTTTTGCAGTGAAAAAACTTTACATGAAGGCAAAAATTTCAACTGTGAATTTTGGAGCTTCGACAAGACGTTTTTTTCCCCCCGAGGTTGGCCTGTTAGCTTAGCTTCTCAGCTTAGCTGCTTTTAGCGAAGAGAAAATAAAAGAACAAACAAAAACGATAAAGCCGATAAATAAAAATGATAAAAATGATGGTCAATATTTTTCTTTTATCATACGACTGATTTATTGTTTATCGCAACTGGCCTAGCTACACTTAACATGGCAGATAAGAAACTGAAACCCATGTCCTCCCTTTCATCCTAAATTTTGAACAAATTATTAACCTACATAGATCAAATTCTGATTGTACATGATGCTGCTGTTCTGGCACAAAAGCCACCGAGGCAGGAAGGAAGAAAGGGTAAAGTAACTATTTTCATAAGGTGCCTCCTCTCAGCTTCCCTTTCCCACTTTAACAAAGTAACTAGTTTCGGTGGGGTGCCCTCTTTGGAAACATGGCTCACGCTCGTCTCCATTAGGTCATGGTAATGTCAGCCCTGCCCCATTGTCTGAGGGTGGGGGTCGGTGGCACAGCAGGGCCGGGGGGGAAGGATTAGGTGACACCTGAGCAGGTAAAACTACACAAGAGCATAGGCAGACAGGGAGGGAGAGGGTGTGGCTCAAAGACAAGGACGGCACTACTTGATCCTCAAGAGAGGCCCTCATTTCTGGAATTAGGACAGGTGAATGGCGTTCACCGATGACCTACCACAGACCACGATGCTCTTTTCCCAACCGAACACAAAAACATGATTTGGTTTTATTCATGGCTTTTGGATGCTGGGAAAATGAACCCATATGTTTAATGTCACTGAACACAGCAGTGTAAAGCACATTTCTAAAGATTAAACATTAATGCAAAATAAATAAATCCCTTACCATAAAACATGTGAAAACATGCCAATTAAATAAGTACAGAAATATAAATTTACTACAAAATTTAATACATAGCCATGAGAAAAGGGTGCTTCTTAAACTAAGCAGCTTGAAAGACGCACATCAGATTTTTAAAAATTTTTTATGTTAACAGAACACATCTGATATGTAAGAAAGGAAAATAGATCCAACAGAAGTTTAAGAGGCAGCTTCTCTGGCTTAAATAGTTTTTAACACATTTGGAAAAATGTAAACATGTTTTCTCGATAGCTTAGCCCAGTATATTTGGATATCAGCTTCTGGGTGGTTTAACTAAACAGACTTCAGGTATTTCAAGGCTGCAGAAACATTTTGTAACGTTTATTATCATTGTAGGAAGTATCCATAATTTACGAGTCTGCACAATAGAGTCCTACAATAATCTGTAATTGGAATTAAATGTACGGTATATTATTTTCTTAAAACAGAAATGAAAAACTTTGCAGAGTGGACATTCAAGGACAAGAAGAACAATTTGTACTGCCGTTGTATTGTGACTGATCCTGAATTAATAAATGAGCTTTAAGTAGTCAAGCTGAGGTCTGCAGACCAGTGTATCAAATATTAAGTGTAAACATCTGTAAGACTTTTGCCTTGAACATGAACCCTAAAAACATGGGAACCCTAAACACACTGTGATGTCAAACTTCATGAGTTTACATGCAATGAAAAAAAAAAAAAAAGCTTTGACCTATCAATAACACCCCAGTGAGCCATAACATTTGAACAACTTGCCTAATATTCAGAATAGAATTCAAAATCTTACTTCTAACATAAAAAGCCCTCAACAACCTAGCTCCATCTTACAGTTTATTACAGATATTATTGTTCCATACTTTCCTAACAGAGCACTTGGCTCTCAGACTGCAGGTTTACTTGTGGTTCATAAGAGTTTGCAAAAGCAAAATGGGAGGAAGTGTTTTCAGTTAACAGGCTCCTCTCGTGTGGAACCAACTTCCAGTTTCTGTCTGACACATTGTCTACATTTAAGACTAGGCTCAAGTCTTTCCTTTTTAGTAAATCCTATAGTTATAGTTAGGATCGACTTGGGTTTTCTGAGCTATTAAACAGGTCTCTCTTGTAAATGAGTCATCAAGGCTTAGAGAAACTAACCTGTATAAATAAGTGTTGAATGAATTAATATTAAGTAGATCCAGCTCCTGCAAAAAGGCTCTGATTATTCATAGAATTGGCAAAAGGAAATCTCTGCATTAACAATTACTTTCCATTTTCACAGGTTGCACCTTATCCAATTTAAAATATTTGAGGAAACACGGTTCTCTCTGACAATTTAGACAGATTAGGGGTAGGGTTGTGCAGTGTCCATGTATACTAAACACAATAAGCCTGCATCTTGGCAATATCTGAAAGATAACAGTGTTGTTAGTGAGAGCAGTGTGACGCACACGTCACTTCCTACGTCACACATGTATGAAAATTTGGTTGTGTACCTCCTTTCACACAGGACTTTAAAGCCAGGCCTTCTTCCTGCCTCTGCGTCATGTGAAATGACTGTGGCAAACTGGGGGGTTGAAGCCCATCCACTGCAGAGGCGGCAGTGAAGGTAGTCACAGAGCAGAGTTGGTGAGTAGGTGTGAAGTGGGTGACTGCTCCACTTTGCTGGTTCCACATCCTTCATTGGGTAACCCAAACTTTCATGCTCATCAATCACAATTGGCCATTTTTCATTTTTGAACATTATGAACAAAACCAGTCTTTAATGCCAGCAAGCACCACAATGTCCAGAAGTCCAGGACAAACATATAATGCAAGCTATAAATATGGAAATTTATATCATATAAAAAGGAAATTTTCTAAGAATGCGTCCCTTTCGGGCGATCTTGAACATTGTTTAAGTGTAAACCAGAAATGGTTTGGGTCTGTCACAGCCTGACTGACTGATACAATCAGCTGAAGTAATCATTACTCGCAGGCCCAGGCCTGGGCTTGCCTCATCTGCTCTGACACCTCCTCATGGTCTTCCTCCCCTCCCCCGTCCTTCAGCTGCACGTCTTCCCCGTGCGCTTTCATCTTACCGCTCTCACCACCGTCTCTCTGGACCTGCAACCACATCCCAGGAACAGTTCACTGTCCCTAATGTTGATCATAATGAGCCATTCTGGAATACATAACCCATATCTGTTAATCACAGAACCAGCTTCAGGGGTGTGCAGCACTCAACCCCACCGGCAGTAATGAACAAGAGGGCTGCTAGAGAAATGAGCGCCTCTGCTACGATGCCAGCCAGGAAGCCATATATCATTCAAGTCTCTTTAACATACACATCTCTGCATGCCTTATGGTGGATCCAAGACACTTTCCTGCAGGCCGACATAAAAAAAGGGGCTGGGCTCAGAGTGAAAAACCAGCACAGGAACAGAAAAAAATACCCCCTCCCCTTCTCATCCCTCGTTCACCCTCTCCTTCCCCCATCACCCACACAGTTACATACTCCCCCTGGCCCCTTCGGTGCTGCACCGTGCCTGCTAGATTCCAGGGGGCTGCTAATGGATTACTGCTGATCTATATGCAGCAAAGGTGGGACACATGTAGTCCCAGCTCCCCTCCTAATGATGCTGCCGGAAAAGAGAGATGTATTACAATAGGGAAATGATAGGCTTGCACCATTATGGTACCTCCATCCGTGGGGGCCCAGTTTTTTATACATATTTTAATGCAGCCTCTAAGCAGTCATTCAAGTTCTTTGGCAATAAACATGACCCAAGGTTTGGAATTAGAAAGGTGAACCTGCAAGATGCAAATATGTTCCCAGCATGCTATTTAAAGCCGACATTGTGATCTGCGTTCATGTCAACTGTAACATGTTTTGTTTTTTTTCATAATTTTTTTTTTCCAGAGGCTTAAATGGTAGTTGGCAGCGTGGTCAGAAATTTACTCTGCATTGCAGAAGAGTGGCTTTTTGCTTGGACTTTTAACAGACCAGGAGGAATGCTGGTCTTGTAGATACATGATCAGCTTACAATGACTTCAGTGTCAACCTTTTGAAAAACTAAAACGTAATGATAAGGGGGAGCAGCCTCATTTGAAAAAGGTTCAACCTCGACCTCTCTTGGAAGCCTGCCAACAAGAAAAGCTGACATGAATGTTTACCACTAAACAGACAGACATGATGTAGATAACATAGCCGGGTGTTGATTCATGACTGGAAACTAGTGAGTGTTGCAGTGCCCCCAGCACAGTGAATTAATGTCAACCAAATTAAACTAGATACACCAGAGAGCTGGACGATCTGGTCCAACTTCATTTGCTGGTGGCTTTTTGCACACCTATTCCAAAGAGTTTACAGATTACACGTCAATAAGTATCTGAGCCTGCGTCCACGTAGGGGAAGGTGGTTGAGGGAGCAGTGGGCTGTGGCACTAATCTCCTCAAGAGAGGGTAAGAGAGCCAAGAGAGAGGGCAGAGGTGAGGCAAAGTCCTGTGGCGCAATAACAAAACACACCCTACTATTGTGAAAGGTCATCGACTTGCAACCGCCGGAAAACAAGACCGAGTAGAATTTCAAAAAAATGTACTCAGCCCTGGCTGTAAAAACTTGTGTTGTTCTTTCATGCCACTTTCTTTAAGCAGCAGATTAATAATGACTTTCAGGACCCGTCACTGAACTCCCGCAATCTGCACAAAAAGGATTAGTGGTGGAGACGTATAGACGAGCCGAGAGGCAATCATGTACAGGAGGAAAAGCCACTGGTCTGTGCATGCACT
>JARVGV010001587.1:10280463-10292478 GCA_031762435.1 Hypsolebias longignatus | reverse complement strand
TATCTATCTATCTATCTATCTATCTATCTATCTATCTATCTATCTATCTATCTATCTATCTATCTATCTATCTTTCTGTCTTTTCACATTTTTTGTAGTGATCTACATTTCTGATTGCTTGACCATAATACACTTATTTAGCCTCACTCAGATATTTTCTTTCTGTATTTTAAGAAAAAAGTTTAGCCTTATTGGAATATTGACTTGGCAGCACGGTGGTGCAACTGGTAGAGCTGCTGCTTCTCAGCGAGCAGTTCTCTGGTTCAAATCCTGGTCTGGGGGCCTTTCTGGGTGGAAAATAATTTGGCAGTTACTTTGTATTAACAAGTGTACTTTGGTTTCGAAGCATAGGTTTCCCTACTATAACAATGTAGACTATACACCACTGTCATGACCTAATGCTAACCTGCCCTTTTTTGTGGGTTTTAGACAGTTATCATATATCTGTGCTTTTTTATATATCAGATTCAAAAACAAGATCATGCTATGGAAACATAGGCAGCACTTGTAAAGTATCCTTATTCTTTCTTTCTTCTTTAACTTATACTTGGACATGCATTCTGACATCCATCAAAGGGTACTGTAGCACCTTCTGCACCCATACTTTGCACAATCTTGTTTCTAGTTGTGTGTTTTTAGCTGTGGAAGGTAAATGTTCACTATTCACAAAACTCAATAGATAATGTGCAACTTTAATTTGCTAATCATTTTCCCACAATAATAAGCTTTAAAATAATATACATACCCAGTTCAATCTTTTTTTTTTTCTTCTGAAATTGTTTTTCCCTTCACAGTGATTATGTGATGGGAAAAAAGGTTTTCTTGATAAACAGGGCTTATTATTGTCCAGATAGTACATGTACATTATTTAGCTGTTTTCAGCTCCTGTTGTTCAGATTTTACTCATGATGCAAGAAATTAGTTCAGAAAACTTTAAATGAGTGAAACAATGTGCAGCATGTGCTATTATTAATTGGATGAAGGCAAAAATCTAATCACATGTAAAAGAGCGACTTCTTCTTGTTGGTAATGTTCCAAAATATTTACAAGCTGCAACTTGAATATTTTCTGTGCAGGAAATCAAGATATGTTGTAGATTCAGGAAACCATGATGTAAAGAGACCAAACAAAACATCCAAAGGTAATTTTACAGCAAGTGAAAATAAAACAAGTCCAATAAATGATTTACAAGAGAGTAATATAACATGTTTAGACTTCAGTCGCAGCACTTTACTGCTAAATAAAAAGAAAACCTGGGAAATTGAAGAGCATGAACTGTCAAACCCTTAAAATAGTTTTGCAACTTTGACTTGCTTGATTAAATTCTTATTTCTCTTAAAAATAATAAACACACCAAACAGGTTTTGTTTTAGGAATAAAATACGCTTATTATGAATTTGATTTAGTTTGATGTGATTATACTGTGAATCAATCATCAACAGCAGTTCTGTTAAATAATATCTTGTCGTTTTATGATTATTCTGTGAAACTGGTGAAATTGGTGACATATTAAAAGAGCAGTAACAAAGAATATTTGATTTAGTTTTACAAAACTTCAGAATCTCAAGACTACCGTAAATGCCCCTTGAATATGTCATAATCCCTCTTCTTTATCCCCAGATTAAAACAAACTGAAACAATGAGTTCAGGGTGTTAAAAGCATCTTTAATGTACTAAATTCACAAAGGTTCAACTTCACTGTACATGATACTGTGGGTCAGCATGCTCACATACATAGAGCCAACACATTCAAGACTTGATTCAGCACAGAAACACAATTTTTTAACAGTGCTTTAGTTCCTCCACAGTAATGTACTTATCCAGTCTGCCCAGTAAACAAAACAATCCAAAATAAAACAGGGTGTATTAATTTTGAAAAACAAATTTTAATGACTTGTCGTGATAAACGACACAGTAATTCTCAAAAAAAAATTCAGGTTTTGGTCCTATTCCACCTCCAGTGTAGCACAGATGAGACCAACACAGTGCAAGATAATAAACTATTACTTTTACATATGTACACACACACTGGTTTCCATCAGTGGTGACTCAGGTGTAGATATCTACAGAGCCTTTATTTCAGGCGCATATAATACATGATCATACAACGGTAGTGCAAGCTAATTCCACATCACATATTGCAGGTCAAACATGCTTAATTCTCTAGTTTTTTCATATTTTTTTTAATTTATATTTCCTTTTACATTATTTGCTAGTTTTAAAAGTCTTGAGTGAACACATCTGTGTGAATTAGTGTGCTAATTAATGCTAGTGAGCTCAGGTCGGTGCCTAAATGTACGGTAATCTTGATTTCCTTTTGGTTGCTGTTCCTTTTTTCTCAACAATAGAAATCACAAGAACCTCTTAGGTGAAGTTTTTCACCGAACAGTCCTTAAAATCCAGTCGCATGATGCAGCTAAAAGCAGAAAATACATTTTTCCTGTCTTTTTACAGAATGCATCAGTAAATTTCTTAATTGATTGTGCAGAGTTCAAGGTATTGGCAAAGAAGAGGAAGTGCAACCTGTCGGAACGAAGAAGGGAAACAACTGAGATGAAATCCTGATCCCGAGAAGATCCAACTTTTTTATATGACATTTTCAAATAGCTGCATTGAGTTCATGATGTTCTCGTCCTGGGGACAAAACAAAAAGAAAAAAACATTAGAAGAAACATTAGTTTTATTATGCATACCAAAAAACAGTCTTGTAATTTTTTAGTGCAGCTTTGACCTTTTGGTTAAAAAAAGGACATTTTGTCTATTGAATACTGTATTTAAATTTTTGCTTGCTGTTCAGTCACTGGATGTTTCTTTACATAGCGCTTGTTTTTGTTAGTAATCAGCACACCTGTTGTCGTTCAGTAATTATCCCTCCCAGAATACACTGCACACTCCCTGGTTTTTCTCAGCTCTTTATCAGCTTCTCTGACTTTTACACATGTATTTTGGTGGTTTCGTGTTTGCGGTTTGCTTTAGTTACAATTTTAAAGACATGTTTGTTCCTGAGTCTGAACCCTGTGTGCCTGCGTTCAGGTCCTGCAACTACTACTCAGCACCCACCATTCATGAACCATAACCATAACCGGGGGGGTTTTACTGGTTCATAAAGTTGTTATACACACTCATAAAAAAATAAAAAATAAAATAAAGATAGTTTTTGATTAAACTATTATAAAGCATGCATCAGGGTAGTTTTTGATTAAGTTACAATTTCCAGCAAACTTTGCCAAAAGCTGGCTCAGTGAACTCATTCTGGACAGCGCACTTCAAATAATGGGCTTCCAACTGTTTTGAGCGAACGTCGCTCTTTAGGAAAAAGACAAGAGATGGAATCTGTTTTTCTGTAAACAAAAGATTGGTGTACTGATGTCACAATGTTACAAAAGATATGTAGCCCTCGTGGATTCTTTTTTTTCTTTTTTTTTTTTTTTAAATAATCTGTAAAGCTTTCTATTCACCGAGGGAGCTCTCCTTGTTTATTTAGGCCGGTGTTTACGTTCCACCACAAACCTGCACATCAGAGGCTGAAAAACAGCTCGCTGAGCTGATCGCACACAACAAAAAAACAAGCAGAATCATCGTTCTCGGGGGCTTTTAACAGTGCAAACCTCTCCAATGAACTACCAAAATACAGACAGCATGTAAAGTGTCCCATCAGCGACACAAACACTGGACTGTTAAACAGTCTTGAGCATACTGCATATTTCTCCATGAGCTTTTCTGGTCTGCTTCATCTCATTCCAACCTATAGGCAGAAATTTCCAACCTATAGGCAGAAATTAAAAACCTGGACAGATTTGCTAAAACTGTCACTTCCTATATCAGTTTTTGTGAGGATGTGCGTGTGCAGACCAAGACCTTTCGCACGTACAACAACAATAAACCGTGGTTCACTTCATATCTGGGGAAGCTGTGTTGTACCAAAGAAGAGGCTTACAGCAGTGGAGACCAGGCTCTCAGGCAAGAAAAAATAATTAACCAGAGATCAGGGCAGCAAAGAGAAACTACATCCTACTCTCACACAAAAGGACTAGTGCGGTACCTTTACCGCCTACCAACAACTTTACAACCCCTTCCCTTCTCCCCCACACCTGCACCAAAAACCAGTGAGGAAGATGTAAATAGGCTCTTTCAGCTTCAAAAGACCAGAAAAGCACTGGGCGTTTCCTCATGGTTTCAAGCAAACCACTCCGAGGTGACGATTTTGACAAAAGCAGGCAACAGTTGATGGTTGGCCATCCAAAACCATCAATCATTACATACAACAAAAAGAAACTGGTCCAGATGACATGATTTAACCTTTTTTGTTGTTATCTACCTGGATGATTGAGCTTACAAACCTTTTTCTGAACCACTTTGGCCTCAGGCTGTTTCTCTGAGTTGCATGTTGGCCATCTGGCCTGAAACATTTGTTTGTTGTACATGATGATTGATTGTTCTGGATGGATGTGTTTTTCATATGTTAAAAATCTACCAAGATTCCAACAGGAGGTTGACTTGAAACTCAGCAGTTTCAAGTCAACCGTAGACTGACGAAGTCCTCTGGATGGGCGACAAAACGTTTCTCACTGAAAGAAACTGGTCCAGATGACATGATTTAACCTTTTCTGCGCTCTTTTAAATATACTGAAGGTAGAAGAAATTTGTAGGACAAAAGACATACTCATACACGTGCATACTGTTCTTGTTATCCTTTATTCTATTTCCTCTAAGTTTATATGTACTGGTACTTGATGTCTGCAAGCTGTGAGTACGAAACCAAAGTCAGCTTCCTTGTGTTTGTACCCATACTTGGCCATTAAAGGTGATCCAGATCCTGATTAAATCTGAAATTATAATTTTTGGAACCTTATATCATGCTATCCTGGCTAAAATAAAAGTTTAATTTTTGATTCAGTTTGATTCAAAGACACAAGTTACTTTCAATATTACACAATGGCACTGAAAAATCCGTTACTTGTAACTTCCTTGTACATACTTTGGATGATTTAGATCGATTTATAACATTATCAGGTTCAGTAGATGGATTGAACCCAGGCAGACTCCAGGAGCTCAAATTAACTTAACTTTATTTTAACAAAATCAAAGGACATGGCTGCTTCTTACAAAAACTCAGAAGGAAACATGTAGGCACAAAGCAAACTTTGGTATGATGCCAACAATGCTCCACTGACGTGTTAACGGCAAGACATAGAACATAAAGGCAAGGATAAGTGGAAGATTGACTAAGACTACTGGGAAATGAGGATCAGGTGAAGTGGGTGTGGAAGGCTGACTGGAATAACAGAGGCACAAATGAAGACAGGGAAAATGAAAACCCAATACAAGACACCAAAAACCCCAACATGAAAGAATATAAACAGACAAAAAACTCAGACTGGTCAAGATTTAAACTGAGGGAGGAAATTGAACTGAAGTAACTTGAGTAAACAGAAGGAATGATGAGGTAAAAACACAGTTTAAATACAAAAATCCCAACATATAAAAACAACATCAACAAAAAACCATAATGACCAAAGTTATAATCTAATCTATCTGATTTAAAACACAAAGATTTATGAAAAAAAAATCAAAATAAACAAATCTTGACAAATATGTCGCCAGTTTTTATTCTGGTAAGCTTGAACAATCATGGGATGCACATCAGTTTTATTAAATTTACAACTACCGGTAAATCATGCCTTTAACTACTAAAATACCGTAACCTTTATCCAATGGATTGTGAGTCATATTTATGCTAGACATCTAAAAGTAACAACATATTAAGGACGTGCGAAAACAATATTACTCTGAAAATCACAGCAGCCCAAGAGGTCGCTTGAATTGATGTCGCGCTAAAACGAGAAATGAGATTTCATTCTGTCTCATTGTGCTGATGGCAATAATTACACAGCGAGGATAATAAAGACAAATGGGAGCAAAAGAGGAGACGATAACAAGATTAGAAATGATTGGATTTAAAACGAAACATGCTGTAACGAGACGAAGGAGTGTCTGGTTATGATTTAGGAGGTGGTGTTAGGAAGTCGTTATACGCAGCAGGAAGGATGACAGATGTTTGAACCCATTAACATTTGATTTTATATTACAGAAACTCAATCACGTGCGCTGACGTGTTTTTACATTCTTATTGTTGATGACTGTGCCAGCGAAAACGTGCGTGTGTGTGTGTTTGTGGAGGGGAGTGTTTGAATTAACGAGTTACCTTCTGACACGTCTCAATAAACTCTTCAATTGTCACCACACCGTCTCTGTTTCTGTCCATTTTCTGTTGGAAGAATTAAAAGACACATCTGTCAGAACATTTTTGTCAAGATGTCCTGTAGCTCACTGTATTTGTTTAGGATTTTTTGTTTGTTTGTTTGTGTTTAACTTATGAGCTTTGAGGACCTGGAAGAACTTGTCAACATGCTCAGATGGAGCATCATCTCTCACACACGGGTACGTGTACCTCCCCATCATATCATAGATTGACTTCATGATCGCCAGCATTTCCTGGGAACAAAAGACAGAATCTAAATGAAACTTCAGCTGGTTATTTATTTTTTTAACCTTCGATGTTTAGATTTATTTACACCATAAGCCAAACTGTGTCCAAAAAAAAAGTGGAGTGGATCGAGAAAAGTTTCCGGAGTGATTTGTGACAAAAGTGTGGCAGCAAATGTCGGTTCACAAGACAACAGAGACCTATGATGTTGTAGACAGCTGCACTGACAAAAAGACAGGGGACAGAACTGTAAGTGGCCGAGCTGAAGATCTTGAGGTTCTCCTTAGAATTGACAAGAATAGATGAGGTTAGGAATGAGATCATCAGAGGTACAGCCCAGGTTGAACAAGTGGGACATAAAGTTAGAGACTGAGATGATTTGGACATGTCCAGAGGATGGACAGTGGGTAGAAGGATGTTAGAAATGCAGCTGCCAGGAAAAAGACAAAGAGGAGACACTGTACTGTATATGGATGCAGTTAGAGAGGACATGGAGGTAGTTGGAGTGAGGACAGAGTGAGATGGAGGAGGAAGACACTCTGTGGTGACCCCTGAAGAGGGAACAGAAAAAAGCAGAAGGAGCCAAACTGTTTGATAATGAATCTCACTGCAGGAGTGATTTTAATAACATTAGATGAACATGACCTTCACATTTAAAAATGTTTCACATTTGAATAACTACATTATTGAAAATTGGCAACAATTATCCAGTAGCAACTATTTTCTAATTTAAAGTAAAATTACTATAAAACAAACCACAGAAGCACTGTAAAATTACAGTAATATTAATTTTAAATAATTACTCAAATACAGTATAAAACTGCAGGGATTACTGCCTGGGCAGCATTGTATACAGTATTTTAAAGTGTTTTAAAGTGTCAGGATCGTTTTTTGTTGGTCTTCGGTCGACATTTTTTCCTTTTTGTTTTTAATGTTGATTTTCTGTATTTTGATTGTTTACTCTGTGTCATCATCAGTCTTGCCACACCCACTTTCACCTACACCCATTTCATTAAGCTCACCTGTGCCCCATCTCCTCATTAGTCCCATTTCTTTAGTTCACTTTGTCTCTATTTTCACACTAGCAAGACATTGTTTTGGTTGAACAATATTCAAAACATTGATCTAGAGTAAAATCATCAATAAAACTAGACACGGTTATACAGCAACTCAAACCTTTATGCACACATTTCCACACACAAAAAAAAAAGGATAAAATTGAGTTAAACAGTTTTGTTTTTGTGCAACTTTTATTATCCAAATGTCCTCTCTCAAACCTCTTACACGTACCTCTTTTGTGATGTAGCCATCTTTGTTAATGTCGTAGAGGTTAAAGGCCCAGTTGAGCTTCTCTGTGACCGAACCTCTGAGCAACACTGACAGACCGATGACAAAGTCCTCGAAGTGGATCGAACCGTTTCTGTCCATGTCGAATGCATTGAACAGGAAGTGAGCGTAGGTGGTTGCATCTGTGGGGCAAAAAAAAAGCATAGATTCAGTCTGCTGGTTGCACCAAACTACACGATGGACAGAGAGGACAGATAAAAACGAGGTTCATAAACACTGAGACAAGAATGTCTTCACAGCGGAAGTTAAAACATGGATGGTTTGTGAGACTATGGCTTCATGGTTTGACACAGTGGAGATAAAAATGATTTACAAACTAGTTTTGAAAAAACGTTCATTTTCGTTGAAAAGTTTAAAATGCCAAACCAACCAAATTAAATAAATAAATAAAAGCAATTTGCAAACAACTAACAGCAAGGTCATCTAAAACAGTGGTTCCCAATACTGGTCCCTGAGGAACACCACACTGCATATTTTAACTGTTTCCCCTGCTTGAACAAGTGATTAAGTGAATTAATTTCTTCCTCAAGTTCTGCCGAAACGAGTTCATCACCAAACCATTCACATCCGGTGTGTCAAAGCAGGGAAACAGCTAAAACATGCAGGATGGTGTTCCTCAAGGACCAGTGTTGGGAACCACTGATCTAAAATACTGACACACAAGGAGTTAAATTTTTACTTAGAAATAAGAATTATAGACTGACTACAGTTAAAAAATAACTTGGGACAAAACAAAACGTTTTTCAGAACAGTGCAAAAGTCTCGAGAGTCATCCCTCAACCCTTCATTTTCCGTGCTTCCCAGAAGCCAAACGTTCTTGTAAACCAAATGGTATTCCTTTAGACTTTCTGAAGTTTTTTGTTTTTTTTGTTTGTTTTTTTTGAAGGGTGAGTCAGGTTATTTTAAACTGAATTTACATCAAGTTGTTTTCAGAATCAATTCGTAATTAGATCTTCACGCACTTTACCTGCAGTATGTCACAAAAGACACAATATGTCCCCATTCCTTCGCTGAATATTATATTTCAGCTTCTGTAAGGGTCGTCACAGTGCGTGAACGCACTTGAAAGATTTGGCAACTGTTTTACACCGGATGCCCTCACCGACACAACCTGGACTCAAACCTGCAGCTTCAGGATTACAAGACCGCAGCACTGAGCTACCGAGCCTCCTCCACCCTATTCTTTGCCTGAATCTATGATAACAACAAAAATAACACAATTGACATAAACTGTATTTCAGTTAAGTGATTCCCAAAGAGCTTTTAGCTGAAACTTGACACACAATCAGTTAAAAACAGATGCATCTCTCGAGTCTTGTTTCATGTCTTTGATGATATTTCCCCCTTTCTTTTAAATACATAACTTCAAGGACAAATAGGAACAATACTTTTCTTTTTTTGCACTTTGCATTATACAGTGTTGTGCAAAGTCTGGACAGACAATTCATGCAATAAGGATAAAGTTGAAAGAAAAAAGGTGAAAGACCTTCAGAGATGATTTTAATAGTCTGGATGTTTGGAAGTGAAGTATAGTGGTGGTTTAATACTTTTGTAAATCAAGGTTTGTTTGTACCCAAAAATGCATACTGACTCCAGGCGTTCAAAAACAAAACTAAACTTTATAATTAAGAAAAACAAAAACCTGACGTGGAAGTTGCACATACAGAACTGAAGTTGACACAAGAAGGTCCTGAGAACCCCAGACAGGGCATGCACACAGCACGATGCTTGATTCGTGACTGAAAACTGACAGAATAGAAGGCCTGGGACTGAGGAGAAGATTAGCTGCAGCTTTAACTAATAAAAACAGGAAAAATAAAATAAACAGCAAATGCTTTCTGTTTTAAACTTTCATTCACGTTTTAAGACAAAATTCACCCCCTTCACTCGCTGTGCAGAGTATTTCTCCCGTTGTCTCTAAAAGTACAAGAAAGGACAAGAAAGGAGAGATTATTTTTAGCCTAACCTCCTTGGGGAAAGAACTGAGAATAGATGGACTTGAACGTCTCCTCATCAACCAGTCCACTGGGACACTCCTGCTTAAGACAGGCGAAGTAAAAGTATATTAGAAAACATTACTGTTCCTTTGAAAAAGAATAGTAATTTGAACATCCAGGCAGCAGCTGGACGTACGTTCTTGAAGCCTCGATAAAGAGACTGAAGCTCCTTCCTGGTGAACTTGGTCTGAGCCTGCAGCTGGTCCAGCCCCTCTGGCTGGTGACGCACCGTCGACAGCTCCAAGTCACTGTCGCTGCTGTCTGTGGGACAAAGAGACAGCGAGAGGAGAGGGATGGATGGACGGACAGGAAGAGGGGGTCGAAAGAGAGGAAGAGATGATGAGAGTGAAACATGAAGAAGAGAAAGGAGGGGAGGACGAGGCAGACTATGAGCAAGTGAATGTGCAAACATTTGGTGGGGTGAGCTTGGGTGTAATAATTAAGAGGAGGCAGGAGGGAAAACGTGCCAGTTTGAGGGAAATAAGCAAAAAAAAAAAAAAATGTTGGGAATTTGGACAAGGGCTAAAAAAAGGACAAGGTACTTTCTTTAGGGTGAAAACGTCAAATGGATTTTAAAAAATGCAGTTTAGTTCAAAAAGGCACTGCAAAATATTTACTTTTTTTTTTTTGAAGATATGCGTTTTACTTTGAACCCAATTTTAAAAAAAGCTGGAATGTCTTTAAACTACAAACAAAATGCAATGATGTGCAAATCTCACAAACCAATATTTTATTCGCAGTAGAAAATGGTAAACCAACCAAACGCAGAAAACAACAAACGTTTTGTTTTAATGCTTGCTCTCATGTGTGATCAGTGTACAGCACTTTGGACATCTGTGTTGTTTTTAAAGCGCTTTATAAATAAAGTTGTATTGTATTAAAATTACAGTCTCAAAATTGACATTTTAAATTTGACGACAGCAATGCATCTCCAACAAGTTGGGAAAAGGGCAAAAACAGCTGTAAGTATTTAAACGGTTAGCTGTGTCATCCACAAAATGTGTTTAAAGCTCTATCGTGCACAGATATGTGGACACCATCCAGATGTGCTGCTGTCCCCTCTGGGTCAGAGAGGAAAAACTGTTCTGTGGTCGGACTGATCAAAATCTGACAATACTTTTGGAAACTACAGACGTCACGTCCCCTGTACTACAGAGGAGAGGAACCATCTGGCCTTTTATCAGTACACAGGTCAAAAGCGTGCCTCTCTGATGGTATAGGGATGCATTAAAACCTATGGAATGGACATCTAATGCATCCAGAAAGGCACCATCACTGCAGACAGGTACAGGTTTTAAACAACATGTAGGCTAGAATCCTCCATCAGTCAAGAGTGGGACACCATTCCCCTCCAAAACCTCAAGAACCTGCTCTCCTGGGTTCATTCACATTTACAGACTGTTGTTAAAAGTGAGGATGCTTCACAGAGATCCATTTCTTTTTACTGTGAATAAAAAATATGGGTTTGTAAGATTTGCAAATCAACGTCTGAACCTTTTCAGATTTGAGGTTGTATTTAATTCACGAGCGGACAAATCAAATATTGTATCAGTTTCTTGTTCAAACACACTAAGAGAAAGCATAACAGGGAAAAGTAAAACATTTTAATAAAATGGATTTAAAAAAATGAAGTAAAGTGGAAGGTTTTTTTCCCCAAATAAGCTGTTTTCTGTTGCTCCATACTCACCGTCTTTAGGCAAACAGAACAGAGGAGGACGAGTGGCGTAAGATGTATTGAAAGAGAGTAAATGGAGAACAGTGAGAGAGCGACAGTGAGAAGAAGAAAAAAGCACAACAAAAGAAAAGTCAAGTCGGGTCAGACTCAGAGGTTTGTACAGTGAGCGCTGAGGTGCAGCGAGGAGTCAAGAGTCCAGTTCAGGCCTCCAGCAGACCAGTGAGACACAACCAAGTGAAACATGACCCAAAATCAACAGAACTGGAACTGAACACACTCTCATGTCACATCACTTCACTTATTTTGACTTTGTTGAATTCAGTGAAAACTGAGACACAGAAAAAGTCTGCTCCACTAGTCAGGCTCCAGTACAGTACCTGCTTTGTGTTAATGTTAGCAGCATTTTTCCACTGAAGAGATGGTTTGATGCCAGACAATAAGGTTTAACACTTACACAACTGATCTAAAGGCCTTTTCCTTTTTTTAAAGAAAAAAAACAAGTTTTTTTT
>JARVGV010001587.1:10243319-10255833 GCA_031762435.1 Hypsolebias longignatus | reverse complement strand
CTGCCACAATGGATGGATGAATGGATGGATGGCACCACCCAGGCAAAATGAAGCTGTTTTAACTATTAAATAAATGCATGATAAATATGACAGGTTAGCGGTGACACATAATAAATGCGACTTATACACCAAAGCAACTTATATATGTTTTTTTCTCTTCATGATGCTTTTTTTAATGATGCGATTTATACGTCGGAAAATATAGTAAATATCTGTAAAATGAACTGAGTTGTAGCCTTGCTGGGTTTGTTAATGCAGCCATCTTGAATTAAAGTGACTCCAAATCAGGTGTAGGTGTATGTCCACCGATTACTTGCTTTCACATTTGTTCAGTAGCTCATGAGATACATTTGTAATAAACACACAGACAAAAAACATTATCTTCATCCGCCTCTGGAAGGCAGTGTGCTAAAAACAAAAACAGCGCCCCTACAACAAAACATACTGATAAGTTGAGGCTGTAAATCTGGCTGCATGTTGGTTTAATAAAAATGTTTCTTTTTTTTTAAGCTGCGAGTGAAGTTTGACCCGTTCAATGCAGTTATTTTACTGATTGTTTTCCCAGCAGCCATTTGCATGGAAGCCAGTTTCTCCTATGGCCGTTAGAGGGCCGTTCAATTTGGAGTCATGTTTCATGTGTGGAGGAAGGCAGTCGACAGCAGGTGAGGCCTGCCACAGGTAGGAAATGCAAATGAATGCAGGCAGAGCTGCTCCACATCCTCACTCTATCATACAGTTTCATTTGCATGCAAGGACGGAGACTAAAACATTTCTTCATGAGTTGAGCTGTGGGACTCGACCCCACATCATGACCATGGTAAAGTATGGACATTTTTATTTCTGTAATACTTTGGTTATTGCTCTCATTGTTAGGGAGAATAAGAAGGAAGTGAGCAGATGTCACAAGCCTGCATGAATTTGTTTTTAAAGGCAGTTCAGTCGTTGTTTGCTTTTGGATTTTTTGAAGGGAACCGATCCATCAGCAGCTCTTGTGAGGGAAAGCGCTCAGGGTTTTACTCAGGAGTTGGTTCTGTTTGAGGTCAAGCAGATTTTTGCTCAGGATTGTGTCACAGATCTGAGCTCTGATCTACATTTAGACATTTTTGAAGGAGACACTTCACAAACAAAACGAAAGTCATTTCTCGTCTCACATAGAACAAATAACGTTCATCTTTGTGTTATTTTTATTTCTACAAGCATCACTTCCTCATGATGCGTTTCAATTTCTTTTCTGGTAATGATGACCATGAGTCGGTTTGGTGCTGTGCATCTTATGAAGGTAAAATGAAACAGATTTCAAGATAAAAACTGCTTTGATTTGAAACTCAGAAAGAAATATATATATATATATATATATTTAATTTTAGCAACAAACATGCATTTTGTTCACATTTTTATTCACGTCATGCAGCTCTAAATTGTCATATTTTCACCAGTAAACCTCTATATGCACATACTGATGTGTGATGTACTTATGGAGTATTGTTGCACAAAACATATCGTGACCCCTTCTGTGATGTAATAAGTTCAGTTTGTTCCTACCTGTCTAGTCTTCTGCTGAAATCAACTAAAAATAGAAATAAATCAGTTTGTGAACACATAATCAGTCCTGGTCAGCTGGTCGCTCAACGCAATTGATAACATTTTCTCGACGAGAAGACAGGGGTGCAGGAGAACCCTCATGCCCTGAAGGGACATTCACAGCTGGATATACCAGGGACTCCTGGAGCGAGTGGAAGATGGTGTGTCTGTCCATATTGTCCATTGAGGATGTTGAAGATGCGCACTTCATTGATTTGTGATAACAAGATTTCTGCATTTTGTAAATGGCGGGTACCTGGCATATCGTCAAATTCGGAAGATGTTGGCAGCGGTTCAGGATTGCCTGTCTTGTGTGAAGGAATACGCCATGCTCAGACTCAGATGCTTTGTGAGCTAAAGGCTCCCACAGACTTGAGCGTACTTTAGTCTGCAGAGGTCTGCATGCACCATATTAGAGTCAAAGTGGACGCCCGCAAGGCACGTCCTCACAATGATCAGTTTTAACGACTGCATACTCGGTGTCGCACAATAAACTGCCCGGCGATGGACTGTTTTGTACGTGACACCAATATATTAAATTCCCCTTCTTCATCCCTGATCTGGTTTAATGGCCTTTTTTTTTGTTTGTTTGTTTTTTGCCCAGAGGCAAGCGATCTCCTCCTTCTCGTCAGTTGACGCTATGACTGAAATTGTGAGAAATTAAGGAATTTGTCATGAGCAAATTAAAATCAGGTCCAGCGTGGCTGCAGGAGGGTCTGGAGATTTCTCGGTGGGCCGGTCTGATGTGTGGGCTGCAGGGCCAGCGCTCCCTGTTTTTTAAGAACTTTTTATTAACAACATTTAAACACAGAACGCCGCTACAGAATGCTGCCATCCCCCCCTTTTTTTGCGACCTGTCAATCAATCCAGTAGGTGTGTCAGCAAATGACCAATCTGCAAAATCCATTAGTCCCAAAAGTGAATGTGCCTTGCCTGTGGAGCTGGGCTGCAGCCGCTCAGGATGTACACTCGAGTATGAAGGCTCAACCCTCTGCGGACAGTATGCACAGTTTCTGCGCGGCTCACAGTCTGCCTGAGTCTGTGGGAGCTTTAAGCTGTAAGCTGGATGTGATTTCTGAGATTCGCAGGCCACTTGCGGCTCCTGGAACTCAATGGCATGAAGGAATCGACCTTGGAGAAGGCTATAAGCACTGCATGGCAGAGTGACCACAAAACCTGGCTGTTTTGGATTGTCACTGAGAGGTACCAGCAGGACTTTAAAGGCAGATTAAATAAATCAGAGTTGGCCTGTCCCAAAACAATTAGTGTTATCTGAATCTAGCTTCCGCGCTTGGCCTTGAATAAGCCAATTTATCTCAAAATTCTCCTGGAGGTTATGCGAACTAGAAGCTCTGCTTTGCTCCCCCCACTCCCCTTCCTGCTCCCTTCCCGAGAACTTCTGTGGACCTGTATCAGAGCTGAGCCTGCTGATAGACACTGTACCATCTTATCAGGACTATGGAACTTTCTGGCAGTGTTTATGGACAACTCACCATCTTTGTCGGCCTCCTTCTCATAAATGTATCATGATGTCATTATGAGTCGTTTACGTACAAGGTCTTTTTTTATTCAGCTCTCACACTGTGCCCCGGCCAGGACATAGTGCAAGACACATTTTTTAGCCTCCCCTCTCCTTGTGTTTTCTCTTTTCCATACTTTTTTTTGTCTAAACAGGTCTCACTTGTAAATGAGTCTCCGAGGCTCAATGTGATTCATCTGTATACATAAAGGTTGAATGAAAAAATAATTTCAACATATAAGTGTTTATCCACTGTATATTTACCTAATTAAATTTTATTTTGAAATACAATAATTACTTTGATGGCAACACATTAGGCTGTCAGTGATCAAGTCAAATGTAACAGAAGTCTAATGTGTGAACAGCAAAAACATTTGCATCAGCTGGAACCCATTTTCCTTTTTCCTGCTGCTTGCTCTGCAGGACACCTACACTGATAATTTGGAGTTAAGCTCTTATCAGAAAGAAGCTACAGCAGATACCAGGGCAATAGCACAAAAATACACAAGGCACAATGCTGCCACTGTAACTAAAACCCGTGTATGGTTGAAGAAAAGGTCATGAATAGCAGAAGAGTGATGTAGTTCTCTTTTATTGTCACTCTTCTGACAGTGAAGCCACTGCTTTCTGACACGTGAGATTTTGTGTTACACAGAAAACAGTGGCTTCTTTACCTTTACACTCACCCATGATCATTGACTTTGCACCAGCACTTCCTCTACAACCGCCTGGCACTGTGGGAAAATTGTCATTTCCTGATTTCGCACGACGGTGTGTGTCAACCCCCTCCTCCCTGAGACCTCAGGTTATCACAAACAAGCAAACCTTTATTGGAATAAACTCATATTTTTGGTGAACATTATAATGTTTTGCACAACTTTGCTTTGACATGTAGCTACTCACGTTACATTTATTCTCAGAATATAAATATAAAATCTAAAGGTCTTGTTTTTTTAAACGAATATGTACATCGTCGCCTTCTTTCATGCCAAATTCTTAGACTAAGCTCTTATGTTGTGGAATAACAAAGTTAAAGCCAATGAAATAACATTATGCTCTGTCTCATGCAATATTGCAACAAGACTGTTGGTGTTGGAGTACAGGTATGTGTTGTGAACAACTATCAGCTACTACCACACCAGATTTTAGCTCATCTGTCCATTTCACCAAGTTAAACACATTTTTGTGTACTGTATATGTTAAAGTGTGTGTGACATGATGTTGGAACTATGCATAAAGTGGCACAACATATATATATGTTGTATCATTCAACTATTTTCTTAGGAGCCATAAAACAGCTGTCTTGCATTGTATTGACCAATGAGTCACATAAATATTGTAACATATAATTTTTTTATGGTAATGTGTTGTTTGCGCTCATCTTTGAGTGACTTTGCTCAAAGAGCAGTCAGTGACTCAGGCTGACAAGTGGAGCTGATGAATAACTCAAAGTAAATAATAATTATTAACCTGACACTTTGTTTGACAGCACCAGACTCAAATATCTGGCATTTTCTGACTTTTCCTTCTTTCGTCCTTTATTTGTCTGATGTTTTCAGAGCTTTTTTGGAAAACTAAAGAACCTGTGAGTATAAACACAGAGCACCATAACGTCTTGTGTAAAAGTGTAATATTTACTGCATCTTGCGTTGTTTCAGGAGCAGTGGGCCTCCAGCTCCCCCCAGGAAAGGTGAGATCAGACTTGACGTAAATAAAAATCAGATGTGGTTCGTCCCGTTATTTTGTTCACGTGTCTCTGTCGATCTGCACGAGTTTCAGACAACAACGCCAGGTTTGAGTGGTCACATGATGAATTTGTGAGTAGGACAAAAAACACAAAGCACTTCACTCTCTTTAATTTGTAATTATTTCAACTATTGCCTTGGTTTTTATTGAGCAGGACGATGAGGAAGGAGACATGTATGAAGTTCCTCCCTGTGATCGTCCACCGGGCAAAGTCCCACCGAGACATGAGACTGAAACAAACATTTATCTGGGTAAAAGAAAACTGTCGCCTTCTTTCTGTGAAGATGTCTCCTGATGGTGAAGGGCTGCCAAAATCAGCTGAAGAGGCCGAAACTGAGCCGCTAAAGCTAAAAAAAGCAGAACTCCATGCTAACAGCCAAAAGTATCAAAATGCTACCTGAAAGGTAAACACTAGCTAAAAACTAAAAGTAGTAAAACTTTATCTAAAAGCAAAATGTAGCAAAACACTAGCCAAAATATAAAAGTAACAAAATGGTAGCAATAAGCTAAAAGAAGAAAACGGCTAGTTAAAAGCTAAATTTGACCAAAAAAAAAAAAAAAAAAATTAATTAATTAAAAAAAGAGACTAGCTAAAAAAAAATAAATAATAAATAATAAAAAAAAAACTAGCTAAAAGTAGCAAAAGATGGTCTTACAGCTTAAAGAGTAAAAGACTAGTAAAATGCTAAATAGCGAAACACTAGCCAAAATATAAAAGCAGCAAAATGGTAGCTATAAGTTCAAAAAAAAAAAAAAAAAAAACAACAGCTAATTATAAGGTGTTGAAAGCTAAAAACAGGAACTACAGTGGTTCTTGCCAGGAACTTATAGATGTTTGAAGCCACTTAGAGAAGTCAAGGTTGAGAGCTTCAGATCTTTTTGCAGTACATTCCACGAAACAGGAGCTGAGTAGGAGAAGGCCCTTTTGCCTAGTTCAGTCTGCACTGAGGGGACACTGCATGTAATAATGTCTTGAGAGCGCACGCTGTAGCTGCACTCACTCAGAGACATGTACGAGGGGATGGTTGAAGGCAGCAGACCAAGAAGTGATTTAAAGATGAAAATGTACCAGTGGGAGAGTTTACGTGAAGTTAATGGTGTCCAGTTAACCAGTGAATACAGGGTGCAGTGGTGGGTACAGTAATTACAGCCAATTAGCGTTATCAGTTTGTATTAGTCACAGATGCTAATCGCTGGAGTTTTGAACCTGTTCAGTGTTTTGTGCAACAAATGGTTTCTCAAAACAATTACAGGTTTGTTGCAGACCTCTCAAACCAGTCCCGAACCCATCGTAATTTTACTGCAGGTGTCTCGTCTCAAGAGCACTAGAGTTGTATATAGACACTTGTATGGTCCTAAACACGTCTGAAACTACCCCCTGAATGCCAAATAACTAGGTCAGATGTAAGTAAAAATTAATAAATTACTGGTTTGCCAAAAGTTTGATTTGGGCTAAAATGGAAAACAAAGTAATGTGCATGATCTAGAATACAATTTTGCAAGCTGCAAATTGGCAAAGAAGAAAAAATTACCGTACCTGCCGAAAATGCGGCTGCATGACTCGCTTGGTCACAAACATACGGAACACATCAGTGTGCTGAATAACAACAAAAGCTTTGATTAAAAAGGAAACAAAGAATCAGAAGACGTGTGGATGGAGAGGTCCAATCACAATGAGTAAGAGGTGTGGTTAGTAACTTGACACAGGTGTGATGAAACGGCAAATAGTCATATATACTATAGGAAATGATGGAAGAGAGAACACAAACCAGAAGTAAACAAAAAACCATAAAGGCAATGCAAACCTGTGAAAACCAAAGACACGATTAAAAAAATACAAACATTAAAGAAAGAACAAACTATAAAACAAGACCTATTAATCAAGACGCAGTCGTCAATACACCAGGACACTTTAGTGCATTCTCACTCTTTCTGGCAGGATGAGAGGACATTTTATTTAAGTAGTCTACTACAGGGGAAAATTAACAGGAAAAAAGTCAAGGGCAAAATCTGAAGGAGACGTTTTATGACTATATAGACAAAATGAGAGTCATCGTTAGTTTGTCAAAAACTGTAAAAAGGGATGGGGAAAAGAAACCGTTGTGAAATAATTGAACAGTGTTCTCAATGCTAATAAAGTCAGGCGACGTTCTCATTGACTTCAGCTCTGCTGTGCACAGCACTAAAGGGGTATGCTGTTTCACCAACAGGCTGATGATCAAATAACTATAAAAGGTTTAGCCTCTAGTGCTTGTTTATATTTCAGCCATTAACATGGATCAATATATTTGAGCTATGAATAAAAATGAGATATTATGTTTTTACCCTCCAGTGATGCTATATTTCCACTCATAAACAAAACAAGGTCATCCTCAAGCTCAGTTATTTTTTACATTCTCACAATCACCGTTTTCATATCTACGACTGAATATTTTTCATTCAACCTTTATTTATCCAGATTAGTTTCATTGAGTCATGAGGACTCATTTTCAAGAGAGACCTGCAGATAGGGTGCACACAACAACAAACCGACAAGAAGTGCAAATACAATGAAAAGTAAATGAAAATGGTGATATAAAACAAAATAAAAACAAGCTACATTATGAAACAAGGTAAAATACTAAAAAAACAGGAACATGTCTGCATTGACTTTTGCGTTGAACTTAACAGCTGTTTAAAATAATTTAAATAGGTCCAAGTCAACAGCCTCAGATCTTTTTGTAAGGTGTTCCAGGATGCAGGAGCAGAGTAGGAGAAGGCCTTTTTGCTGAGTTTAGTCCACACTGAAGGGATGCAGCAGGTAATGATGTCTTGAGAGCCCATGCTGTAGCTGCACTGATGATGTGACATGTATCAGGAGATATATGAAGGCAGAAGACCAAGGAGTGACTTAAAGATGAAAATGTACCAGTGTGAGAGTCTGCGTGAAGTTAACGATGACCGGTTAACCAGGGTGCAGTGATAGGTCTGGTATTGAATCAGCGCACCGTGGTAGACAGCATCCAACATCTGCAAGGTGCTTGCAGGAGCATTCCTATAAATAATGTCACCATAGTCAATGGCCAGAAGGAAAGTAGCATCCACAAAGCATTTTCTAGCATTCAGAGTTAGACAGGATCTATTTCTGAAAAAGAAGCCCAATTTTAATTTCAGTTTCTTTATCAAGTTCTCGATACACAGTTTCAAAGGGAGATGTGCATCGACCAAAATTCCTAAGTATTTGTAAGAATCCACAAACTCAATAGGAACACCATTTGTAGATGAGAGCAGGAAGGACTGCTGGTACCAACTTTCTGTTTGAAAGCAACATCCCTTTGGTTTTATCAGCATTTAGCACCAGTTTGCGATGGAACAAATCGGACTGGATGATGTCGACTGCAGACTGTAAAAGCTGGGAAACCTTAGCAACTATTTTAGCTCAACAATAAACTGTATCGTCGACATAGAAATGAAAGGATGCGTCAAAAATGTTCTGACCTACAGTACTTATGTAGATTGTAAAGAGAGTGGGTCTTAAGGCTGAGCTCTTTGGTACACCATTATTGACAGTTAAATAACTGGAAGAAGCACCATTGCGTTGAACACATACTACTGTTTTTACTGTTGCTGTTAATGTTGTTGTTGTTGTTACTGTTATTGCTGTTGTTACTGTTACTATTACTATTGTTGTCACTGGGGCTGTTGTTGTTACTGTTGTTGTTACTATCCTGATGCATGCTCCATAACCCAGGTAGAAAAATCTACATAAAAAAGTCCAGAGGACCAGACAACTTTTTTAGATGTTGTTACTGTTGTTACTATTGTTGTTACTGTTGTTGTTACTGTTACTGTTGTTGTTACCGTTACTATTGTTGTCACTGGGACTGTTGTTGTTACTGTTGTTGTTACTATCCTGATGCATGCTCAATAATCCAGGTAGAAAAATCTACATAAAAAAGTCCAGAGGACCAGACAACTTTTTTAGATGTTGTTGTTACTGTTGTTGTTGATGTTACAGTTGTTGTTACAGTTGTTGTTACAGTTGTTGTTACTGTTGTTGTTACTATTGTTGTTACTGTTGCTTTTACAGTTACTGTTGTTGTTAGTGTTGTTGTTACTGTTGTTACTGTTACAGATGTTACTGTTGCTGTTGTTACTGTTGTTGTTACAGATACTGTTGTTGTTAGTGTTGTTGTTACTGTTGTTACTGTTACAGATGTTACTGTTGCTGTTGGTACTGTTGTTGTTACTGTTGTTGTTACAGTTACTGTTGTTGTTACTGTTGTTACTGTTACAGATGTTACTGTTGCTGTTGTTACTGTTGCTGTTACTGTTGTTGTTACTGTTGTTGTTAGTGTTGTTGTTACTGTTGTTACTGTTACAGATGTTACTGTTGCTGTTGTTACTGTTGTTACTATTACAGATGTTATTGTTTTTGTTACTGTTGTTATTACTGTTATTGTTGTTATTACTGTTGTTGTTACTGTTGTTGTTACTGTTACTATTGTTGTTACTGTTGTTTTTACTGTTACTGTTGTTGTTTTGGCATTTTGTCAAACTGGAAAATTATTGGATATATTTGTTGTGCTTTTTCTTCAATTTCAACAGACTTGGCACACTAATGAATAGATGAGGCGACTGTTAGTTTGACCAAATGCCATGCTTCGTCAATATTTTGCTGGCATTTGTAAAAAGTTTTAGTTGTATGTAGACCTATTACGTCTTTGTATTAATCTGAAAAATTAAGGCTCAAACCCACATATTAACAACACATTGCATTATCAGCAGAAATCCTTTTTTTGTGAATTAGCAGAAATTTAGTGTGATGAAGAAACTGTTAAAGCGGTCAATGTCTTGGTAGAGTCATAGCAAAACACCAGTCAACAAAGATGACTACTAATGCTAATGGTGCTTTTTAAAATCAGCGGCGGCCATGGCTGAGAAATATTTATTCATTAAAAGAATATAGAGCAGAGAAGACTATTGTCTGTGAAAACATGCCATTTCTCTCCTGGCTGTTGGCTTTAATTTGACTAACGAGCTCTCTTTTGTGGATGTGAACGGTCAAAGCTAACCCATTAATCAAGCACAGCCAGATTGTTAAACAGCTTCTTTCCAAAAGCAGTGAGATGCTTAAACTCCCATTAAAATAAACAGAACTAAATGGTCTTTTAATACTACTATTTTTTTTAACTGTTTATGAATATTTTAGTCATTCTAACTGCAGTTAGATATGTTATTTTATCTGTGAGATTTATTTATTTTGGACAAACATTTACAACTTTAAACTGACCATTGGTCAGAACTATTTTAAGCTTCGACATGAGTTGCAATTTATAATTTTTAGTAATAATAATGTTCTGTGTATTTTTCTATTTTTTTCCCTACCAAAGCCAGCAAAGAAAAAAAAAATTGCCTCACCATATTTCAAACTTTATGTATTTGTATTTTTAAATCTTGAGAAAGTTAGCATGTTTTTATCCTTAAATTTTGTTAGCTTCAAAAAAATGTTAGCTACAAATTGTTAGCACAAGCTAGTTAGGTGCTAACTTATGCTAACTACATCAAGCTAATAGAGTTTTCTGTTGGAGGGCTTAAATATCAAACCAACAAAGTATCAGAGCTGCTGCCATTATGGAGATACTCCCAGATAACATGAGCTAGCTATTTGGTGTTTCCATTGAGTCCTTAGCTGATCTGATATAGAGAATGTGTTGCAAGAAATAAATAATACACATAAATTGATGACTAGTGCCTGGTAAATGCCAGGTAAGCGCAAGTATAAAGGTAGGACTACTAGACATATGTAGTGTACGGTATATATTATTTTCATTCAACCTTTATTTATACAGGCTAGTCTCATTGAGCCACGAGGACTTGTTTACAAGAGTCTTCTAGTATTTTTTTTTTTTTTTATGATCTGTGGGACATGGCAGAGAAATAAATTTTAACAAGCCTGACACAAAATGTTCTAAACTAACTTGGATGTTGCTCATAGTTTTCTCTTCAAAATTCATCTTTAGCCTGGTGCCTACTTTGCACAGATAATCATGTGGAATGTTTCTAAAGCATTCCACATGATTAACATCATTTTTCTTCCATAAGTTTAGCTCTGCAATTGCGCTATTTCAAGAATTTTAAATAAAAACTTTCAGCTCATTCAAGATGTTCCTGCTGTAACTTTATTTGGGCAATTTTTGTTCAACTTTTTCATCAGTTTTTCTAAAAGAAAATTAATTTAGCTTTTTTTTTTCATATCCTTTGAACCGATTGGGCTGTTTAAAACCTTTTACTTCTCATTTCAGTGTGTGATGGTTCAACTTTTTTCGTCTTCGTTGTGCTAATTTCAGCTTTCAGTTGCCTCCTTTTAGCTTCTTTCAGCTGTTTTTATGCTCTTTTCTGTTTTTTTTTTTCCTGCTAATTTCAGCTTTTGTATTATTCTTTGAGATTATTTCAGCTAATTTAAGCTTTTTTGCTTCATTATGCTAAATGCAGATTTCCTTTTGTTATATTTTAGGTATTTTCCTGGTAATTTTAGCCCTTTTTAATTTTTTTCTATATTTTTATTTTATTAATTTCTACCTTTTGTGCTTCTTTCTAATAATTTCAACATCTTTTGCATTTTTCCAGTCTCTTTCAGCTAATTTCAGCTTTTTAAAAACATTTTAGCTACTTTTTGTATGCTAAACATCCTTTTGTTTATTTCAATTTCTTTTTGTTGTTGTTGCTAAATTCTGATTTTTTTTTCTAATCTATTAAGCACTCTTTCTATTTCAGCTTGTTCTGCTCATTTCAGATGTTTCTTCTACTGTATAGTCATTTTCTGTTGTTTTTCATTCTGCTTTTTGCTTTTGTTTTCTTGCTTTCAGCAAATGTCAACTCACATTAACTGTTCAGTGATGAAACCTGTTCAGCCTGGTTTAAACTTCTTCAGCAGTTTTCAGCAAAAACATTCAGCAATAAAAATCAAGAAAGTTCATGTTCAGTAATCCAGGTACCAAACTCAATAATTCTCAGTCGGTCATCTGGACAGATTATTTTTTATAGAAAGGTTTCGCCCTCCATCCGGAAGGCATCATCAGTCAGAGGAGTTCCAGCAAACTCTTTCCCCACCAAGCAGTAAACACCTTAAGTGGACCAACCAGTTTGCTGGAGCCAAGATTCAGCAATAAGCGATCACTTTTTGGCAGGAAATGAAATATCTCTCATTTTTGAGTATTCTTTGATTTGTAATAACATGCGGAAGCTTGAAATAGTGCAAGTCTTCATGATCTTTGCAGTTGCATCAGCCATCTACATGACAATAATGTACCATTACAGGTAGTCCCTGACTTACAAACGGGTTCCGGACCTAAGAATGGTTCGTAACTCGATTCTGCCGTAAGTCGGAGCCGAACGCACGTGGCCGGATTTTCGGCCGTAACTCGAAATGTGTTTTAATGTGTTTCCAAGCAGTTAGCTAACAAAATACTCTAAAAACAAAACGAAAAAATATTTAAAATGCTGCATAAAATAGGCAACGAACGGCGCGATGACATCACTAGGGGCGGCGCTGTAAGTCCGGAGCGCCGTAAGTCAATGGCGCCGTAAGTCAGGGACCACCTGTATTTGCTTTTTTTAATTTTATTTATTTATTTATTTATTTATTTATTTATTTATTTATTTATTTATTTATTTATTTATTTATTT
>JARVGV010001587.1:10091075-10101652 GCA_031762435.1 Hypsolebias longignatus | reverse complement strand
CCCTCTGGAGTGAGGGTGAAACGTTTCTACTTAAAAGAAACTGTCCAGATGACCTGATTGAGAATGATCAGATTTGATTCCTGGATTATTGAGCATGAACTTCCTTTTCTCCAAATAGACGTTATTTAGAATTTTAGTAGGATATTATTTGTTCATAAAGGCAGTACAGCTGGTGCTTATTGCTAAAAAACCTGCACAAAATGGATATAATTTCCATTGCAGTCTCAGTGAATTCAAAGTGTTTGCAATCAAGGGACTGACAAGTTGTGCAGCCAGATTTTGAGTGGTCAGATTTTTGAAAACTGGGACATTTCATTGTATGCTTGACTTTTAAAAGTGCACTTTAAGCCGTGCATATTATTTCATTGTCCACCTCTGCTCACATTATACCTGCCTTGGCCTGTTTTGTTCCCACCTTGGCAGCTGCCCCCACATTTATGATTTATTCTGCTGGAGTTCAACTTAAACATGGTAATAAGCAGATCTGAACCAGTTTTTGAATATTTGTTATTTACCATTGACGTAGTTTTAGACCTGGTTATGCTGGACTGCAGCTTTAGATGTTGTGGGACAGTTTCCTGCTGTCATCAAAATGTAGATCTCTAGAATTTATCAAAACAAAACTGAGAAATGATCAAGATGTGCTGGAGACATCATCAGCAACTCTGTGATTATTGTAGAGAGATTTGTTGCACTTTTTTTTTTTTTTTTTTACATGCTCAAAACTCAAGCGATAAAGTTTCGAGCTACATGAGTAGCTAAAAACACGAGACCAAAACTGTGCATGTTAGGCTGCCTTCAGACCCAGGCCTCCCTTGCAAAAGAGATCTGTGATTACAATGGGATTTGTCTGGTTAAATAAAGGTTATTAATAATAATATGGAGTAAACTATGAATTTTCACCAAGGTTTTGAGACGTTTTTGGGAATCTGTCACAAATGCTGTTGACCAATAGAAGTTACACAGCCCAATGAAACACTTTCTTACTTCTTCAACAGAACCTGACCTAAAATGAAGGCATCATTCTGGAACACTGAAACCAGTGCTTAATTTGAGTCAGATCCTGTCAGCCCAGGATCCGGGAACTCTTATTTTGAAAGGGTGCGTTCCAGTAACTGTTTGTTTGGAGCCGGTAACTTTCAGGCTTACAAATAATAAATTTACGAACAAATATGATTGCCTTGATGGAACAAAACTTATCATGGATTTGTAAACTGAAAAAAAATTACATAAACACTCATTTTAAACACAACAGCCACTTACAACCATACGAGCTGCATTTCCGAGTCTACCCTTAAAAAAAATCTCCACCCTTAAAATAACCAGGCATTCATATATGATGATTTCCATAGTCGTATGTGGGCAGGAGCCTGCAGGCAGTGTCTGGAGGTTTCATATGTGGAATCAGACAACAACGAGCAGGGACAGTGTCGGGCTCGGGGTGAGATGTAGGATGCTTGACAGAAATGGAGTGCTCACAAATGTAGATAAACATAGATGTTTAACAACCCATTAAAATCCACCAATTTGCAGGAAATTGTATCTACTTTATTCAAAATTTTGTGGGGGAGGACCCCAAGACACCCACCCCACCACCACTACCACCAGCCTGCCCACTGTTTGCATTCCTGCATCGATCTGTTTGCAAATTAAGCCCTGATTGAAACTGATCATCTCCATCAGATACAAATATATGATAAGTCATGGTCATAATATTTAGCATAAAAATCTAGGAAACACTATTAAAGAATATGCCACCATTGACAGTATCACATTCTATGTTCACTGCCATACTTTTGAAGGTGAGCACCTTCTTTGCCAGACAAAAAGGATAGTGCAGAGCTTGCCATTACAGGTGTTGCTCTGGGCCATCCATCATCAAGGCACAGCAGTGCTGAGGTATGCTTAGGTGAGCCTGATTAAAGCCAAGGATGCCTCCCGACCTGCTCTGAAGGAAATGAGAGGGGAGGGAGGGCCCGCCGCGACTCTTTTCCATCCATCTCCCTACTGCTTTATTCATGCGCTATCTGCTCCACTGGCTTTTGCATCGTGTTCCCTCTCCATTACCTGAATTCTACAGCAGGTGCTGGTGAATTGTGCATGTCTCATTATACAATCCACAATGCCGTCTTCTCTGCTCTTTTGTGTACGGATAAGTGTGCCTGGAGAGATTATTTCCAATCATCTATTTACAGGATCTACCTTTTCATGAAATCCGTATATAAATACCTTTTTTTACAACCATTTAGAATTAATAAAAAGGCTGCCGCTTTTAGTTTTACAATAAGGCAATTATTAAACTGGTGAAAGCAAAATGCATCATTAAAAGGTGATAAAATGCTTGTAAGACATGTTCATGGGAAATATATTTAACATCCCCATGGATTTATTGTGTAGTTTTTTTTAAATACCTCTGACATTATTGAAATGGTTTATTTCAACTTACTGTCCATGCTTTTAAAATCGTTCATTAAATAATTAAATTCATCCTTTTTGTTATCTTTGAATGCAGAAAAAGATTTTCATTCCACCCTTTGCACCGACCATATTGTGTGCGCATGTTAGACAACATAATAATTGCTGCATTGAAGGAGCGCCATTTAAATGTTGCTGCTGACAAAGGTCGTACTAAGTACTTTATGTGGTGTTAGTTGGATTTTAAATATCCATCCACACAACAATGAAGTCCTGTCTGAATATTTCATGATTTCACGTTTGTTGGTTTTATTTTGCTTCATCAGTATGTATTTAAAAAGTAAGATGTGAATTCTAATTTCCAGTATTCATCATCACGTTTGATAATCTTTGATTTTCATTTGGAATATTAATTTAAATAAAATCTATAAGTCAACATAAATGATTTGGGAGCAATAAAGTTAGATGGGGAAAAACGTGTTTAAAATGCTTTTTAAAGAACTATAAAACTGAACAATTGCTCTCATCAACTCCTCAAACATCAGTATTTAGAGACCTTTTTTACAGCAGCAAGTCTCTTCATGTCCGCTCAGTTTCATGTTTTTGTTCATCTCAACTGGAATTTTTATCCATTTTTTCACGACCAAACTGATCCAGCTCCTTCAGGTTGAACTGGTGGATTTGTTTTGACTGGGTCAGTTCACGTCATTTAACTGGTTTTACTGAAACCTCTGGAGTTCTGCTGCAGCAGGGTCATTGTCCTGCTAGAAGGTGAACCATCGGTCTTAAAGCTCTGGAAGACTCAAACAAGTTCCTCTAAAGGATTTCTCTTTCTCTTTTCTCTTTTTTTTTTTATTTTTTACTTGATCCATCTTTAACTCTTGACAAGTTTCCCAGTTCCTGTTGGTTCCACATTCTGATCCTCCCATCTCTATGGAAGATCTTGGCAGCATCGTGGATATCGTTGGCCTTCTGGATGTTTCTCTGATACTCTCCTAATTTACGGGAATCTACAAGTTTTGGTAGACCTTCTCTTTTCAGGTTTGTGGTGGTGGCATTGTGTTTACATAATGGAGTTCAGTGGACTGTTGGGATGTCTTCACAACTTTGTTTCAAACTTGTATGGATATTTCCTTGGTCTTCATGCTGTCTTTTGCTTGGAGGTAGCCCTTAGCTTAGTCCTTAGTAAAGGAAATGGTTGGAGTTTCAAATCAGACTGAATACATACAGTGTGCATGCATTAATTTTCAGTTTGATATTTTAAAAAGGGAGTTAAAAGAAAATAATAGTTTCAATCATTTTGGAGAATTTGGGGAGAATTATTCATTTTAATCAAACTAGAAATCCAATTAAATTCCAGGCAACTAAATAAATGGATCACCAAGATGGATGAAGGCTTTTTTCAATACACTGTACAGTACATATTAAGTAAAAAATGCCATTTTAGTAGGCACTTATTTTGTTCATTTTATTCGGTTCATCCTTATTTTTTATGATACTTTGTAAAATATTGCGTCCTCGTAAGAAAAAATGAGCAAGTGTGCACCAGAGCAATCATCAGATCTGAGTGCAGATTCAGAGGCCCAGTAGAGTTCAAACAGAAACTTTGTGAGGAAAAATGTTTTCTATAAACTCCAAGTCCAGATTTAACCATGCATTAAATGTAATCAGTCAATTTTAAAATCAATTCCAAATGGTAAATCCACGAGGAAATGACTGAATTAGAATGATGTGATCTGGTTACGTATGAGGAGCCGCCATGCAGCGTGCAGACTGAATATGATGGGATGTTAAACAGAAGTGTGACTTGATGGCTAAATAGAGAGTTACATTAAAGAAGCTGGCTTTGTTAAATTAATCTCTTTAAATAATTTGTCAAATAAGCTCTAACAATAAAAGAAACTAGTTTATTTAAAAAAAAAAAAAACAACAACAACATTGTTTTTAATTTTCCAAACAATCTCTTGTCCTTGGGCGTGTTTTTTTTTTCTCTTTTCTTTGAATCACAGAAAGGTTTTCTATGGTCAAAGTAAAACCAGGTCAAAAGCTTCCATGAAGATGTGAAAGCAGAAGCTTCTTTCTGGTTTTTCAGAAGTGGCACAAAATAAAAAGCAGCTGTTTTCTCAGAGTCTGGAGGTTTGGTTGTGGACAAATCTTTTCATTACATATCTGAGCGGCTGGCAGCCATGACGGACAGCTTTCCCACTGATAATCTGTGAGTTGGTCTACTGGAAGTACTGTACTTTTCACAGTATGAGTTGCACCTCTTTGCATAAATTTACATGCCCTGCAACTTATACAGAGAAGTGACTTGTGTAAAGTACAGCTACATGATAAATGTACTCAAGTACAGTAATGAAGTACAGTACTTGTACTTCGTTACATCCCATCCCTTTCTATTTGTTATTTAGTTTGCTTGGAACAAAACCTGTGCACCAACTGTTCAGCAAGTGTCAAATGTGTAATCTTCAGCCAAAAAAATCTTAATTTAGGTGCAGGTTGTGTAGTTGGTGAGATCCGGGCCTTAAGTATTTTTAATGCTTATTTTCAAGACTGAAGCCTGAGTGCTCTGATAACAACAGGTAAAGCTTCTGAAAGAAACCCCAGTCCAGATTCTCATCTGCACAGAGCAGACATTCTCATATTAACAAAAGCATAATGAAATTTTTGTTTCGGGGAGAGCTGCTTCTCCGTGGAAACATCAGCGTTCTTTTGGCAAAAGACAGAGGACATAAAATTTAATCCTCTAATGACAGCCGGGGCCTGGCTTGGCTCACATTTTACTGTGAATGTACAGCAGATCCTGTTAACTTCAATTTGCTCACTGCTGCTGAGCCAGCAGACTGAACTGAATGATAAGGGACCAGATTCAAACCTAATCCTTCTATCGCACTACGTCTCTTTTCTCCAGCGCGCACACACACACATCACACACCTCGCTCAAACAAACCACTACCAGTTGATTTACCATCGCCTCTGGCTACAGAAGGACACCAGTAAAACATTCCTTCAGATGTAATTTGATGCATGTTCTGTTGTTTCCGCATCGACTCATTTTCTTAGGAGGGGGAAAAAGCAGCTTTGAGCCTTTTTTTAAAAATTATTATTCACTCTGCTCCTGCTTTTACCGTCTCTCTGGCACCACACAGAGTTTGGAAAAGTCATTCTTCTTTTGGTGCATTTGACATTTTGTGGTGACACAGTGATGTCAGTCTAAGCTTTATAATCTGGACCCCCTGTGTTCCTTGAATACGCCCAATCCTCCCCCTTTAAAGAGATGATACGCATAATAAAGGGTCTGTATCTTTAAGAATGTTGTGTATGACTGTTGTTTTTCATCATGTACAACCTGCAGATTTTATTTTCAGATGCAGCTACTGATAAAGACGCAAAGGAATGGGTGAGCTGTATTTCAGCATCTTCATTCAGGCTCTGTGCTTGAACACTTGAGAGTATTTTTCCCTTTATTCCATAAAAAAAAAAAAACACTTTGTTTATTGTGCTTTATTTGACTGCTGTCAGAGTCATTTTATGTGCGTCAGTATTTGAATTTCAACTCAAAGGAAGAACCTCTGACTGAACCAAGAGCTCTGCAGGAAGCTCAGCACAGGGAGGCGACCCAGAAACAGACCTGTGTGTGTGCATGTGTGTGTATGTGTGTCAGCAAAGGGTATTGCAAAGAGGAGCAGGTAATATGTTGATGCAGATCAGATGAGCCACTTTTAATATGCTACTTGCGTTCATAAGGAATGAAGAGCTGCAAGCAAATAATTATTCAGACGGAAATGAAAACAGAACAGATATAACTTGTCTTATCTTTTGAAATGGAGCACGGGTACCTTCTGATATCTGAAGTATGCATCATCAATTAATTTACCGTAATGAGTGATGTTAAATTATGTCGATATCTGGCAGGTTACCAGTTAATATTTGATCTCCATTAGTTTGATACTTTGAGCTCAGTTTACATACGGCTTCTCAAGCTGCCCTTGTATTTTAATATAATAGAGCGTGTAAATGGGAATTTGTTCCAAAGCCACATTTAGGAGTAGGTGTGTGCGTGTGTGTGTTTGAGAACATTTATTGAAATGTTCAAGAAATAATGGTTAAATGTACAACAACAATTGTCTGATTTTTGGAGCAAACCCATTTCAAATTCACTGATATTTAGATGAATTTTGTTGTGGAGGCAGCTCTGACTGACCCACATGCTGCACTGTTTGAGAAAAGATCACTCCAGATCTTTGTTTTATTTGATTTTTATCTCAAACTTTAGGAAACATTCATTGGATGGATATCTACAAATGACTGGCGAACCCAAACCAAGATGGCTGCCACAATAGAAAACACAAAAACAGCCACATTTCAGTCAGTGTTGTAGATTTTGGGTTAAAATTTGTTGCATGGGAGTCATTTACAAAACAAATCCTGCATATAACACGTTGCACAATATCTTTGATCAAAGCTTTTGCAATAATCAACCCTGTTTGTCTGTTAGCAAAATACCTCATGAACCAATGGACATATTGTAAAGTAATTTTCAGAAAGGAATTCCTGTACAAATGTCAAAAACTTAACTTTTGAAGTCAATCCAAAAAAAAAAAAAGATGGCCACAACAGTTAATTGACTTTAGAAAATGTTTTAAAAAATCATTATAACTCATCAAGTCCTGATGCTTAATAATCCACGTAGCAAAATCTAACAAGGTTAAGTCAGTTCTTCTGATGGATTCTTCTTCTTGAAACATTTTATATTTTTATCCAAAAACCTTTTTCCGTGTGAGGAGCTGCACTAAACTCAGTCTTATAAACAGCAGTGGATCAACCAGTTCAACAGGAGAGTCCATCCAGAGGACCTGCCTTAACCTTGTTATGTAAGTTTTACTAATATTAATCTAAATTTTGATGGGATTGTGGGTTAAAGTTAACTTCATATCGTGAGCAGGACATTCTTCAATATTGCAAAAGATTGTGCATAATGTTTCAGTTTGGCTAAAACAGCTAAAACTCTGGCTTCAAGGGCAGCAGGTAATATGCATTCTGTCAATAAATCCCAAGCCTTTAATTACATTTAAGTTTCCTTCAGAGGGATCTACACTGCATTAGAGTTTAAATTCAGCAAACTTTAGGATGTCTTAATTATTACTTTGTATAAGCAGAGGGTTTTTCCCCCCTCAAATACAGTTAGTAAAACTGTTAATACCTGCGGTTGTGGTTTGATAATTTTATTCATGCCTTGTCTAGTTTATAATGTAAAGAGGGCATTTTAAAAATTCAATAAAGGGGAAAAAAAAGCATTTCTTTGCAGTTTGCAAATGTGAAACGTTGTGAGGGTGGACTGGAGTAGAATCCATTATTTTCTGCCAACCTAAACATTATTTGAATTTTTATTAACAACCATAAAATAAGTGACTCACTTTGTGCACAGAACATTTATTTATTTTTTTTCAATTTCTGTTCACGGGCTATAAAGATGACAAATAAAATTGTGTTGCACCTCAAAACAGTTGAACGTGACACAGGAGTTTAATAAATAATAAATGTGCAGCCAAAACATTAACAGTGATGAATAATGTTCCATAAATGTTTGTGTTGGGACTCAGTGTTTCAGGAAACCAGTAAGTTTCAGAGTAAATAGCCACAAACAAACTGTTTTATTTGTGCAGATGCTCATGTGTTTGTGTTGTGCCATGGAATAGCAATGGGATGCACCTCAACATGTCTTTGGAGAAATTTAGTTTCAACATGATGCTGTAACATTTAAAGCAAATAACAAACATAATCCATCAGTAAGACATGTTCAAATTGTTTACATCTTTATGTGTAAAGATGTAAAAAGACACTTTTGTAGGACTCCCTTTGCAGCACTCAGAGACAATGCATTCAGACTTTAAAAGACAAAGTTAAGAAACTTTTGTTGAATTGGAAACAAATAAAGTTTTTAAATGATTTGCTGCGTTTTGACTCCTGATGTTTTCTGCAAGAAGGTAATGGCTTCTACTTCAGAACAGAAGGAGTGACAGGTTCAACAAAACATTCTGTGCCTGTCTGAGTACAGACTGCACATAAATGTCCTGGAGGGAGGGATGTGCAGTCCTCCCATCACCTTACTGGCACACCGGACCAGATGCAGCAGCTTAGAGTTTAACTGCAGAGACTTTCTGTGCCATACAGGCATTTTGTATGGAACTGTTAATGCTGAGTGGTTAGTTGAGAACACAACTGCAAAAACCAGAAGCAGAAGGTTGAATAATAATAATAATAGCACAGAGAAGTCGTTTCAAACGATAAGCCAGAAAGGATTTCCAAACACCACAATGAGCTTGATGAGCAAAGGCTGGAGGCAGCAAAGGCAAACAGAGAGACAAAAATGGTTTGGGCCACACAAAACACACACAAAATGACGAGACACAATGAGAACAATCAAAAGAGAAAACCAGCTGTATAAGACCAAATAAATCCAAAACCCATTCATCCATGTCAGGTTGCAAAACAACAGGTCCAGCAGGGAAACTACACCATCCCTGTCCCCAGCAACACCATCCAGCTTCTCCTGAGTATCTCAAGACATCCCCAGTCTGAAGTCTACAATCATCTCCTTTGTCCTCTTCACATTTATGTGAAGGTTATTAAAAATGCAGGTAATAAAGCAGAAAGAAGAAATGCAAACAGAATAAAAATCAAGCTATGTAAACTTCATTCAGCTCAGCTTTAAAACTGTTTTCCAGTCTTTTTTATTTTATTTTAAATGGCCGTGTTTTTGGTTTTGATATTTTTCCAGATGAAAAGAAAATGTGAATATCTGATTTTTAGGCTCAAAAAGTTGAAATGCAGCGCACAGTATTAAAAAATATATACTTTTGTATTTCATTTACCGCTATGCATAAATGTATTATGATGTCATTGTATGTTAAATGATGTCATTGTATTGAGCGGTGGCGCAGTGGTTAGAGACGGTGGGCCTGTGATCGGAAGATGGCCGGTTCAAGCCCCGGTACCGACAACATCAAAATGTGGGTGGAAAAAGGTGAAACACCCACACCTGCCTCCACTCTCATTCACCCCACTCTGTGTCCCTGAGCAAGGCCCTTAACCCCCACCATCTGCTCCCTAACAGGTCTCTCTTGAAAATGAGTTCTCGTGGCTCAATGAGACTACCTGTGTAAATAAAGGATAAATGAAAAAATTGATAAAAAATACATTTGCATTAAACATATTTACACTTAAACTACAGGCTTTTTTAAAGAGTCTTCACCATGTAATAAAGAAATCTTCAGACCAAAATGAAGTCTCGATTTTATTTTAAGGGGGGAAAAAAGCTTTGTAATAATTGTAATTCATGCTATATAGTGAGCTGACATGAACTTTTTATCTGAAATAAGGCAAAGAGCCATAACTCTGTGAAGAAAGGTTGCAGCACAAAAAGTTAACAATATGCTCAGCCCCTCAACATGATAACACTGCCCACCAAGTTTAACCAAATTCCTTTAAAAGTTGTGACAAGAAAAAGCACAATATTGTGAAGGTCGTTACCTCCTCCTGTAGAGATATGTGAACAAAGCAGCTCCCAGTCCGAGCAGCAGGAGCACAGCAATGATCAAACCAATCTGTAAGCCCAGGGCAGAGGCTGGAAGGACAGAAACATTAAAGTCACTTAGATTTTCAAGGTAAATTTTTTTTATTCAATGTTGAAAAGACACATTTTAGTTTCTTTGCTGAGCTTCATAGGTATGATTGAAGAAACAGGCCGACAAAAATACAATTTAAAACCTTGTTTGCTGTGTGAACATGCCACAGGTCCATCCTTACAGTTTATTTTCCTGTCCCTGAATGCCTCACGGGTTTGAAAATGGTCCACTACAAAAACCGAACTGAGAGTTTAAAGCAGTGAATTCCCTAAATAAAAGTTTTTAAATACTTTCTAAAAGCCTGGATGAGTGTTCAATGAAAACAAGCAGGTATCAGTTTACCACACTGACCAGATCAAATCACTGATGTCAAGTTTGTCCAGGAAAGCACAGACAATAGCAAATTAGACAAACTAACATAAGTCGCTGTGGCAACAAAAAGGAAGTCTTTTAATTGTGAGGGGCGAAACGTTTCTTTTTAACAAAAAAACGAAGTCCAGATGACATGATTCAACCTTTTTTGTTGTTATATAC
>JARVGV010001587.1:10054663-10064671 GCA_031762435.1 Hypsolebias longignatus | reverse complement strand
CCTCATCTGTGAATTAGACTAACAAAGACCTTAAGAAACACCTACTGTTAAGGTGTGAGGTGTGATTTGTCAATCTAGGTATGTGTGTATCTTATCTCAGCCTTTAAAACCTGAACCCACACTCTTTGCTCTTTGAATTGAGAAAGCTCCTCGGATGAGGAGCCAAACGTCTTCTGTTACAAATAAAGTCCAGTTGTTTTTGTATTGAATGTTTTTTTAATTTATCACGTCCTGGATGACTGAGAATCTTCACCAGCATATATAAACTCAGAAAAAGTGTCAAATTGAACACTCTGTGAGTTGAATGAACACTGCTGTTTTTGCTGTGTGGAGTATAAGAGGCAGCAGAAGGCTCCGTTCAACACTGGTGCATTACACACCTTTTGGTTCTGGCCAACTTGTTCCTGAGTGTTGTACATTCTAATCTTGGTTCACGTGTTGCATTTCGATTCCACTGGTTCCCTGATCTCCTTGTGGGCCTGAACTTCCTTCTGAACTCTTCAGCTGATCTCCTCACCTTCCCGAACCTTCTTGTGAACTCCTTAGTTGAACTCCTTGTCTTCTTGGATCTCCTGTAGCCTTCCGCTGCTGTTCCCCTGCCTTCCTACCACTACCCTACGCTATTGGACTCCCTGTGGATCAATCTTCAAAACTCCTGGAACCTTTGGATCATTATTCATGCAGCAGTCTACCAACCCCACAGTAAGAATAAGATCATCATCATCTTGCATCCCAATTCTATACAAACACTCACTTCTCCCTTTGTTCTCCAGGGTTCCAGCTCCTCCCAGTGACTGCACCTTTAATTCCACTGTAAATAAAGGCACTGTGTAATCAGGTAAGCTGATGTAGCTTGTACTACAGTAAAGATCGCTGATATTTACTGTGGCACAAGTTACATTAGCTTAGCTGATGTAGCTTGTGCTACAGTAAATATCAGCAATGTTTACTGCAGCAAAGATTAGCTTAGCTGATGTAACTTGTAGCTATGAGGGACATCTACATGTACAGTGTATCATTGTTATCACTTACTCTGGCAGTCACCAGAGCTGTTATTAACATGAAGATTTTGGACGTCCTTCACAAATCTGGTACTGATTATAAGCATCCATGGATTTAAAGCTGTGAAGCTCCTCTGTTATAGACACTCCTCGTATTCACTAAATAATTACCGATATCAGAGTAACTTCTCGGCGACAACTTGTCCGCTTTGTCTGACATAATTTCTTTCTCCACCTCAGGAGTCAACTCCGATTGCAGCTATTTTATGCCTATATCTTGCTCTTGGTAAAGAGTATCAACATACTGAGCTCTAGTCTGTTTGTTTGCAAATTGCCTTTACATATGGCGGAAAATCCGGTATTGCGCAATACTGGTCACGTGTGTGGGAACTATGTATTTTCCATTTGGAGTCTTTGAGTTGTTCCTTCAATCCATGTTATCTGGGTATTGATTAAAAACAGCAAGAGTCTCAGTTTATCACACAAACTTTTTTGCCGCTTTGGTCCACTGAGCCATTTTTATGTTGAGAAAATAACGCCCCAAAGTAGTTTTTCACATCATTGCATATGTCACCCTCTTTTTTCCTCTCAGGTCCAGTAAGTGGACTTCACAACAGACACTCTCAGGTTCACTGTATTTATTCTAGCGAGAGAAAATCAAGTTGGTGGCTAACATCAGTCCAGCAACTTCTGCCCCACAGTTACAGACAACAACAGAAAAAGGGAGTTGACTGTGATCGTATAGTGGTATTTAACATAAATTTGCATAATTAATCCACGTAACCAATCTCATCTTTAACATAAATAATGAACATATATATTTTAATACAGGGAATAAAATCACATCTATAACATTCAAAGACTATCACACAATTGATAACTGTAACTTACTTTGTATCAAAAGTTAAAACATACCCAGCAAGAGAAAATCAAGTTGGTGGTTAACATCAGTCCAGCAACTTCTGCCACTATAATTAAATAAAATACAATAAATAACCCTAAACTACAGAGTAATAGGTTTCAGCGAACAACTGACAACAGTTAACAGCAGTGATCAGTTATAGCTAACATTACCGGTAACTAAAACATACAAAACACATGACACATGAAGCCCTGCATATACCTGTAATCAAATTTGTTTGAAATATGTTAAAATATAATACTTGTAAAGAAAACACAGAGCTGATCCTAATACATACCATAGTTATAGAAGGCAACAGAAAATGGGACATGTTGTTAGTTATGGTAACCACAAACTGTCAAGAGCACAACATAACTTATTTACCAATAAATGTCAGGAGAAATACATTTTTGACTAAATAAGATGAATTTGAAGAATGAACAAACCAATTTTGACAAACTTCACATATATAATAATGTTAAAATAAAACCATGTTACACATATAATGCACATCTGTACTTTTCAGGAAAACAGGTCATGTGTAAAAGTTAACAAGAAGTTGAGGAACCCAAGACCAAAAATCTCTGATGTGGATTTTTCACCCTATAAAGTTGACTTCATTTTTATTTCTCAGCCCCACCTCGTATCTAATAAAACGGTTGCAGACATGATGCAGTGGATTTGTCTGCGTCATCGGACATCAAATAATCCCATTAAAAAAAACCTGAGATTCATAGCGTTGCTAAGAAAAGGAGTTTAGGAACTACTGGTTGAAATAATTTACTCAAAATTTTGTTAATGCATCAACTGGGTGTTACCTGAAACTATCATGAAAGTGTGACTTCCTTGGACAGAGATAGATAAAAGCAAAGTTTGGTATTGTCTGTTTCTTTAAAGTGTCATTTAACTCCTGCTATGCTTTTGTCTTCTGAATGACTCTGCACTACTTCCTCCTCTTGGGTTACTCTCATTTTAAGACCTTTTATTGTGCAGCTCTTTCTTATCTGCATCAGTGAAGTAGGGATGGCAGATGTTTTATTGTCTGAATGCTGACTCAGCATTTGCACTACTAGCCTTTGTTTGTTCGTACATTTTTTGCAACCTAAATACAGCTGCTTTGTGCCTTTTTTCAGCCATTCATTTTAACCAGTTCATTTATAAAATACGTGCCATGACTTTTTTTTTTTTTTTGGTAACTTATACTTTTCTGAGTATTTAACTTTATTAACAGATATTACTGTAAAGTTGCAATCTCTACATTTCTTTCAAAAACATGTTTCTCCTCAAAATCTGTGGATTGGTCTATTGGCTCTGTGTTTTCAATTCAATTAAAAAAAAAAAAAACTTTTTCAATCCCAAAGGGAAATTAAATGTTGTAACTCATTATTCTCATTTCATTAAGAGATGTTATAGATACTGATGGCTGTTGGCAGCAAGGTCCGTCCCACAGCAGGTCCGAAGAAACTGGCCGCAAATGCCATCCGATCTGTCCACCCAGACTCGGCTGGCCTCTTGGTTCACCCAGGCTGCAGGACCGCTTGAATGTCGGGGCTGAACTCCTCCCAGAGTGATGGCCACTCCTTCCAACAGTGTTCCACAAACAGCTGGACGGGGGACGATCCCAATCCTTCTGCTGTCACGAGCCATGTTTCCTGCCAGTTCCAGGGTCACAGTGATCAGCCACTTGAGGACAGCCAGCAAGGAGACGGGAATGCATCCACGGAGCCTCCTTTTCAACTCATTTGAGATTTGGGGCTGTAGTTGAGACATTATATGAGCTTCTGAGATGTTAATCAGCTGCTCCTGGTTCTAGAAAACCACCTTGTTATTATGGTTACGCATCTTAACAAATGTCCAAAACGTTCTGCTACTTTTAGCAATTAGCTTGGCCTTTTCTGCATTTTTTATTTACCTGGCCTTTTGTTAAATACCATTTAACTAGTTTTAACTCTTTGTTAGACATGCTTTTTTTTAGCTTTTAAATAGCCTTGCTCGTTTTAGCTAGCCTATTGCTTTTTTTTAGCTTTTAGCTAGCCTTTTGCTCCTTTTCCCCTTGAACTAACAATTTTCTTCTTTTAGCTTCTAGTTAATAATCTGCTCCTTTTGGCTTTAACAACTCAGTTTTACTCAAGCTGCTTTTTCACTCCCAAAAAAGCCCTTTTTCTAGTTTTTAACTGCACTCTGAAACACTCTGGGACTTGTATAGCTAATAAAATACAGTTTACTTTTATTGCAGTTTTTCCCCTGGCACTCCTGAAGCAATATGCCACAGTTTTATTCCAATGAGCTCCTTCCAAGAAAAGCAAATAGTTTAATAAAAGTCGTCAGCTTGGCGCTCCTGTCCTCTTGATTATATGGGAATGAGCCACCTGAGCTCTGCTGTAAATTGTTGTGTTCTGTGGGACTTTGCGTTGAATTCGAAACAAACACCTGCTTCTTGGCATGACATGGATTATGCAACGGTCGATGTCAGCTGATCGTGCACCCACCTCAAATTACACTTCCAGTGGGACAGTGCTTGAACACAGGCCTTCTGCTGAGGTGAACGGGGTCTTTAAAAGCACACGCTACCAAACCGAGCAAACCCAACACAGTCATGAGCAAAGCAGACAAGGGATTTCCCACCAGCATTGTGTATTTTGTGAATGAATGGGCAGCAACACAATGGAGCGGCAGAGAAACTCAGGAGGCACAGATGCATAAGCTTTAGGAGTAAAAAAGAATGGTGCAGAGCAACAAATGGTTCCGCCTCTGGGAGTTGGTCGTTACTCGTAAAATCGAATTTCAAAAAGAATGACCAAAAAAAAAACAAAAAAAAAACAGGGAAATCGGAAAAGGGAGGAGGAACGGTGCACACATTGATTGGCTCAGGGAATGATGCCTGATTCAGAGGCCGTTTTGATTGGCTGAGAGTTATGGCCTCACCTTAAAGAAGGGTTACTGCAGTTCGTTGACACTGAAAATTCAGTGAGCGTCTGGCGTGGCGTCAAACCCACAATGACTTCAAGGACATGCTTTTCCCATGAGCTGTCATTACGTGTGCAGGCGTTTAGTGTGTACATTCCTGAAGCTTTCATCATTCTTCTCTCAACGCTAAAAACAGAAGGATTGATCCAGTATGAGTCACAGAGGCGTTGAAACATCATTCAATTTTTTTTTGTTAAGCAGCTGAAGATACACGTCTGAGGAAGCAATATGAACAAAAAATGTAAATATTAAGTTTTAGTATCCCATGTTCAGGGTTTTTGGAAATGATCTCCATCGATTCATTTAATCTGAATATTTAGCAGAGGAATTTATCAAAAAATGTCACTAAATCCCCCTAAAATACACATTCAAGCGATTTTCATTTGCAGATTTGTCCCTGTTTTGTGGAGCAAAGCCCCCTTCCCTTGTTTAACCTTCACCCTGACCCTGTTTTCCCTTTTAACTGACCCAAATCCAGGCGACGTGACACTGCACTCCCATGGCCCTTTGAATTTGTGGCACTTGCCCAGACAAAGAGACTTTGTGTCAAAACTCGAGAGTTCTGTGGGAAAGTAGCTGCGACAAGTTACGACCCCACAATCGTGATCCCTGATGTACAAATAAATATTCATAATGGGGATTTATTGTGGAAAAATTCAACTATTTATGATCGGTCAGAGTGAAACCCTTGTTGCATCCAGTTTTCCACCTTTTCCAGCCACAACTGGCCTCAGAGAAATGTAGGAAATAGCCGCCAGCTCCTGACTCAATATAATCAAGCTACAAAACATGGAGCGCTGCTCGGGTCAGAAATCTGCTAAGCTGCTGCTGAGCCGGGCTCAGACTCAGACTGTGCTCAGATGATTGCTCTGATAGCAACCAGAACTCCACCCGGGAGCACGTCCCCATGTTTTGTCTGTGAAAAAATCTCTGAAACCATCTCACAACATTCCAAGCAGCCCGGTGACTCAAGGTGGAGGTAATCAAGGTGTTTGTTTCTGGTTGGTGCTGTTTTATCTAGATTTTCTGGATTTTAATCAGTTTGACTGAGAATGAATGAGCTGCTTTTATTTATCTGGTTGAGACAATTTAGCCTGTCCAGTATACAGAACTAGGTGGATCAGTGGGAGCACTGTGGTTTCTTAATCCTGAAGCTGCAGGTTCGAGCCCAGGTTGCACCTGGAATGCATAAAACAAACACCACTGCAGAAAGCAGCAGCTGAAAAATAAAATATAAAAATAAATAATACAGAAGTCAATATATTTTTTTGTTTTCATGGATTTAAAACATTAGGGGAATAAAAACATGGATGCGCTACAAGACAGCTTCTGCTTAAACATAATATAACGTAATAAAATGTCACATTGGACCAGTGGAAATATGTTGTGAACAACAGTTATGACTGCTGTCGTGACTATGCAAACACTAATTGTGCAAATTAGTGTCCAGGTGTGCGCCTGGAGGAAGACACCAGTGAACGACCGGTGATTGGCTGCCTGCCTGGAGGTGCTGCACAAGAGGAGCTGAGGTGGAGATGACGTTGGCGTTCCATCTCTGCGTGTCCCAACCAGCCACAGCTGACCTGCTGTCCGTCCTTTAATCAATATGGCAGTTTTGTAAGGAGTTTTTGCAGGGGTGAGCTTCTAGTTGATATTTCTCCTGTTTCCTTTTTCTCAAAACTGTCATTTTTAAAAGACAAAATTTAAAAAATGTGTTAATTAAGTGTGTCTTGAATGAAAAATACCCCGTGTTTAATAGTATAAAAATTGCATTAAGGTCTTTAGTATTTATGTTACACAAATATTTCCATTGCATTAAAGAGGCGAAAATTATTTAATAAACATGAGGGTTATGATGGGGTCTCTGAAACTTTTTCTCCCCCTGTGGTCCCTGAACCCAAAAAGTTTGAGAACCCCTACCTTAAGGAATGTGTGTTGCCCCAAAACTTGCTTTAGATTGCTCAGAGCATGTGTTTGGGATGACTATCACCTACTACCACACAAAAATTTAACTCAACATCTGCAAAAATGACTGAGTCGCTTTCTTTTCTGTGTTGGCTGATGAGCTGTGACGGCCATTTTGAATTGGATTGACTTCAAAAGTTAATCCGTTGTAATCTGTCATCTGACTGTTAAAATAGATCCAGTGGTTCACAAGATATTTTACTAACAGACAAACAAGGTTGTCTCAAACAGTTAAAGCTAAAAACTCACACAATAAAAATGTAACGTCCTTCTTTTTGTTGTTTTTACTGAAATGAAACTCTTAGCTATGAGTTTTCATCACAGACTGATATTTTCAACCCAAAGAGGCTCGTTTACTTGCCTCCAGTCATGATCTGAATTTTATCTATCAAATATCAAACTGACAGAACATTTGCAGGAAAGGTGACCGTCGGTCAGCGGTTCTTGAGAAAACACAACCTCAGTTAAAGAAAATCAGTTCCCACCATGAATTTTTAGACGTCTGTGATCGGTGAAGTTCAAAAGCTTCAGTTTAGTTGAGTCCATTTAAAATTATGTGTCATGGTTTGGTGATTTTTAATTAAAAAATAATAAAATAAAAAATAAAATAAAAAATAAAAACCAAAGGAGCCCAGGTCAGGATGTTTTGTTAACAAACTGTGTGGGCAGAATAATGAGTTTGTGCAGCGTGCCGACACACTTTGTGACTCACGCCTTCAACACACCCGTGTGTGACAAAGGGAAGTTGAGCAGGATAAGGAGGGTTGGACGTGCGTTGACAGAAGCGCCGAGCTGCAGAGGTTTGATTGGACAGCTGTGCCTGCAGATGAAAACCTCACACCGCTCTGAAGACGAGACGCTAACAAAACGTGTGGCACTTTTATTATGAGGCCTCGTGTTGTCTATTTGGTTTCAACGGTCAAAAAGTGACTACTCACCAAATTTAATTTTAGCTCTTATCAAGGCACAAAGTATGTGGATTTTATTGGCGTCTTATCTAAACTAGCAAACACTTTAACACTCGTTTATCTGTAATTGTGCCACAAATCTGCTGTCCAGATAGTAAACACCAAACTTCTAAAGTCGTGGCCTTCAATTAAAACTCAGCGAGGTTCGCCTACAGAAAATTCTCAGAGTACATATATTTAATTTCTGTTTTAATGACAGACATATGTTCCAGTTGGCTGAATGTTGGAGTCGCTCTTTCTACTTTCATTCTGAGATTTGCGTTTGAAAACTTTAATTCCTCTTTTTTCTGGATGTAAATCGCTTTTTTTTTTTGGATGATGACTTCCTCTGGTATCAGATGTTGTGCTGCTGGAAAGATTTTTACTGAAACCTTTTTTTTTTTTTACTTTTGAACATTTGTTGTGATGTGTAACCATGGCAACAAGATAGTTTTTTTACAACTGGGAGCTGCTGATTAATATCTTAAAAGCTCAAATAATATCTCAACTACAGCCCCAAACCCCAAGTGAGTTGAAGAGGAGGTGCCGTGGATGCATTACCGTTGACCTAGAGGTGGTGCTCGAGTGCCTGACCGCCGAGATTTTGGAGGTAACGGGAAATGTGGCTCGTGACAGTGGGAGGACCAATATCATCCCCCGGCATTTGCAATTAAGTCTGCTTCGATGAGGGGCTCAGCAGGCTGCTGGGAGAAATGGACAACATTCGGGGAGGAGTTCTGCCCGGCATTCAGACAGTCCTGCTGCACAAGAGGACCGAGAGGTCTGCTGGGTCTGGGTGGGTGGATTCAGCATCTGCAGCCGGTTTCTTTGGATCTGCTGTGGGACGGACTGTTACAAGAGATCCTTCCTGCCCAAAGCCATCAACATCTAGAACAACTCTAGTGAAACCAAGATGATGAGCTACAACAATTAATTTCCCATCGGGATTAATAAAGTATTTTTGAATTTTGAAATTATTTTTTAATGCTAGTTTTCAGTTTTCTTTAGTCTCCATATTGTTTTTTTTTTTTTTTTTTCAGGCCTCTTTTGTGTTTTTTTTTTTAAATTTATTTCAGTTATCATGTTTGTTTTGTGTGTTTGGTTATTTTCCTGTGTGTTTGCCAGAGCCACCAGTTCATTTTCACAGCCCTTGTCCTCAGTTTCACAGCTTGATGATCAGTACCACGGTCTTGTAATCCTTAGGTTGCGGGTTTGAGTCCAGGTTGCAAGTTTACTTGCTGTGGAACCCCCAGAAGAAGAAAGCAGCCCAAAGAAACTTAATAGATTCTGCCCACCTTCACCTGTTTCCTGTTACCATTAAGCCACCTGTCATCAGTTTCCTCAGTAGCCTCAGTCCATGCACCCTCCCAGTCTTCACCTTATCTGGAGTGTGGCATTGCAGTTTCACAATGTTCTTTTATATGAAGCTTTGCATTTGCATCTGTAACTAAGACTTCAGTTATAATTGGGGACGTGAACTCTCTTGGCAGACAGAAAGTTCTTCATTTTAACATGAGAAATTCAAGATTACCGGATCAGTGTCTTTTTGGGCCTCAGAACCAGATTAATTGTTTCCAATCAGCAGTTCTGTTGCACATTGTTCCCCATAATGGAGAAACATCACCAGTTTTACTATAAACAGTGCATCTTTTTCTCATAAAGGACAAAATGCAGTGTACTTGCTAGTGATAACAACACTGTACTGAGAAAACGTTAAAAGTTGTATTTATTTATTTATTTATTTATTTTTGCCCTTGATGATGAAGAATACTTTTTTGCAGAGTGGAAAGTAATGCCCCGATCAGATCAGGCTGCCCACAAACGTTGGCGTGCTTAACGTCTTTGTTCACTGCAACAACAAAAATTTGGCTGCAGACGAGGATTCCCAGGAGAGGAATTTTCACAGTGAGCATATCTCTGTGGCTGCTCAGCCAGCTGAAAGACTGACTTGATTTCACACTGTCCTCTCTGTCTTGTAATTTGTCTCTCAAAGCTCCTGTTAACACCCACCAACAGAAACACGTGCAAAAAAAAAAAAAAAAAAAAAAAGTTAAAACAGCTGTTAATGTGGACTTCCAGACACTGAGCTGTTGAGTTTGTGAAATATGTAGGAGGTGACTTTAATATGTTTTTGACATGTTTTGAAAAAATCTTCTTCTTCTTTCGGCTTTTCCCTTTTCAGGGGTCGCCACAGTGAGTCATCCTCCTCCACCTCACTCTGTCCTCT
>JARVGV010001587.1:9989154-10001366 GCA_031762435.1 Hypsolebias longignatus | reverse complement strand
ATACAAGGACGAAATTACTCTCTGCATTTAACCCATCCACCACCAGGTGGTGCAGTGGGCAGCTATTGAAAGCACCCCCCAATGAAAAGAAGGTTGATAATTATCATTCATCATGCTATTAATTGATTTATTGTTTATTGCGACAGGCCTAATTCTGAACAATGTTTCTAAACTCTAAACACTTTAAAGAGCACAGAATGTCATGATTTCATCTCCCTGCCTCCTCTGCTCTTTGCCACCTGCAAGCGCTCTTGGCCACGCCCACTTCTCCACTCTGCACACTGAACAGCAACTGATCAGCTGCAGCAGGAAGTTTATCCTGCAGCAGGATGGGCTGCACAAAAGTGCAGGAGGAAGCTTTTTCTGCAGCTCTGTGCTAAACAATTTAAAATAATTTATTTTAAGTAAAAATTCCATGCCGATCGTGTGGCTCATCCACCAATCAGCCATTTGTGTGTCGTTCAGTCTTATTTTGAAAAATTGCTATAGAGCGAGTCTGCGAAAAAAAGAACTGCAGAGTAGCAAGGGACTACTGTATAAGGTTCATGGGACAGTAGCTAACCTCTCAGGATGTAGATGCAAGAGGAAATGCAACCCCATATTAATCAGACCAGTGTTTGGTAGATAAAGAATCGAGAGAAGTATTCATGATATTCAAGCTGAACTCTAAGGTCGAGGCGTTACATTCTCTGACCATGCCACTCTTTGCATTTTGAATCATACATGTTAGTGGAAGAAGATCCAGGAGGGCTCTACTATTGGCAGCAAACATAAAAAAGCCAAACAGGAATTCCAGTAAAATTCATGTTGACAAGCCCTAAAGTTTCTGGGAGTGATGAGACAACTGGAACTCTTTAGCTCAAGTCACGTCAGTTAGGCTGTTTTGATTAGTGTGTAAGTGTACTGACACGTTTATCCACAGATGTTCGAGTGCCCTTTTTGGGACTCCATGCTTTTAAATCAAAGCTGAATCAACAATTATAATCTAAACGGGCTGTGTTTATTTTTCAGGCATGTAAAGGTCTACAACACAACCAACTATAAAGTGGTCCACAACTTTGATTATGCAGCTTCGATCCTCAGTCTGGCTTTGGCTGTAAGAAACAAAAAACAACTACTGTATTATTTTTCAATCACCAAAAGCATGCACATTTCATTTTATGCCTTGTTAAATTAGTAGTGGCACAGCATGACAAAAATTTGGACTTTTATGGAAAGAAGATATTTACAGTAAAGCTAAGATTATGCCTTTCTTTTCAGCCGGAGGATAAGTCCATCGTCGTGGGTATGACCAACAATATTCTGAATATCAAACACAGGAAGAACCCTGAAGAGTCAAAGGAAGTGACAGGCCAACAGCGGCGGCATCCATCGTACCGTGTCTTTGTGAAAGGGAAGAACTACGTCCCAAAACAAGTGAGCGAATGTTGTGGCTGTGATCAGCAGATTGATTCAAGATGTGTTATTAGTTACCAAAAGACAAAAAAAAGTGCAACTCAAACCATATTTGGTATAATGTTTCTATTTAAGAATTGTGGAATTGTTTACATTTTCATTTTTTTTTTTCTCTGCTTACCATCTTTTTCCCAGGATGATTATCTTGTCAGTAAGCCAGTGAAACAACATTTGGCTACATATGACAAGCAACTAAAGAAATTTAATGTATCTAAAGCTTTGGATACCGCCCTAAAGGTAGGATTTTTATGCTTTCATAGCTATTTGGTTTAGCGTTTCTACTGGGTTTTAGTGTTGACCTTGCTGCACAAGTCTCATACCTCTTAGCTGAGCTGCACAACATGCATGGCCCAAATATGAATGAAGAAGTGTATGGATTTTCTTTAAAAAATAAAAATAATAATTTTCGTAGATGAGCGCACATGGGAGAAAGCCAGAGATCATGGTGGCGGTTATAAAGGAGCTGGAACGAAGAGGAACTCTGAAGAATGCACTTGCAGGGAGGGATGAGGAGCAGTTATCTCGGATACTCCGCTTTCTCATCGGGTACGAAGCAGATCGGGTTTTATTTCTCATTTGTGTGAAACAAAAATGCGCTAAAAGTTAATGACTCCCTTAGAGATGAGGAAAAATTGTGTATAACAATTTTTAAAAAAATAGCGATGTTGATGTTCAATTTGGAGAATGTGAAGGCTTCGAAAGACCCGAGCGACTTAAATAAAGAATTCAGAGGTGGTGGCACATGCACAACCTTAAATTATAATGTGTAGGAGTGCTCATAACATTTTAAATTTCAGTCTGTGAAATTGGAGGCTTTGAATGGTTTCAATATAACCACTGAAATAATTGTCCCCATTTCTTCTTCAGAAACATGTTTGATGCCAGGTTTACACCCATCCTTGTAACAGCGGCTGAGTCAGTCCTAGGCATCTATCATTCTATCATAGGCCAGTCTGCAATCATCGACCGTCTGCTGAGACAACTGCAGGAGCTGCTGGAGAAGGAAATTGACTACCAGAAGAACCTGCTGGAGGTTCTGGGCATGTTGGACACAATGTTTGCTTCTTCCCTCCCACAGAAGGTTTCATGCCCTGGCATGATCAGTGGATCTAATGGGCTGGCTCAGGGAGAAGCAAGTACCTCCAGATCGCAGCTTCAGGTCACCTGAGACTTGTGTTGGAAAGAACTGCTTTTAGACTGATTTAAAGTGTCTTTTTGAGACATCAGATACAGATTTATTGTGGTTAAAAACTTCCCCAAGCTCCTATTCTGGGACAAGTGTTGATATTAGATCTGCTTTGGATCCTTCATTTACAGACAACTTTTCTAACAGGTGTCACTTTTGTACACTGATGCATACAAGGGTTATAATCACAGAACTGGGGTTCGTTTAAATTAAATAGCTGCTTTGTTTTCCTAAGATCATTTGACAAACTAAAGTAATTCATTAATTTTAGCTGGTACTTAAAATGAGTCTTGTGTCAGAGCTGAATGCTAAAGATTGAGTTGAACTATTTATATTTCTTTTAGCATTTTTTCTTACTCAATCTAATTTATGTCATTTATGCCACACCACTAGTTTCTCTAGCACAATTTTGGCTGAAGAAAAATCATTTCTAGAGTGCGATAATCTAATTTGCTTAAATTGGCAGTCTTGTGCAAAAACTTTGCCTCCACATTCAGTCATTTAAAGAAAAATAATCTATAAATGCAGGGTCCCAAACAGATGTGGCAGGCTGATCACATCTGGTACAGTTGGTTAAAGATGTAACAACCAGAAAGATGCTTTTCAGCTGAGAGTGGTAGTTTTTCTTTAAGAGAACTGTTGCAACTGTGGGCCTATATGTGGATGTTATAGAACAGCAGCACGGGTCAGGTAAGAACTTGTCTTTACTGTGTTTTATGAGCAAATAATTAAAAAATAAACATTTTAAAACCTATGAATTATAGTTTAATCCAAGCTAAACGGCAGTAGTCTCTGTGCCCTTCAGAGCTTTTCACACTTCAATTCAAAGTTAGTTTTGACAACCGGTAGCAAAATGTTGAACCAGTTGTAATCATGTGAAAATTTATTGTGTTGTATCTAAAATTAGACCTATTCAACAATACAATCCATGGCCAAATGTGCTAATGACAGGCTATTTCCCCACAAGCTAATTAGCTATTAGCCACAAGCTAATTGGCTATTTCCTATAAGTTAAATTCTCAATTATCCACAAGCTAATTAGCGGCCAGCAATGTATCCACCAATCACAGCAGAGCTTGTTAATGCTAATCTGTTAGCTACTCAAGTTTGAGTTCAAGAGAGAAAGTTTGGATTCAGTTGTGATTTGACCACATCACAGGTGAAAACGAGAAAAAGAAAAATGAGCATCTACTGTATGAAGAATGTGTGAAAAGGCCCATTTTATTGAAAGTTATGTCGTTTTTTTTTCTTTTTCAACTAAATGTTATCGTGTGTAAAATTTTGCTTTTCATGATAGCTGACATTTTTATAAGCAAATAAAAGATGAATTTTTATTATAGCTGACTTGATTGTAAATTTTTAAAAAGTGAAATGTTAAAATTCCACTGATTAGATTAATTTATATGGGAAGCCATTTCATTCATAATTAAATAAGTAATTTAAAAATTATTCATCAGTATTCCATTAAATAAATAAATGTTCCCATAAAATAAAACATTTAAATAGAAATGTTCATTTTTTTCCCCTCCAAGATTTATTTTTTTATTTATTTCAAGATTTATTTAATAATGGAGTTTCTTTTTGTGGCACTTTTATTTTGTAAAGCCACTGTACAGATTTCAGGAGTTTTTATTTTTTAAACCCGTTTTTCGTTTTATATTCAAATGAGGGGGCGGGGTTCTCTCTATTTTTTGACCAATCACAATTATTACCCCACTGTGCTCTGCTTGGTGAATGAACTCTTCAGAAAGTCAGGATGACAAGCGGGCAATATGGAGGACATTGGAGAACTCCCGAGATGAAATGCAAAGATTTGCTGATGAAATTGAGCATTATTTATTTACATTATTGTTGTATTCCAGGGTGTGATTCTTTGGCAGTGTGGACACGGAGTGGAGCGGGTCTCCTCTTCAGAGCTGTCAGAGCTTGGGGAAGTGGGCGGGGTTTACGGCCCGATGCCGAACGTGCTTTTGTCACTAAAGTCTCCACAGAAAAAAAGTCTAGATTTGTCGCTTAAAAAAAAGTCACTAGAAGGGTCTGAAAATTTGCTAAATAAAACAAGTAAGTCGCGACACTGGCAACACCGCAGCCTTGTGTTGTGCTCTAGCCTTTGCGGAAACATTGTGCTGCACATTCGTTCCGCTTAAGAAGAAAAAAAAAAAAAGGGCCTGCGTGTGTGTGTGTTTTAACGTGACAAATACAAAGTGTCCCGTTTGCACATCATGAAATGCGTGTGTCTCACGGTCAGTGCGTGAGACTTGAGAGGCCATCGTTTATTTTGTTTTTGATTTAGTTATTGACACTGACTAGACCCGCCCCACAGAGAAAACCCCGCCCCCTCATTTGAATATAAGAACAGGGCGCATGAAAAACGGGGTTAAAAAGTAAAAGACCTTAAAATATGTAAAGTAGCTTTACAAAATAAAACTGTCACAAAATGAAACTCCATTATTAAATAATTTAATCTTGTAATAAATTTAAATAAACATTGAAATAGATTTTTTTTTTAAAAATCTTGAAAAATAAATATTGGATGAAAATAATTTAAAAAGTATATTTAAATGTTTTATTTCATGAGAACATTTACTTGTTTAATGGAATATGTATACTGTATTTTTTTAATCACACTTTATTACTGGTAAACAAAATCTGTTATTTCGGCTACTTGCCACTAGAGGCCGTCGTAACCTAAAGAGGAAAGAGTCATTGAATACACTGTAGTTTTTTTTTTTTTTTTTAAGAGCAGACGAAAAACGGCATCAACAGAAGAGGTGAAACAGTCAACGGAGGTGGACAACAGCGAAACAAGTTAAGACTTTAATGAATTAGACATTTAAAGACTGTCTGGGCTTATCTACTGGAGTTTGAGCTCCTTGGAAGGTAAGCACAAAATCATTTCCTTTTTTTTTTTTTTTTTTTTTTTTTTTTTTGTAAAGCTCGTGAAATTGTAATAAAACAAGGCGAGTTACTCATTAAATACTTGAATCGGCTCTGCAGACTAAATATTTCACTCTTTAATTAAAAAAAAAACAGCACTAACCGCTCACGGTTAAAGCATCCATGATGAACTTCTGCTGTGTCATAAACAGTATTTTGCACACTTTGCGCAAAAGTCTCTTGTTTTGTTGTTAAAACGAATAACTGGACTAGGAAGCGTCTCATTAACAACGCAGAGCTGCAGAGTCTTCAGATATCTCTGTTGGGTCTAATTTAGGAAGTGGCCTCTGATGAAGAACAGATACGAACCCTGCAGCATCAAAATTCAATCGATGTTCTTGCGTGTGCACGTACGAGCACGCGCCTCGTCGAATTGCCAGCATATCAGGTTTATGTTCTGCTACATGCACACAAAATCAGAGAAGTGTAATCGTTAAGATGATCACTCACATTCTTGTGATCAAAAGATTCCTCCCTGTCTCTTCAGTTGACCTCTGACTGCTTGAAGAGGTCAATAATCCCTTCAGGATTAGATGAAAACCAAAATAAGCAAAGAAATAATATGGTCACATGGCTGATGTTCATTCTCCCCTGATTTTCCTCATTTTTATTTCAGTGATTCCCTCCTTCCTTGAATGGACCTGAGCAGGAGGAAAGTGCCTCTTTATGTGAGTACACGTTTTCTGATCAGCGTCTCCACTTAATCTCAAGGGTTGAGCTGGGAATCTCTGTGGAAAATCTCTGCAAATTAAGGTTGGAATGCAGTCAGGAATTAGTGCACTCATTAAAGAATTGAAGACCAAGTTTTTAAAGGAATGCATACGACATTGTAGCTGTTTTGGTCAGGGCTTGAAAACAATGCCTGCCTCAATCTCACGCAAAATACAACTCTAACTGTCAGCTAAACCATAAACGTTTAGCTCAATATCTGGAAAACTGCATTAGATTGAGTCATTTTTGTGCTTTTGTAATTATATGGGTTTCAGTTTTTGAAATGATTGACTAAAGTTAGAACTTTTCATGGTATGTATTTAAAAAATTTTTTTAGATGCACCTGCATTTTCTCCTTCAGCGAAGATGCAGATCCTGTATTCTGTTTCAGTGTCTGTAGTAACACGAGCTTGATTGTTTTTCATCCAAGCATGACCCCAGTGACCCTGACACTTGACTACTGCTTGAATACTTTTGTCAAATCAGTTGATCTTTGAAAGAAAAATTCTTGTTTTTCTAAAAGAACATACCAATCGATGCCATGGAGACAAAAACAGCTTGGCATTTATTTATGTTCCTTGCAAATCAACAATATGAACTGTTCAAAGTGACATTTTTCTCTATTTTAATTTAGTCGAAAAGGAAAACAAAACAAAAAAAAAAAACAATTGTTTTGATTTGTTTTGTTACTTGCAGTAAAATTTTAATAAACTTTGCATGTGTGTTGTATAAATCCAATGGAACAACTGTGATGAAATGCATTTTATTGGTTTAAATTTGAGGATATTAACAGTTAAAGCAAATACAGTAGATCTCTGAAAGTTAAAAAACAAAACAAATTTCCCTCATTGTATTTCAATCCAAACATATTTTCTTTAAAGTTGACTGGTTTTGGATGTACAGTACTCTGTGTTTTATTTTACACAACTTTACCTGAGAGACATCAAACACACATTGTGTTCTGCATCATGAAACACCTCAGATGTGCTTTACTGTTCTGCACTTCATACAACAGCCCATAAAACTAAAGAAGTCCAGCAGTTTTTAGCAACTGATTTAAATCCCTGCGAGTGGCACACGACGAGTAAAAAGCAACATTACAGAAATAAAAAGTCTCCAGTGACTGTGTCGAAGTGCCTGTGTTTGTAGTAAACCATCTTTATGGCCTGCCTTTGAAAGTGAAGTTGGAGCCCTGATGTTTGCACCTGTGTTTGTTTTTCTGTACTGTTAGCAAAATAGTTCATGAACTGATAGACAGGTTTTAATTACGGTAAACATTCAGAAAGTGGGCTACACATACTGATACAAATCTGATTCACTTTTGGCGTCAACCCGATTCAGGATTGCTGCCACAGCTAGCTGTTAGCGAACACAAAGCTAGCTAAACACTGTCATATTTTCAAAAATTGAGCGAAAATCTGCTGTGGTAGAAAGTACCTGAGAGTGATCCTCAATACATACTTTAAGGGTTAACAAATAACTGTTTACACAGTATGACCAAAACTCCTTCTCTTGTCACAAGATGATTTTGGTTTAAAACTGTAGCCTAAAGGCAAAATGCTTTTTTTTTTTTTTCAAAGTATGCTGGGCCTCAATTTTTTTCGCATAATTATTTTTTTTACAGTTTTACAATTAACATCTCAGATAATGAATATTCTATTAACCATTAAGACAGAACTACAAAAACCAGTTAGAGAATTCCTTTCCCCTTTGTTGATGATGTCAGAGAGCAACTCTGTCAAAGAGGTCAAGACAACAAGAGTCAAGCTTGTGAGACAATCTTTATTGAAAGAACTCAAACTTAGACTCTTACGTCCACTTGTCTTGTCAGTCCTTCACTATGCAGCAGAAACCTGAACTCTGAACACTGACTTGGAACAAAATAATATGCACATCTGAAATGACCTGCTTTAAGTCCACTGGTCCAACACAAATGCTGAGGTCTGCCGTAGAGTCCATGTTCTCATTGGAGATCATGGCTCCTTATTATTGCAGATGAAGAGGAAGAAAGTAAAGTGGTTTGCCCAGTGAGGGCCAAGGGAACTGTGTGATTCTCTAAGGAAAAGCTGAAGGAACCCATAAAAGAGGGTGTCCCTCTCGCCAATGAGGGTGACATCTACATCTGGACAGGGCTCCTTGTCCATCTATATTTGGACAGGGTTCCCTGTCCATCTTTACCCTGTCAAGGCTCCCTGTCCATCTATACCTGGACAAGGCTCCCTGTCCATCTACACCTGGTCAAGGCTCCCTGTCCATCTATACTTGGACAGGACTCCCTATCCATCTATACCCTGTCAAGGCTCCCTGTCCATCTATACCTGGACGGGGCTCCCTGTTTATCTATACCTTGTCAAGGCTCCCTGTCCATTTATACCTGGACGGGGCTCCCTGTCCATCTATACCTTGTCAAGGCTCCCTGTCCATCTGTACCTGGACAAGGCTCCCTGTCCATCTATACTTGGACATGACTCCCTGTCCATCTATACCTGGACAAGGCTCCCTGTCCATCTATACCTGGACAAGGCTCCCTGTCCATCTATACCTGGACAAGGCTCCCTGTCCATCTATACTTGGACAGGACTCCCTGTCCAAGTATAGATGGACATGGCTCCCTGTCCATCTATACTTGGACAGGACTCCCTGTTCATCTTTACCCTGTCAAGGCTCCCTGTCCATCTATACGTGGACAGGACTCCCTGTCCATGTATACCTGAACAGGACTTCCTTTTCATACTTTGACAAGGCTCCCTTTCTATCTACACATGGACAGAACTCCATCCATCCATCCATCCATCCATCCATCCATCCATCCATCCATCCATCCATCCATCCATCCATCCATCCATCCATAACCACTTCTTGCTTTTAGGTTTGCGGGGTCACCAGTGCCCATGTCCAGTTATCACTGTGCACGACATGGGGGACACCTCAGGTCTCCAGTCCATCACAGGGCCACATAAAGACAAGCAACCATTCATTCTCTCACTCACACCTATAGGGACAGTTTAGAGTTATCAATCAGCCTAACATGCATGTATTTGGTCTGTGGGAGTAAACTGGAGTACCTGGAGAAACCCCACGCATGCTCGGAGAGAACATTCAAACTCAACACAGAAAGGCCCCCGGACCGGGATTTGAACCAGGGGTAGCTCTAACTCTGCCACTGTCCTGCCCTTAAATTTAAACAAACAACATGAGAAAGGCAGTTATTGCTTTCACCTACTGTATATTTATTTGAAAGGGAAAAAAGGTTTCCTAGTTAAAAATCCCCCTCACCCCCCACACACACACTAAGCCTTCACACAGTCTTTGCAATCTGTAAAAACTGACATTGCAAAATATTTTGTACCTATCTAGAAAATAGAATAATCTAGTCTACCCTAAGCTTCTGCTCTGCCCTAAGTGATTGATCTTTATTTAAAGTATGTCTAATATGTTATTTTATTAATTCATTCAATGTTCTTGTGATTCCTTTACAGAAAATCACAAAACAACAAAAAACATATCACTTGTGGAAATCACATGTGAAAATACAACATGTGACATTTTGCTAAATATCATAAAAACAGGGTTCTGTTTGAAACACTTCACACTGTATTAGACTTTAACACTGTACAAAATACTGTTACATAAAACCCTAATGAGTGCCATTAAGAATGTTCTGTGGATAAGAACGTTTATTGAACTTTAAAAATTCATATGGAATCAAAGGGGCACCTCGTAGGTACTACATTATTTAAAGTGTGCCGGTGGCTGAGTGGAAGTCCAATAAGTAGAGAACAAAATGTGACGTGTCACCTAACCAAGACATCTACTATATCTTTAGATACAATGGCTTTATTGGATGACTGCTAAGAGAAAAAGTCAAGATGTTTTGTTTTGTGTGTGTGTTTGTGTGTGTGTGTTGATTGTCTTTAAATGGCACAATATTCACTGTTTGTTTCTTCTTGTGAATTATTTTTTATTGTTGGGTTCACCAATGCCTTAGCCTTTTATATAATTAGTATACAGCTCTATGGTTATGAGCTGCTCTTTTAATTGTCTTTATGAATAGACTTGACATAGGTACAATTTAGAATGATTTGTCATTGCTGTATATTGCATTATAATTTCCATTCTATAAGAGAGATCTATAAAACATAATCCCTCCAGCATGATCAGGGTGAATGAATGACCCCTTAAAAACTGTTGTAAAAAAAGGGGAAATCAGGTGAAAATAATTTTGTCTGTTGGCAAATTATGTTAGACCACTGGATGTATTTTATTGCAATTTAAAGAGGAAAAAAAAAACAGTCAAATATATTCCTACACTGATTAACTTTAGGAACTAACTCATCAAAAAGCATTTAGGTATGGTTGTAGCTGAGTGTCATTCACAATACAGGTAGTCCCCGGTTTCTGACCGAGATCCGTTCCAACGACCCGGTCGGATACCGATTCGGTCGTAAACTGGAACAGCTCCCCCTGGCGGCCGTAAACGCGGATTTTCGGCCGTAAACGAAACCGGAAGTAAAACGGCGATCGGTAAGGTCTTTTTAAACATGTTTTTTCAATGTAAAACAACTTCGAACGGCCGTATTAACATTTTTAAATGTGTTTCCAAGCAGTTAGTTAACAAAATACCCTCAAAAAAACGAAATAAATATAAAATGCTGCATAAAAAAAGGCAATGAACGGCGCGATGACGTCACTGGGGGGCGGTCGTAAATGCGGAAATTCGTAAACAAAGACGGTCGTAAACCAAGGACTACCTGTACTCAGCACTCTTTACACTGTAACCTGTACCCTCATTTACCCATTCATACAGCACTCTTCTATATCTATACAAAGAATAATCAGTGCTTTATCACATTCGTACAATGATGGGACACACATCGGAGTCAATGAGGGGTTCAGTGTCTTGCCCAGGGACACTTGAGCATTTGACTGCTGGTGGAATCAAACCCCAACTTTTGCTTTGGTGGACGACCGATCTAACCATTCAACCACAGCCGAGAGTATTGCAAAAGTCCCAAACTGTTACTGGGAAAAAATGTTGTTGGTTGTTACACTTTCAGACAGTAGCTGCATTAGTGCCCTTAAAATCATTTACTGTACATAAATGTTTTGGTTTTCTTTGTTTGTTGCTGCTCAAACCAAAATGCCTCCTTTTACAGCCCAGTTTGCAGGAGAGGACCCTGTGGTTGCTCTGGAAGCTGCCCTACAGTTTGAAGACACAAGGGAATCTATGCAGGCTTTCTGTGTTGGACAATATATGGAGGTACTAACCATCCCATCATACACTCTACAATTCACACTTATCTTTTGTAGATTGTTTCCCTTTTTGAAATTGTGACATTTTTTTTCAAGCCCAACCAGGAGACAGTCACTACTCCAGATCTCAGCAGTTTGTCTTCTCCTCTTATTGACACTGAGAGGAACTTGGGTCTGCTGCTGGGTCTTCATGCCTCCTGCCTTGCCAAGAGCACTCCACTGTCAACTATGGAAATTGAATGTGCCAGTATGTTGAAACACTTAAAAGTAACAAAGCTAAAATATTATGCATGCCACTTTTAAATTCAGTTCATATCAGTTTATTGCGCCATCACAACATAAGTCGTCTCAGGGCACTGAACAGAAACATTTGTATATAAAAATAATGTTAATACTATGTATCTGAGGAGCAGACTGCTTTGAATTTAACTCCATCACAGAACTCTTCATCTTGAGCAAGCATGAAGGTGACAGTGGAAAGGAAAAACTCCTTCTTGAGGAAGAAACCTTTAGGATAACTAGGCTAAGGACAAGCAGCCATCTGCTTCAACCGGCTGGGTTTGATAGGAACAGGAAACAATGACATATACAAGATAAGGGGGAGTGGTGGCGCAGTGGTTAGACGGTGGGCCTGTGATCGGAAGATCGCCGGTTCAAGCCCCGGTCCCGA
>JARVGV010001587.1:9946734-9959367 GCA_031762435.1 Hypsolebias longignatus | reverse complement strand
GTATGCAGTGACCGGGGATCGAACCCGGGACCTTCCGGTCCTGAGCCGGCTGCCCTGCCTCTACACCATCTCAGCCCCTTAAGAGAGAACATGCAAACTCCACCCAGAAAGGTCCCCTGGCAGGGATTTGAACCAGCAACCTTCTCATCAACTGAGCCTCAGTGCCTCCCAGAGTGAAGAATTATGAAAGTCCTAAATTTCATGTAAAACATAAAAGTTTATTAGAGATGCTCTGTTGGTGTGTTGAAAAGTTTTTGGAGCTGATGACTGTGTCGGGTTGGTTCCATCAAATGGATCAAAGAGCAGAGTCCGAACACGAATCCCTGGTTATTATACAAATAATGTGTTAGTAAAACATTTCCCTGGAAGACTGTCAGTAGATACTGTCATAACACTGCTTGTGTTCTGTCCCCACATGATGTCTGATAAGTTTAGTAACTTTTTAAGAATCTTTGCAGTATTTTTTTGTTTTTCACCAGGATGTCCATGTTCTCATGGTGTCCTGGGATCTGCTTTTTGGCTTGACTGGATTACGTCTCTCTGACCTCCACACTGATACACTGTAAAGCTCAGCCCATCTTTTGCCTGGTACCTTAGTGGACGTTGGGCTCAGAAAGTGGGTTTGGTCATTTGCATGCAGGCTTGCAGATGAAATTTTGTAAAGAGAAGGAAAATCCTGATGGGGCTATAAAAATGTTAATGTGGGATTAGCAGGAGTTGGACTAAGCTGACTTTTAGGTTGTTCACTTTGTGAGGACTCTAATCCTCAAACATTTGCTGCTCGGCCAAACACACTGTATGTTGCTTAATTTAGAAGTTGAGATGATTTTAAGGCTTCCTGTGAGATGCATGTGAAGTTTATGTATTTCTAACAACAATTTTGATTTTTTTCTACATTTATTTTCTATTTTTCAGACTATTTCTTCTCATCCTTTGGATATATGCAATGTGAGAATTCAAAGAAATAGAAGAAAGACTCAGGAGTGATTCACAAAGATCTCTGCCGAGGGAAGATCAACTCAAACCTTTTCTTCTCTCAGCAGGAAAACAAACTTCAGTGGAACAGTGGAATAATTTCTGTGTCTGTGCAGCAACAAATACAAAAGCTTGTTTAATGGGAAGCGCAGCCACCTCTGGCACGGTATGTGCATGTATGCATACACATATGAACATTTGTTTGTGTATGTGTGGGAGTGTGTCAAGGAGACTGAAGAGAAAAATGAACAAAGCAAATGTGTGCACGATTGGCCAAAGGCGTGGTAGAATGCAGAGACTCAAACAAGCGCACAAATTAGAAAGAAATGCACAACCTGAGCGTGGCGCGTCCATCCAATCTGATCTCATCTTGTCTCAATGACTTTAAAGTATCAGATGAGGAGATACGCACAACCACTGTCAACTCTACAAGTACCACCAGGCTTCATAACATCCATCATCTTCTGCTTGTTCTGAAGTCAGGTCTCAGGGGCAGCAGCTTAAACAGGGAGGTCCAGACATCTCTCTCCACAGCCACCTATTCTAGCTCTTCTGGGAGGACTCCAAGGTGTTCCCAGGCCAACAGAGAGACATTGTCTATCAAGCATGCCATGAGTTGTCCTCGAGGTCTCCTCCCAGTTGGACATACCCAAAGCACATCCCTCACCCAGGAAGCATCCTTATCAGATGCCCAAACCTCCTCAACTGGCTCCTCTCAATGTGGAGGAGCAGCAGTTCTACTCTGAGTCTCTCCTGATAACTGAACTTCTCAGCCTGTCTCTAAGAGAGAGTCCAGCTACCCTGCAGAGGAAACTCATTTCAACCTCCTGTATCCATGATCTCATTCTTTCAGTCACTACCAGAGTTCATGACCAGAGGTGAGGAACATAGACTGACAGGTAAACCGAGCTTTGCCTTACAGCTCAGCTCCCTCTTCACCACAACTGACCGGCACAGAGTCCACAATACTACAGACGCACACCAATATGTCTGTCAATCTCATGCTCCAGTCTTCTCTCACTCATGAACAAAATCCCGAGATACTTGAACTCCTCCACTTGAGGCAGAACCTCACCCTCAATCTGAAGAGAACAATGCACCCGTTTCCGACCGAAGACCATGGCCTCAGATTTAGAAATCTGAAAATAAATTAAATCTAAATGTCTATAACAAGACAAATATAATTTTGATAGAGTAACAAAACATTCATCCATCTTTTCATCAACCCATCCATCCCCTTCCTCCTCTCATTAGTCGAGTCACAGAGGTAATAGGAGGTCCATGAGAGAAACCCAGACATTTTGCCAGCTACACTCTAGCTCATCCTGGGATCTCAAGGTGTTTTCTTCTAGCAAGTGTTGGGTCTGCTCTGGTGTCTAATTCATGGGGGTAGTTAAACACAGGGTAAAGTGGCAATTCTTCACAGAATCACTACCGTAACAAAGTTAAACAGGTTTGAGAAATGTGAAGACTGATGAGGAATAAAAACACAAGAAACAGGTGATCTCACCCAGAGCAAGACAACTGGAACCCCGTGCTTGAGCCAGGCATGGGGGCGGGTGTTTTATGGTCCAGCCTTGGCGGCTGTGCTACGTCTGTAAAAGCTGCAGGAAGCCATCTCTACATGGGCAGACAGAGTGGTCAGGGTTGAGTACAATCTAAGAAGGATGGCATGTCTGATTTCTAGCATCACAAACTGGCTAACTCCACAAAACTAACTTATTAGAAAAGGTGTCTAAAATAAAATCATATAGGCTAAAATAGACCAAATTAAAAACACTAGTCAGTAGCAGTTTATGTGGCACTGTTGAATATACTGGTTCTTCTTATTGTTTAACACAGTTCTATTAACTGTGTTTTTTAACTGATGAAGGTTTGGCATCAACGTTGCAATGCAGAACAAATGTTTCTTTTTTTCCAAGACCAGATAGATTCAACTGATTGTCTCTAACATCCCATTTACACCTGACTGGACTGTGCATGTCACCTGCGTCAAGAACGATTGTATGTATGATTAAACCAGGATCACAACGTGACCCAGCCTGACCACATTTTAAGGTAATCAGGCTCTAAGTGTGATTTCAGTCCAGTGTAATTACAGTACATAAAGTATGACCTTTAAGCTAACACTGCCTCCTATTGACAATTTAGACAAGTTCAACCAAAGCTAAAGGCTTTCTGAAATGTTAGGGCTGTAATGAAGAAACTAAAAGGTTATGCAGAAGTACAGATCTGCTGGTCCCACTAAACATTTAATCTCAAAGTAAGTACAAGAAAAATACTGTTTTTTACCCTGGATATAAATGCACAGCCAGTTGTCCTGAGGATGTATCCTGATTTGTTAGATCTCACGGAGCAGATTATAACTCCTGCCCATTTTCTCTCTGTGGTTCTTTTATCTTTCTTCTTTTTACAAGACAGAAGCTTTTAAGATCAAACCATATAGGCCACAAGAACTCTAATTAAAAGTGTCACTCAGTCAATGTCCGTCAGTCCTTTTTTACAACATATTTTATGCCACTTTCTGTCAAAACTTAGGATGGAGTTCTGAGTAAAGCTGTTGTTTTGTTATAAATATGATCAAATCAATGATATTTACAACTTTGTTGGGTTTTGCGTGATTTATTTTGTTTTTGTGATCCGGCATAAAGAGGTCCACACCCTCATCTAAGCCACCTTGATTTATAATCTCTGCCAAATAAAGCATGTGGTTTGGTACTTTTAAGCATGGAAACCTGGCGGAAGGCTGGAGAAAGCGTCACAATATTTATGAGTATTATTATAGGCAATATATATGAGTGCGTGGTGTACTTGCCTACACAGCACTTTGAGTCTAGTAATAAACTGTCTCAGAAATAGGTTTTATTTTGTTGAGCTGATGTTGGAGAGGACGGTCTGTTTGAAGACTAAGAATGAGCGATGAGGCCATTTGAGCCTGCACAGGGCTAACATTCATTATTTTTAAATTATAAGAGTTTGAACTGGTAGAATAAAAAAAGACTCAAGCTCATCACTCTGGGTGAGATAATACTTTACAACCGTTATTAAAAAAATTCAAATCATTCATAGCTGGACATGAAAAAGTTTTAGAAATGTTGTATAACTTAAACCCCCCCCCCTCCCCCCAGCCAGTTTTGTCAAACCTTGTAGATAACATTGTATAGATGTTGTGAGGTGTAACCGCTGCACACAGATCAAATGTAAACTTGATATCTATAAACTGGCTGAAGTCCAACCATTTTGTCTTGACTTGTCAAATAATTGTCAAACTGAACTGTCTCCAGAAGGAAAAGACAAGTTGTAAAAACAACCACTTTCTGAATTTTCATTAAAATATGCTAGGTGATTTATGAGAAACAGACACACATCTGAGCCGTGCGCTGTTTGTACCGACAGTTTTCAAGTCGCAGGGGTGCGTTCGGCTTGAGGGTTCAGCATGAAGAGGCTGCCTTTAGCTTTTTAGCTAGTGCACCTGCATTGCGAGCCGCTAGTTTAGCGTTACCTCAGTACGGGTGGTTTGGGGTGGTTGGGGGGAGTTCGATAGATGGGGCGCTCAGTTTTGTTGATGGGGCGGGGCGCCCTGCTTGTATAATGGTAAAAGAAACGCTGGCATTATTGATTTGACTCTCTTCAGGACTCCCAGCTTTCCAAGGCCTCAACTCTCCAAGGTTCTGCTCTCTCAGATGGTGCTCCTACTACCAATCAACTGCCTCCAGCCTGCTCCTGCTGCAACCAGCTTCTCTCTTAACAGCTACTCACATCTCCTCAAGTGGGCTCTCCTGGAATCCCAGAACCTCACAGCTCTCTCCTTCAACTCCTGCAACAAAGGAAAATCCAGTAAGCGAATTAAATATAACTTCTGACAACAATCAACCTGCAAAACCCTGCAACCAATACTCACCTTGTCCCTTCTCTTGTTTTCAGCCCAAATCCCTTTTCCCTGTGAAAATAAAGAGAATTGTTTTTGTAGTCTGTGCCTGTCTTTTCTTCAGTTTTGCTGTCTGGGGTCTAATATTAATAAAAATCATGTTAATACGTTCAAGACATTCCACACGCACGCATCGCAGACTTGTCGGTTCGCTCACTCATGTTCACGTCTGCATGCTTGATTAACTCATGCCTTACAGTATGTACACACTGTAAATAAGGCACATTAATGATGGCTGCCGTTAGAATTTTCCACGCCGCTTGAGGTGATGGTCTGCTCCGCTCCTTTCTACACAGCTAGCATCAACAAACCCAGCGCAGAATGCTTCCAGTCCAGAGCCGGCTGCCCTGCCTCTACACCATCTCGGCCCACATGTGCTGCTATCTGGCAGCTAAATATTTCATTCATAGCCTGGTTGGGATTGTCACTGCATGATCTGTTCCGGGACGAAAAATAAATAAATAAACCTGTACTGGGATGGAGGGACCGGAAGCACGATCCGTACAGTGCGCCAGTATTGAGGGCGCTGAGTGGTGCGCCAAGAATCTCCCTTTCTCTTGTAACCAAGAGGAGCTAACTGCACATGTACAACTTTTAATGAGAGTCTATGGGCAAAAATTATTGTGCCCCCAGGGCGGAAATATGTCAAAATCAGAAACAACATTATTGAAAGACACAACTTTACTCATTAACTATAAAAGATTTAGTTTGCAGAACTAAAAAAAATATGTACATATACTGTATTTCAATTTTTTTTAATTTTATTATTATTATTATTTTTAAGTCTTCACTGTAATATGATGAGTGGTGTGAGTGGTGGGGTGGCACCCTTGCACCACATATTGAGCAGCATCCACTGGTTGAAACCAGCGATGAAAGCTAAAGTTTTAAGAAAAGATTTGGTTTAATGGAAAGCATTCGGAGTATATGATGGATGACTCCTAACAGCAATGACAAGTAATTTTAGCACTTCTTTCGGCTTTACCCTCTTCAGGGGTCGCCACAGCACGTCATCCTCCTCCACCTCCCTCTGTCCTCTGCATCCTCTGTCCTCACTCCAACTACCTCCATGTCCTCTCTAACTGCATCCATATATCTCCTCTTTGGTCTTACAGATACAGAAATAACAAATAACTAAATTAATTAAACAACAGAAACATACGTTATAAAGAAGGAGATTATAAACAAAAAGTCCCTGTAATAGAGCCTTGAGGAACTCCAGAAGGGACTGGAAGAAGCTGAGACTAAAGGGATTTGATTTGAATAAATTGAGTACAGCCAGACATGTACCAGTATATGATTCAAATCAGTCCAAGGGTTTGGTTCTGGTTCTGGTCTTCTTCTGAGCTGCAAGTTGGTTCTCCAAAAATAATTCAGCTGTCTGACTGCAGTTTGCTAAAGATCACGTAAATAAGGTTCAAGTTAATTCAAAAAACAACCAAGTGAAGAGAAGATCATTTTTATCCCATTTGTGATGATTGGAAAAAACAAAATGTCAAATAGTACAAGTAATTTTAAAAGAAAACTATGACAACAGTTATCAGAACTAAATCTTGGGGGAAACGTGGGTCAAGTAGGAAAACAGATATTAAAAGCTCACATGATGTTCCATCGAAGTATGATTACAGAAGGATAAAATTCATGTTTTGGAAAGTTAAAATCAGATCCTTGACTTTGATCCAATCGAAATGTTGTGAAAGGACCTGGAGTTTGAGGTTTTTCTTGAACGGGGGGAGTCTCATCAGAAACTGAGAGCGAGAATTTACATTACTTTCTTGCAAATGTGGAACATGGGCTCATTCTACACTAAAAAGCGTATGACTAAACATATACTGTATTTTTGTCTAGTATTATGTTTGTTCCCCAGTTCTTCCTTAGAGACAGAGCTACAGTGGTCTTTATGCTATACAAAACAGAGAACTGAAAAGTGCACCTCTGTATACGCGCATGGTTTCAGGGCTCAAAATAAATTTCCCATCAAGGTCCCCTAAAGATCTGCACGCTCACATGTTATATCAGGTCTTTATGGGGTAAACCAAAGTAAAATGGACTGTTTTTATTTCCTCAGATGCACAATATCTCAACTGTTTTTTATTTTATTTTTAATTTGTCTGGATATTCTCTGCATAGTTTTACTAACAGACAAACAGAGCACAACGTTTTTGGTACAGAGTATTTTTCCCTCCATTAAATGCACATTTGTTTAACAGTCAATCAGTTGCGCTGTAAATTTTACGCATCAAAGTGAACAATTTGTCACAGTGAGCGCTTGTGAGCCTGAGCAAACAGACTGTGCATGCCTGCCCGAGCATTCTGTAAACAAGCCGGCGACACACGCAGAAGTGCTTGTACTTAAAAACAAACCTCAGCAGCTTCGTTTTCCACGAGGAGCTAACAGTTTCAGAGCTGAAAACTGATCATGAGCAAAAGTTAGCTGCAGGGTGAGGATTTAACAGTTAACATCATATTAAGGAACACTTGGACTGATTTGTAAAATCCACCGCAGCACCTTTTCATGAACGCACACAAAGATTTACGGCTGTTGATGATAATATAGTTATGTTCGTCCCGCAGAAGCCGCAGGAGAGGAATGCAGCGCTGATGAAAAGCAAGACTATGTCCCTCCCACAGAGTGAGTGCCCCCCCACGAAGCCACTAACGTTGTAAACAGTGTTCTCCTTTAGTTTTTGATCCATTGAGTTTTTCACCTGTCCTCCCTCGCCCTGTAGTTCAGTAAACCGCTGCTTTTCATCCCCCGCTTTTCCCTCTTAATTTTTAACCATCTCACTGGAGGATCAGGCCTGGATTGTGTGTGTTTTTGTGCAAACGTGGGGGTTGAAACTTTACCTTAAAGTGACAGCATTGTTTTGCATTTCACCGTAAAGTGTTATATGTGATCAAGGTGTTAAACTTGCACGTGAAGTGTTTGTGCAGCGGAATAAAAACCTCCGCAGGGAGATTGATTCCTCTTCCTGTTGATCTTTCCTTTTAGACTTTGGGAGAGAAAACTCTTCAGCCTTTTCATGTTCGTCCTCCTCTTCAGTTTCATCTGTGACCCGAGAAGGGAAAAGAGAAACAGTCGCTTCATTTTCTAAAAGCCAGTCTGTCTCCGTAGATTGCCGGTACAGCCATTTAAATATTCCATAACTTGTCTTATGTGTAATTTATTTATGGTCTTTAAACATATCTATGTACATCCTGTGATGCAGTGGTGTGAATAATTTATGTAAATCTGCGTGTCCAGAGCTGTGACATTTAAAATATTCTATACATTCGGAAATAAATTCTGTACGTTAGTGATTAGGTACTGAATTAAAAGCAATGGCACAGTTTTGCTGTCCAGTAGGCCTGTCGCAATAAACAATAAATCAGTTGATGATAAATGAAAATTATCTAACTCATTTTCATTTATCGGCTTTATCGTTTCTTTATGTCTCTCGCTTTCTACTGAAGACACTGGATAACAAAAAGGCTCAGATCAGTGCTCTTCACTGACCCCTACCTGTCTCTTTTATTTAAAATCTGGTTTAACCGTCCAAAATCAAGTTTTTTGACGTTAAAAGCAGCTAAGCTGAGAAGCTAAGCTACGAGCTAAGCTAACAGGCTGATCTCAGGGGAAAAAATCTCCGTCTTGTTGAAGCTCCAAAATTCAGGGTTGAAACCCATGCCCTTGTGTAAAAAGTTGTTTTTCTCTGCAAAAAGAAGCTGAGAACTTGTTTACTGATTTATTTTATTTTATTTTATTAAAAGCTTTGCGTGACAAATGCTATGCTAAAGAGCTCAAACCACTGAGCGTCCTCCATTTTAAGACGTGAAAAACAGGACGGAGAGACAGCCCCTGTCACGTCAAGGGGCCTCCCTCCCATTTTCTTAATGAGACACGTTGCTTGCCCCCTCACTATCCATCCTTCGGTTCAAACGATCTTATACTGCTATCCGGTGGTCAAAAAATGGTACTACACTCAACACAAATTAACCAACATTATTATTATTATTAAATTTGACAGTAATTACTAATTATTCTCAAATTTAAAACAATATTATCGATTATCGCAATAATTTCTGAGACAATTAACCGCCCAGCAAAATTTGTTATCGTGACAGGCCTACTGTCCAGAGTTGGAATTTGAAAATGTCCGTGTGACTGAAACTGTAGTTCACATACATGTTGTCAACAAGCGTGTTCAGTCCTAACGTTGCTTCCCAGCAGAGGGTTGAGTGAAACAGCAGGAGTGGACAGTGACTTCAGCATGATGGCTTGTCCTAACAGCTCACTGTATGAAGAGGGAACGCCTGTGACGACAACTCCCCTGTTCATCGACCTGCGTAGCAGCACAAAGGGTCAGGAGAAAAAGACCTACAGGGTTCAGAGCCAATTAAACTGCGATCCAGAAGAGAAATCTTATTCACTCTGGTTGTACCTACAGATTCTGTTGATGCTCATCTACTGAATGACCTGTCCGCTGACCTGCTGGGGCTCGAGGCCGAGTCGTGGAGCCTCGCAGTCAGTCCAGAGTTCTGCAGGCAACACGACAGGCGCACCATCAAACGACAGAACGTAATCTATGGTGAGACTTTTGGAATTATAATCAGATTGGATTAAAAAGAAGTGAAACGACCTGGACTGAATGCTTCAGGATGTGAATGTGATCTGTTTACTTTTCCTGTGCTGTGCCCTGAGAGGACTTTATTATTTGTGACATGTTGCTATATAAATAGTCTGAATTTATCTCTGTTTATGCCATTATTTCACCCAGCAACTGAAAGAACCACTTGTTATACACTTCTGATGGTTGAGCCAAAGCTAATTGCAAATCAGATAGCACAAACACGCCATGAATTATTGAGGATACTTGATTGAGCCTGAAGGAAGGATGTACTAATCTTATCAGTGATGAGATGCTCCTTGGCTTGATGAAGGGCAGCACTTTGTGCTTTCTGGAACGTTTTGAGACGAGTACAATGGACTGACGTTTCAATTGTTTTTAAAAGTCTTTGGTTGGTTTTAATCTTTGGTTTTAAAAGTCTTTGGTCTGACACCTTCTACTAAAGGCTTAGTAGCATCGTGCAACCAAGCAAGACTGTCAGAATTTGAAAGAGCTTGTGTCTATGTGTGTTTATTTGTCTGTTGTTTTAGCAAAAATAATTTATGAACCAGTGATTTGATTGAATGAAACTCTCAGAAAACAATCACTGTACTTAATAAACAACTGTTAACATTTGGAGTCAACTCTAGTCAAGATGAGCGCCACAGCTAAGGTTGCACATCAAACGCTTTCATAGATATCAATCTTAAATTTAATGTGTTAGCAGCTGAGAGTCATCCCCAACATGCACTGTGAGGATCGCATGAGAATTTGCAACATTTTTCAAGATGAGATGATCTTAGTTCAAAACTCTGGAATAGAAGATGGAGATGATATTTACTTCAAGGAATGCCAGACCTTTGAGTTAATATGTAATTGATAATTAAGATATCCTCATTTACCTTTTACTGCTGATGTTTTGCCGTTATTACATTACATTATTACATCATCACCCACACCTGCCTCCACCCTCATTTGCCCCACTCTGGGTCTTGAGCAAGGCCCTTAACCCCCATCATCTGCTCCCAAACAGGTCCCTCCTGAAAATGAGACTACCTGTATAAATAAAGGTTAAAAAAAAAAAGAAAAGTTTTATATTGTTAATTGTCACATTTTTAAATCACTTCTTGAAATCACCTCCACTAAGGATTTTTTTTTTTTTTTAGCTCTCGTTTTATTTGTATTAAGACCAAAACATTCCCACAGTAGTGGTGAGGTGTTTGGACTAATGTTTATATAATAAAATAAGTCATTCAGAGTACAGTATTATTAAAAAATAAAAGTTTGACACTAGTGGGGAAAAAAAACAGCTGAAAAATAAATCACCAAAAAACACAACGGAAATAAAAAATGTTTGACAATGAATTTGAGCCAGGAATTTGTCAACAAGTGACTGGGAGCTTCTTTAAAAATGATCTAAAACGGTCGCTCATAAAAATTACATGAGTTTATGTCAATCACAAGAGACCAGCAGCTCGTTATAAGTGCCAAGGTAATGCTCCTCATTAGAACATGTGATGCTAGGCTTACCCCTCAGATTACACTCCTCTAAATTGCTCATAGTTTGCTTAAACAAGCAAATTACAGACTGTGGGAAAGAGTTACCTACAAATGATCTCACCTGAGCTGGTGGACATACATTTCCACCACAATCTATTTTATTTCCCTGTAGAGCTGATGCAGACAGAGCTGCACCATATAGAAACCATGACGGTCATGTCGGAGGTGTTCAGGAGAGGCATGTTGGAGGAGCTGCTGCTGGATGGGGACTACGTGGCTCGCATCTTCCCGTCTTTGGACCCTCTGCTGGTCTACCACAGGAACTTCTTCAGAGCGTTGCAGGAACGCCGACAGGCTGCGACCCAAGTGGACAACTCACAAAATTACCTCATACATCGAATAGGAGATGTAGTTCTTCAGCAGGTTGGTGATGAGGGATTAATCCCATTAATACACTGATGACACGGGACTCGAAAAGTCCCAGGTTCAATCCCCAGTCATTGCACATCTTGTGGTGTTTCTGAGCAGCACACCACATTGCTCCCCAGGTGCTTTCAGAAGCTGCCCACTGCTTCACCTGATGGTGGATGTGTTAACTGCAGGGATCCAATTTCACCATAGTATGTGAACGTACCATGACAACACATAACACAATATTATTATTATTATTATTGTTATTGTTATTATTGTTATTATTATTATTGTTATTATTATTATTATTATTATAAGTGCAATAGTCCCTTGCTACTTCGTGCTTCATTTTTCGTGGACTCGCGCTATCGCAGTTTTTCAAAGTAACATTGGACATGACAGTCAGGCTGACTGATAGATGAGCCACACGACCGGCATGGAATTTTAATTTAAAATCAATTATTTTAAATTATTTAGCATCTGTGTGCAGCCCACAGCTGACGGAGAAGCTTCCTCCTGCAGCAAGTCATATCTCCGCTCTGCAACAGAGGAGTGGGCGTGGCCGAGAGCACTGGCAGATGGCAGTGTGCAGCCAGAGGCAGAGAGCTGAAATCATGACATGCTGTTCTCTTTTAGAGCATTTAGAGTTTATAAACATTGTTTAGAATATTGCAAGAGTGTGAGGAGGGTTTAAAACACCTTTATGAACTACTCCTACTACTTGTACTACTACAGTAGTCCCTCGTTTATCGCGGTGGATCCGTACACTGAAGCCATGAGATAAGTGAAAAACTGCTATATTGTGATCGGAAGATCGCCGGTTCAAGACCCGGTACCGACAACCTCAAAAATGTGAGTGGGATAAGTGAAGCAGTCACACCGGTCTCCACCCTCATCTGCCCCACTCCGGGCCCTTGAGCAAGGCCCTTAACCCACCACCATCTGCTCCCCTGGGAACCATAGATATCAGCTCTCTGCTCCACACAGAGTGCTGTGCTAGCTCGGTGGTCTGTGGTTGTGTCAGGAAGGACATCCGGCGTAAAAAAGTCTTCCTGCGACTGAGAAGCTGAAAGAAGAAAAAAAAGGAAAAAAAACTAACAAAAATATATACAGTATACAGTATATACAGGTAGCCCCCGGTTTACGGCCGAGTTCTGTTCTAACGGCCTGGCCGTATACCGATTTAGACTTAAACCGGAACTGCACACACGTGGCGGCCGTATACGCGGATTT
>JARVGV010001587.1:9874830-9890525 GCA_031762435.1 Hypsolebias longignatus | reverse complement strand
ATATATACAATATATATATTTTTTTAATGTAATGATATGTGATTCTATGTAATCTTTTAAGTTCCGCTTTTGCAAATCATTGCATACATTTACATAGTTTTAAGAACTAATCATTCAGCTTTAAATTTATTTTTTAAACCATTTGACATGGTTTCAAGTAATTGTTCATTTACATTATTTAAGGATTTCCTTGATATTTTTATTTTATTTTGACTGTTTTTGCACAGTTTAATTTATTTTTATGCATCTAAGTTATTTTATCTGTTTGTTGTTGATATTGCACTACAAATTATTTTGAGCAGTACTGTTGCAGTTCTTTGGCACCAAAGATAATAAACCAGATGACACTTTTGCTGTAAAATACATTCTGGTGGTTTTTTTTTTGTTTTTTTTTGTTTTTTTGTTACTTTTAGTATATACATATAGGATAATGTAAACAGGGCTATCAGAGTTGCAATGAGTTTATGTTAGGTGGGTGAATGACCTGATCATCTGACTGTTGATTGCAGTAATCCACATTATTAGCAGAAATAGAGGGCCCCAAACCAAATTTAGCTTAGGGCCCCATGGAGGCTTGGGCTGGCCCTGTGCAAATCCATTGTTTTGTATTCATGTGATCGTGTCTCCATCAGGGAAACTGAACATCCAAGACGAGGAGCTGGAAGCCATGTTGAATGAAGGGAAGGGTCCCATCAACTTTACTGTGTTTCTGACACTTTTTGGGGAAAAACTCAACGGTGAGACTTTCGATGAACAAATCTTTTTTTATGAGGTACACTCAAATGATTCTGAAGGATTTTTGATTTTTTTTTTTTTTTTAATCCTCCAGGCACTGATCCTGAAGACACCATACTGGCTGCTTTTAAACCCTTTGACCCAAACGGGACAGGTTTCGTCAACAAGGATGAGTAAGAAATCTTGGTGATAGTTTTCACAACAACAATTACATCATTGCTCAAATTATTATTATTATTTGACACCTCTTATCTTTTTTTAAATCCAGATTTAAACGACTACTGATGAACCAGGCTGATAAATTCACAGCAGAAGAGGTTTGTTTTTCTTTACTTTTACACAGAACGAGTTAATGTATATACATTTGAGCAATAAACTGTTCCCTTTATGAACCTGTAGGTTGATCAGGCCTTCACTCTTGCACCGATTGACCCAGCTGGCAACATCGACTACAAGCAGCTCTGCTACATCATAACACACGGAGACGAGAAGGAAGAATCTTAAAATAAATAAATAAATAAAGTGGTTGTCTTTAGAAGCTTTGGATACAAAAATATTAGTCATAATTGAAAAAAAAAGATGAAATTTCTGAAATGCTCAAAGATTTCTGTTGATTTTGACACCATAAAGATTCATTGTTGATGTGAATAAAGTGGTGGACTCATGAAAGGTGTGCAGGTCTCATACTTAATGATGCACATTTAAAATAATATGACATGATGATGATGATGGTGCATCATAAACTGTTTTTTATATAAAATATAAGACAGAGAAGGAAAAAAAAACAACTGAATATGTGAAGTCTTCATGCTTCCCTGTGCAGAGTTGAGTTTACTTCTAATGATCCAACTAAACAACACATGTCCAGGTTAATGTTATATTTTCAGATTAATCATAGGGTTTTTGTGCATGAATTTAATTATTTATTTTGTCTTGTGTGTCTCTACACAGAGCAACATGTAACAATCTGTCCAGTATCTCTCACCTAAAATATATTTAAGAATCCATCCATCCATCATCTTTACCCGCTTCTTCCTTTTCGGGTCGTGGGGGGTCACTGGTGCTCATATCCAGCCATCACTGTGCAAGAGGCGGGGGACATCCTAGACAGGTCGCAAGTCCATCACAGGGACACATAGAGACAAACGAGACAAACAACCATTCACTTTCTCACGAAAATTTAAAGTTATCAACCAAACTAACATGCATGTTTTTGGTCTGTGCGAGGAAACCGCAATACCCAGAGAAAAACCACACATGCACGGAGAGAACATGCAAACTCCACCCAGAAAGGCCCTCAGCCAGGATTTGAACCGGCGCAACCTTCTTGCTGAGAGCCCAGCTCTACCAACTGCGCCACCATGCTGCCATGTTTGATAATGATTTATCTGAAATAATTTAAATAAATAATGCTTTATAGTCCGCAGAAGAAGATAACAACATTGTAAGATGAATTACTGAAAAAAGTTGAAATGAAAAAAATAGTTTGAAAGATTAAAACTGTCACTATTTCCTGGTCTACTGTACAACTTTTTATTTTTGCTCTAACAGTTTGAAGTCTGGTGCAGAAACACTGATGTTTGCAGCAGTGTTTCAGTGAAAATCAAACAGCATGCATTCATTATATTCCTGCACTCCAAGATATTAAGACATTTCTTAAATGTGCCCTCTTTCCTTCTTCCACAAAGTATTTGCGTATCAACAAAAAAGGTTGAATCATGTCATCTGGACTTCTTTTTTTTTTTTGTTAGGGTGGATTTTGTTAGGGTGGATTCTGGGTAATACCAGATGGCTCCGCCTCAGATTGACAAAGCCCCTTGGATGAGGGGCGAAACGTTTCTTTTTAACAAAAAATGAAGTCCAGATGACATGATTCAACCTTTTTTGTTGTTGTATACCTGGATGACTGAGAAAACAAACTTTGTGTATTTGCGTATCACTATCTCGTTTCCATTAGGCATCAAAACTAATGCTGGAAAGTGCAAGAAGTACCAGCAGTAGCAGTCTAACAAGGTGGGAGTGGTTTGCAGATATTTTTTTATCATGTCATACTGCCTTGCTAAACAGAAAAAAAATTTGTTTGTGCTTTAAACCGTGGACTTCGTTGATATGGCATGGATGGGCCTGGGGGGAGGCCTGCCTACTTTATGCTATGGTCTACTTAATCAAACTGTCTTCAGTTTTCTTTTTTATTTAATTAATTTGTTTTTGTGTGTTTTACTGAACATAAACAGAAGCTTCTACATCCCATCAATCCATTCTTATCTTCTTGTCCATGCAGGGTCAGGTGAACTTGGTGCCCATCTCCAGCTATACTCTGGACAGGTCACTTGTTCATCACTGGGCCTCTACAATTCCAACAGAATTAAATGATCTTACAAAAACTTTGAAATACTTGGTCATGTTTGTGCAACCACAACCTCTGTCACAGACTTAAAAGTCAGTTTTTGATGCTTTTGCTGCCGCTGTGTTTAAAATGTTCTCGTCATCTCAGTGAAATCTTATATAATGATTACAGTTTGTTCTATGAATAATTAATTATAAAGCCTGCAGAGGTGCAGAAAACAAACAAATACACATTTTGCATGTATTTTTAAAGCTATTTTACATTTTGTAGTCCACCCACTTTCAGTCAGGCCCAGCAGGAAATATATATTTGGCTACACCACTGTTATTAAAAGCCTGATGAAATGAAATTAAATGAACATCTAATCCAGCAAATCTTTAACAGTGAAGTGTTAAGAGAAAATAAACTGAAGTTAAAAAAGGCCAAGAAGTTACAAAGAAAACACATTATATTTTATTGTGGTGTTATTCTAGGATATAAATGTGCAGAGATAAAAAAAAAAAAAAAAAAAAAAGGTTTGATTACCTTCATAGTTTGACCTTAACCTACAGCCTATAAAATCAATAGAGGTTCATCTGGAGAGTCATGATAGAACTCTTGAGGCTGAGTGGACAAAATGATGCTGCGTTCTCAGGTGCTCCTCAAACACAAAGCTGGGTTTCTTACAAAATAAAGTGAAATAAAGTAAAGAAAAGGCCAAATCCCCGAGGCCTCACCACCGCTGTTTTCCTTTGAGAGCTCTGTTACCATGGAAACGACAACAAACACCTCCATAAACTCCACTCCTCATTCGGCAAACAGCTCCAAGCTTGTGTGCGAAAGTCTGCAAGACAAGCTTGTATTTCTGCAACATTAGCCTCAAAAGGTCGGCATCCGGTTGACTGTGAGCTTTTCTTCTTCGTTGTCAACTTTAAAAAAATAATTTTTAATTAATTTCTGACATGTGGTTCTGCTGGTAGAGATGCCAATCGCCTCTGGAGCATCAGGCAGGGTGGATGTAGGAGTCGATACAAGCATCAGATGGACACCTTATGGACTGAGGGCTCAACCCGTCATCCGTCAGTACGACTCCTACATGATGCTTCGGTGAGTTTTTACTGCGTCAAGACAAAAATACATCCTCGCCGTTTAAATATTGATTCACAACGTTCAACAGAAAACAGAACTCTCTACGACATAAAACCTTTATCTTTTCAAAACGTTTACAGGTGTCAGGAACTGGAACAAAAGCAGAATAAAGCCAACATTGTGTCGGTGGGTGACGCCATCCCTTGGTCTGTTAAATTACGGGTGTTCACCAACTGATCTGTGGACTTTATCTCCATCTTTGGTTTGACACAGAGCACACAGGTGAGCACGGAGCTGAGTCATCACAAACTGGACGATGGTGAGGACGCAAACCAGTTTAAAAAAGAATTAAGACACACGGAGGACGATCCAGAAACGCGTTTCTTTGGATTTTGCTTTTAGGGCCTGAAAAGGAAAAAACGCAGAAGCAGGAAGGCGGTCAGAGTTCCACATCAGGACCAGGGTTAGCAGGGAAGAGAACTGAAACATCTAAGCTGTGTGCTATCCTATAAAATAGCATCGGGACTTTTCAATAACAGTGAGGTGCCAAACTCAGGTGGCTGTTTTGTCCATGTAACCCAGCACTTGGTCAAACTGGGATCAGGGAGGTTTAAAACCAGCAGGGTTGGGTTGCTCAATTGTCTCTAGGTGTGAGTGCATATGAATGGTTGTCTCATTTGTCTTTGTGTGCCCCTGTGATGGACTTGTGGCCTGTCCAGGGCCATACCCTGCTTCTCACGATGGTTAGCTGGCTGGAAGGGTTGGGTTACCGGTTTGACCCAGAATACTAGGTTACTTTTTCCACCCGTAAATTGTGTTAAAATTACTGTATAAACTTTTTTAATTAGAGCTACTAAAGGTTGAGTTAAAAGAACCACCTATCAGGTTATTAAATAAGTTAAGTTGGTGAGACTAACCACTATTAGCATGAGCAAGTTAAATCCAACTACTGTATTTTAGGAACCAAACTCAGCATCTAATACAAACTGAAGTTATTAACAAAGTCCACCAGGTTTAAAAAAGTTAAGTTTTTTTAAATCAACTTATTTGAAGCAGAGGTCCAGTCAGTCACGTCATTCAATCTATTGAAGAATGGCCTGGGTCAAACCGTTTCACCCAATATTTGACCAAACCAACACAACCCAACCATTTTAACTCAACAAATGGGTTATGATTGAAAACAACCCAGTATTTTAGTCTGAAACTGAAAACTCAGACACAAATAGGTCGTCAGCAGCAGTTATGTTGCAGTTTTTATCCTCATCCCAAACATGTCAATGTCATTTTTTATGCTTAAATCACTTAAATGTCAGTTTGATATAACAACAAATACTTTAGTCTTACATAACTACACAGCTGGTTTGCAATTTGTAGGCTAAAATTTATTTTTGTCAACAACAACAACAAACAAAAGAAAGACACATTCCAGTTTCTTTAACCAGTGGCTTGTCTTTAACCACAAATTTCATTCAATGAAATTTTTCAGCACAACAATCAATATCTTCAGCAGAAGTGAGGAAAATGAGTTTTCCTTCGTCCCTGCTCCAGTAGTGTTCAGTATTGCACTTTGTTTCCTTCGTCGCTCCCGGTGAGACACGAGAGTTACATAAGTTTGGGTCCACTTGGTCGTCCTGCATTCCCCGTCAGGTCCAGATGATGTGAAAACACCGGAGTGTAGTGGGCTTTTTGCCACTTCGTGTCCTTTAGAAACACAACAGAGAGTTTGTCCGTTAAACTACGAACTGATCTCAGTCACTGCTGCCGCTGCTGTCGTCTCCCACCACCATGCTGCTGTACTTCTTCTGCTGCTGCTCCTTAAAGGTCTCCTTCACCTTTGCTCTCTTCAGGCCTCCGTCCCTGCAGGGGCAGATGGACAAACTGTTAGGTGTTGATAGTTTAACCACATACAATAGGATGTGAGATTGGTGTCACTTTAAATGGCATGGGATACAAAACATGCAATTACACTTAAATCAAGCATTGTGACAAACCTTAAACTCATTTAAAGAGAGAAAAAAGTAAAGTGCAAAGATTATTACAGGCCCAACACAAAACTGAAGCTCTAATTTAAGTTTATACAAAGTTTGTTCCACAGAAGTGATATAATTGTGTAATGAAAATCATTCCGAGTCTCAGTCTGAGGTTTATTCTTAGATTTGGATTGTATTCAATTGATACTAAATGAGCCTTGGACTGTTTCTACAAACAAACATTCCCAATCTCATCACCAATCTCATCATATACAAAAATAATGAGCTTCAACAGTAGAAAAAAAAAAGGAATCTTACCACTGTAGATCCACCAGGCCTCCCCGATGAGCTATGGTTGATTTTACTCTGTTGGCAAACTGCACAGCATCCTCCCCCTCCTGAGAATATAAAATAACACAATAAAACTCAGTTGATTAAAATAGATTATTACACCGGATGTATGAAATGTATAATTTTAATACTATCACATCCTGTGGACTCCCTTTTATACATAAATCTAAATACAGTAGTCCCTCGCTACTTGGCGGTTCATTTTTCATGGACTCACTCTATCGTGGTTTGTTTAGGTACTGTACATGTACATAATATTTTCTAAACAAACAAAAGCGCTGCCATTTTTAATTTTTGCTTCATTAAGCCTTCACTGATTTGCCCATCTAAAGAACTATGTAACCCAGAAGCCATCAGTTCACTTCCCAGAAGTCAACACTGCTTCCAACTGCTGTTTGCTGCAAACGGAGGGAAAGTTTTGCAGTGCAGTCAGAAGTCATGATGATAAGTTCACAGAACTGGCAGGAGGAACGTATCAAATCATTCTGAAGCTGAACTCATCCTTCAAGTTGCAGCTTCACTGCTGAGTAGCTGCAGGTGATCTGGACTCGGTGTGACCCGGATCCTGGGAGCTGCAGGGAACAGACGACTGCAGACTTAGCCTAGTTCTGGTAGTGCAGCGCTGGTCCAGACTGGACCAGAGGGGGTGGATTAAATCTTGAGCAGCAAGGGTGGGCTTATTTTCATCTATCGAGTCGGATGGAACTGATCCGCTCCTGTTCTGCAGAGCCCTTGTGAGTAACATTTTGTAGCTCCTGTACATATAAGTACTGTACATTGTTAAAATTAGTAGGTTTAAGAGTTTAGAGGACTGATTTGTGGGCTTCATTTCTGCAGGATAGGTCTGCAGAAACAAACCAAGTCAAAATAGAACAGAGTTGGACTGGAACCAGAGCTGCTGCTGTTCTGCAGAGCTAGTAAGTAACATTTTGTAACATAAGTTGTTCACGTGATGTAGGTTTGAGTTTGGGAAGGGTTTCTAAAGCTCTGATATAAAGTTTACTGTTATTGAACTTGGACTACTGTATCTCTACTTGGTGGTTTTTCCACTTATCGCGGGGCTCCAGGGTACGGATCACCCGTGATAAACGAGGGACTACTGTACAAAGCATAACAGGTTTGTGGAAAACCATTGGTCAATAAGGGTGAAAGCAAGATTTGAGAGGGAAATAATTTAATTAGATGTGATGCTTTCTGAAATAAAATAATAACTTTGTAGGTATAAATATGGAGTAGTAGGCTGTAAAGCAAACCTTTTGGTGCATGGCCGGCAGGTACCAGACGTTGCAGACGAGGGCCCAGCTGGTCATCATCCTCAGCAGGTAACTCACCATGCTGTACTTGGAGCTGTTCCAGAAAGCATCTCCAAACTTTGGATCATACTAACAAAGGGTGGGAAATATGCCGACAGTGAGGTTGCATGAATGTGAAACTCTGAAGACAAAAAATAAAATAAAATCAACACAGAAGCAGAAGTGTAATACCTTGATGGCTACAGGATATATTGTTCCTCCAATTTCAAAACTTCCCTTTTTAAACATCATGACGGACGTGTTGTTGACGCAAGTTCCTGTAGAAACCAGACATCAGATTGCTCTCATGATCTTAAACAACCATTAGAGTCTTTACATCAAACCTGTTGGGAAGTAAGTGACATGGTCATGCCTACCTTCAGGAAATATTAATATGGGAAGCTTCGTCTTGTCACTCACATGATCCTTCAGCCTGAAAACAGAACAAAAGGGGATGGAAAACTCTTTCACACACAGATATTTAAATTATGTAACTTTGTTTTTGTATATTTGAGATGATACAGGAACCATCTGGAATAATGTGAAGCTATGATACTGGACCTCCAAACTGAAAGCTTGAATTTTTTTATTTTTTTTTAAGTAACATTTGGATAAAATTAAAAAAAATTCCCAGTTTATATTTACAGGCATTAAAATGTGTCTCAGAACCAAAACAGTTACTGTAGTCTTTAGAAGAAAACTAACCTTTTGGTCACAAGATGGCGATCTTTCATCTCTGATCTCTCAAACCAGACGTGAGGACAAGACCGCACCATGGCTCTCTGAAGCACCCCCATCAGACCTCCATGGACCTGACCCACCTGACAAACGTACGTCGAGGCGACGAATGTTAAAACAAAACACATCTTCAAAACACGCTGCGCTGATGCTCGTTTCTCTGCCTACCATGGCGTAGCCCCCATCATTGCACAGTATCACCACGTCGATCGGACTGGTGTGGTTGGCGACGCATATTCCTCCTTTTTTTGGTTTATTTTCTCTGATTGCAACAAGAAACGTCAAGTCAGAGCGACAAGATACTGCAAGTCTAGTTTAGAGGTTTTCAGAGCAGCGTTTAAGGAGAGCACACCTGTTGTGATAGTGAATAGCAGCTGAGAGTCCCCGAGCGCAGATTCTGTAGCAAATGATGTGGACCCACTCACTGAGCCAGAACTTTATCCTAAAAAAATATGAACATTTAGATGAACACATGAAGTCACATTTAGCAGGAAGTTAATTAACCTGCGATGAGATGTAGTCACCTCCAGTTTGGGAGAAATCCAACTGCGGATGTTCCGATTACCAACCAGCTCAGGCCGATGCAGGCCAGAGTTATCCTGGAGACAGAGAAAACCTTCTTATTCCAAGTGGCCGGTTAGAGAAAGAAAGTCCGAATGCAAAGGATGGTAGACGAGTTCAAAATGTAGCAAGAAGCTCCACCGAAAAAAGTTATTGGAGGCAGTCAGTTCTTAAAAGGTTTAAGGGTTTTTACACATCAGGATAAAAGAAAAAATTAAAATGTTGTACAGGTGAAAATTAAGTTCTCCCTTTAGGGTTTTAGCTCATAAAAATGTCTATGGTATATCTGGACGGTTTCTTTCTTTTTTTTTCTGAGACGTTTCGTCCTTCATCCAATGAAGACTGATGAAGTCCTTTGGATGAAGGACGAAACGTCTCAGCAACAAAACAAAACAAAAAAAAACATCCAGATGACCTGATGGAACACTGTTGGATTCTTACCTGAATAATAATAATAATAATAATAATAATAATAATAATAATAATAATAATAATAATGTGTTGTGTATTGTCAACATTGTTTGTTCCCATAAAATGGTGAAATTGAAGGTGCCAGGGGATCATTTGGGGATGAGGTGTGATGCTCAGAGACATCACGAGCTGTGCAATGACTAGGGATCGAAACTGGGACTTTCGGCTCCTGAGTCAGCTGCCCACCATCTTAGCCCCCATATTGAGCATGGACTTTGGTGTCTACGGTATAATTTGCATAGGGAAACAAAGTTTTAGTTTCGGCGTCTCAAAAGTGGTAGAATTATGCCTACTTGTTTTTTCCCAACTTCATACATCATCGCTTCATACTCGCACAGTGCTGAGAATTGTTGAAAACAATTTAATTTCCCACCACCCCACCACAGTATAACTTGCTGAATCACACTGGGACATCATCATCCACTGCACTTATTTTCATTCAAATTGCTGCTATTGTATCAGAGAGCTGCCAAATGAATTCTTAGTTATTTTTATTATTTGGGATTTTATTTGGTCGTTGTAATACTTTGTCTCTTTTCTTTCTCTGCCATTATTTTGAAAATGTTACAGTTGCATTTGTCATGTTGCGCAATCCAAACTCATTCTGTTAGGCAGACGGTCTCCCGTTTAACTCCAAAATATTTTGATTCATGGATGAGTTCATGGTGAACTCAGTGACTGTAAAACCAGTCCAAATCGTGATCACGTGACTGCTCCAGATCAGTAGATACACTTGTTCAGGATGAATTAATCAAGTGTGTTTGAACCTGGCAGCTGCTTATTCTATTAAATGAAGTTAAGGAAAACCCCTAGAGAACCTCAGCAGGAAGGGGAGTGAAATCAATCTGGGGTGAAAAAGTATTTAACTACAGAACACAAGTCCAGTTGGTTCTAAACTTTTGAGATTTGTCATGTTCTGAATAAACACCAACATATTTTCTTACCTCTTCAAAAAGCTGCACTTGTTTTTCTATATGTTGTTACTGCATTTTGATTTTTGTTTTCTGCTAAATAAATAAAGAGATTTATTGCATCATGCTCATTTGAGCTTGTGCTTGAATAAATTTATGATCTGGTTGCCAGATTTTTTTTTAATTTTTAAATTTTTTTATTTGAACATAATGTTTTACCATGAAAAAAAGACAAATTGTATTAATTTACATATTTGTGAAAAACACACTTATCCTCTTTTTAAATATAGCTGGCTCAGACACAATATTATTAATGAACAGGGAGCGTCTAAGCTCCGCCCACTGAAATTTGACCCAATGTTTGACTTGATTTCTTGCCTTTTTGTCACTAATCAGAAGCAGAACTTAATTTTACAGGAAGTAGACTCCAATCAGTATTTGTTTACCTAAGTGGAGCAAGGATGCAGTATCTCACAAAGATACCAAGGCCATAGACCAGTGTCAGCTTGAGACTTATGTACTGGAAATCATGGTTGTTGCGAGTCAGTAAGTTCCAGGACACCAGCTCCTCAGAGGTGAACCGTTGGGTCACCTAAGTTCAAATTTAAAACAGACATAATTACAACAAATATATGATCAAAACCTGCATGAACTTCTGGATTTATCAGGTAAAAACGTACCTCATCCTCTACAATGCTCTCAATTCCTCGCCGAGTGAAATAGAAACAGTCGCTGAGTGTAAAGTCGCCGCCAACTGGTGGTTTGGGTCTGCTGCGTCTAAGTTCCTCCAACTCCTTCTCCATGGAGCCATTTTCCCTCAGGATGAGACCTGATGGATGAACGCACAGCCACAAACTGAGAAAGCCAAATCCGGTCATGTGATAGGAGTCAAGATTTTAGAAGCCATGTGGAAGCCGACCTAATCTTGTCTCCTTTAAGATCCTGATAGGATTAGACGGCCACATGGTTGGTGTCGGTACAAAAACAATTCAGTAACTTTCCACCAAACAGATCTGAGAACAGTTCAGATTCTGACGACATGGCTGGCAAAGTTCACAACCTAAAGTCCCAAACTTTATACTCCATATACAAAGTCCAACCTTCTTGAAATGAGCCCGTCTTATCTCCTGTAGTTTTAAAACACATTAAAAAAAACAAAAAAAAAAAAACACCATGGACACACTTTGGACTTTGGAAGAGTCGCATTCTGCTGACAAACCTGACATCTTTATGTGCTGCAGCAGAGAACACAACCCTGCGCAGCTCAGCGGCCGATAAGGAGTTGAGTAACTCCTGAGACACTTTTGGCACAGTTGCCAGAACTTCACCTTGCTGCATGTTGTAAATGTTCTTAAGGGAGTCTCTGTGTCTACAAACTTCTATTTTTTTTTATACTGGATGAACAAAATAATTCAAACCAGCTGTGTTAAAGATGTTACATGAGGAGGAATGTGCTGCAGAAAAATGTTTGCCACATTACAGGTGAAGAAGCTTCTTTATAAGTGGAGTTCCGTTGCGACATGCCTGTCTGGACCTGCAGTTCAACAAATTAAGAAACCCAGTGTTGCAGCAAACATCAAATCCACCCACAGCTTGTACAGTTACAGATAAAAGTTCATCTCCATAGTGTTGACTTACCATTAGATGGAGAATTAACTTCTTTTTCTTCTGCATTCGCCTTCTGTATCTTCAGAGTGGCCCACTGTGGTGAACAGACAGCAGGTCGTGGTTACACCTGAGAATTATGGAGATAAAATGAGCCTCGGAGCGAGCGTACCTTTAAAGTCTTCATCAGGATGGTCATGTAGGTCTCTGAGATGCCCAGCGAGAATCCAAACATGGCTGGGATCATGATGAGGCTGATAATCAGGCACAGCCAGATCTTCATGGCCCAAAGGACGCCTGCCCAGAAGACCTCCATGTCCACCTTTTCTGCTGTCAGGTTCAGCAGCCCTGCAGCACAGCTGATGTGTGGTCTTGGTTAAAGGAAAGAGAACAACAATGTTTTAATGTGACTTTTTCCACCACTAAAATAATTTAAATAGCAGCCAAACGCAAGAAACAGCCTGGAGTATGATTTTTATTTAAAGACAACAGGAGAGGGCTGAGAAAACACAGGTAATTTAATTAAGTGCAAAGTCTCAAAAGGCCACTTCACACTGGCACAAACATGTAACATGTCACATGTCTTCCAGTCTTTGCGAACCAATCAATGAAAAGTCTCTTTAAACATTAATCTACACCAGTAAAAAAAAAAAACAAGGGACAATTCTCTAAAATTACCAGCAGTTTTGCTCCTGCATTACAACTTACCGTGTCAAACTTCAGTCCATGTCCTGTGTTTCTGTGTTTCTGCCTCAGAGAACTGAGCTCGCGCAGCGACACGCCCACTTGATCAAAGGTCAAAGCTCGGCGCCGAACGGCGCCCTCATGCGGTCAGACGGGCAAGTGCAGGAACACGTGGGTGTCAAGGTTTTAACAAGTTTCCTAAGGACAAATTTCAGTTTAACTCAGGGTTAGGCAACTTTTACATTAAAAAAATAAAAATAAAAAAAAAATAAAAAAACTGCCAATTTACTTACCCTACAAATTATTTAACTGCCACAAAACACGTATAAAACTTTAAATAAATAAAATTGCTACTTTTTTCTTCTTTCGGCTGCTACCCACGGAACCAACTCACACAAACACTTGGCAATTGTTTTTACACCGGATGCCCTTCCTGAAGCAACCACAGCCCACTGAGCTACCACAGCCCTCTGCGTGGAGCGGGTGCTTAGGGCTTAGGTGAGCAGATGGTGGAGGTTAAGGGCCTTGCTCATGGAGCAAACACCAGTGGAGGCAGGAGGTGTAGGTGCTTCACCTTTTCCATCCACATTTTGGTGTTGTCACGTGACTCAACCAGCCATCTTCAAGCTTTCCTTCTCTAACCTTTGCACCAGCACTCGCCAAAATAAAAAGACTACATATAAAAGACTATGCTGGGCCAAATCTGAGTCAAGTGATGACATTTTTTACATGTTTGGACAAAGAAAAGACCAGACTGTTTGTGTATAAAGCCTTTGATAAGATGTTGACCATGAACTATACAAGATGAGTGAGTGGTTCCTTTATTTCATGTCTCTCTTGTAAATGAGTCCCCGTTGCTTAATGGGATTAATCTGTATAAATAAAGGTTGAATGGATGAATGGATTTGTACGAGAAATAACAACAACAATATTAATAATATGAGAATCTTAATTATTAAAATGTTGAACTATAAGATTGTCACATGAAAATTATTAGAGTGAACATCATAAATGGGTCCAATCATATCTGCGGTTGAGTGTTTGATTGACTCCAAGAATTAATTCTAATAAAGTCAAAGTCAGTATACTCAGATTTCCTCCCACGGACCAACAACGTGCTTGTTAGGTTAACTCTAAAGTATTCTGAGTGGTCTGTCTCATTTGTCTCTATATGTGTCCCTGTAATGGACTTGAGACCTGTCCAGGGTGTCCCCCTTCTCTTGCACGGTGACTGTTGGAGATAGTCACAAAGAAAATGGATGAAAATGGACGGGTGTATGATTGGATCAAAGCTAAAAGAAGTCACTGTAGAAGAACCAAAGGGCTGCATGTGGCCTGGGATCCACAGTTTTGCACACCCTGCATGGCAAAAATAAAAATTTTTTTTAACAAACCGACAATAATCTGGCCAAAAAAACCAAAGACGGAAACAATGGGATACAATCCAAACTATTTGTTCACATGTTAATTTAATATTTTTAAGTCCCGACCTGAGACTCTAGACAAAATAAACACCAGTTGACTGTTTGTCTTGACTGGAACAAGAAAGTTTTCCACCGGACTGTCGGAATCACTGTGCAGACGTTCTCAAAGTGTTCTCAGCCAAAACAAGCAAAAGTAAGAACGTTACGAAGGTTTTTGGTCAGACCTAAGAAATACATGTACTTTATGTATGTACAAATACATAACTGAGCCACTTACTGTCTAATAATATTATTTATTACTTTTTCACACAATATGTAGGACAGTGACACACAAAATATTAAAAGTTTTATTTACTGTATTTGCGTTTTCAGTGGGTTTAAAACTGTCTGAAAAGATTACCCTTCATTATTTTAGGGACAAAAATAGTAAAAGATAAACTGTTTATAATCATGTGTGCATCTTGTTTATTAATATTTGTACTTTTTTATTTTACAATTACATAAAAACGTTCCATTGATCTTTTATCACATGAGATTAACTCAGTAATTTAATTCTTATTCTACCACAAAACAGCCATCGATCATCCATCCATCCATCTATCCATCATCTATCATCCATCCATACATACATATGTCATCCATCAATCATTCATCCATCTATCCATCCATCTATCATCCATCAATCATCCATCCATCCTTCCTTCCATAAGTCATCCATCAATCATCCATCCATCCATCCATCCATCCATCCATCCATATGTCATCCATCAATCCTCCATCCATCCATCAATTCATCCATCCATCCATCCATATGTCATCCATCAATCATCCATCCAGCCATCCATCCAGCCATCCATCCAGCCATCCATCTATCATCCATCAATCCACAATCCATCCATAAATACATTCATCATCCATATATCATCCATCCATCCATCATCCATCAATCCATCATCCATCCATCTATCATACATCCATCTATCATACATCCATCATCCATCCATCATCCATCAATCATCTATCCATTATCCATCCATCAATCATCCATCCAGCCATCCATCCAGCCATCCATCTATCATCCATCAATCATCAATCCATCCATACGTACATTCATCATCAATCCATCATCCATCAATCATCTATCCATCCATCATCCCTCATCCATCCATCCATCCATCCATCATACATCAATCATCAATCATACATCCATCCATCATCCATCATCCATCCATCTATCATCCATCAATCATCCATTCATCCATCCATGCATCATCCATCCATCAATCATTCATCCATCATATATCATCCATCAATCATCCATCCATGCATCCATCCATCCATCAATAATCCATCCATCATACATCAATCATCATAAATCCATCATCCAGCCATCATCCATCATCCATCCATCTTTTATCTTCCATTATCCATTATCCATCAATCATCCATCCATCATCCATCCATTCATCCAACCATCATCCATCCATCAGCCATCGTCTGTCCATCATCCATCCCTCATCCATCCATCCATCCATCCA
>JARVGV010001587.1:9804187-9826821 GCA_031762435.1 Hypsolebias longignatus | reverse complement strand
CAAACTGGTTGGTCCACTTAAGGTGTTTACTGCTTGGTGGGGAAACAGTTTACTGGAACTCCTCTGATTGATGAAGCTTTCCGGATAGAGGGCGAAACGTCTCTATAAAAAAGAAACTGTCCCGATGACCCGACTGAGAATTATATACTAAAAGGGGGAGAAAAAAAATACATTGTTTCCCCAAAGTTCATGCTCATTGATCCAGGTATAAATCCAATAATGTTCAGTCAGGTCATCTGGACAGTTTCTTTTGTTGCTGAGACATTTCATCCAAAAAACTGTTTGCTGGTGATACACTGGGAGAGAGCTGTTTGTGGGATTCAGTTTGGTTTGGTGGGCTCTTCGGATGAAGGATGAAACATCTCAGCAACAAAAGAAACCGTCCAGATGACTTTACATTGTTTCAGTTTTGTAGAATTTTTCATAGAACAAAAATTAACTGTAATAAAAACTATACATGCAGCCAGCATTCCTTGAATGAATTCAGTCATTCAACCTTTATTTATGCAGGTTAGTCTCATTGAGTGTTACCTGCTCCTTTCATGACAGAGATTTAAACCAAAACCATGTTATGATAAGAAATGATGGCATTATAGCCAGTTTGCCACCTTGAAAATAACATTATGCACAATCTCATGCAATATTGCCACTTGTCACACCTCTCAGCTCCCAACACTCACTTTTAGTGCAGTTTCCTTAAAAGTGGCTGACTTATAGTCATTGTTGTGTTTTCTAAGTTCAGTTGCCCTTCGATGGCCGTTTTAAATTTGCTTGGCTCACAAAATTTATCAGTTGTGGAGAAATATTCTCATAGCATTTACTAAATGTTTCATCAGAAAATGTTCAGAGATTTATGAAATATTTTGTTAACAGACAGAGTTGGTTACAAATAGTTACCATCAAATTCTGATCAAAGATTTTGCACGGTAGGTTAGTGCTCAGAATGTGTGTTGGGATCATTCTCAGCTGCTACCACATCATGTTTTGAATTTGCAAAGTTGACCGAGATATTTTTGAAGTCACTTGGCTGTGGCAGCCATGTTGAACCAGGTTGACTCCAAAAGTTAATAAATTGTAGATTTATATTGAATGAGTACGTTCTGCAGTTTTTTTGTTTTTTTATGTTTTTTTAATTTGTCCAATAATGTTCATGAAGTATTTTTGTAACAGAAGTGACACAACTGTTTTGGTCATTATCACAACTTACCTTTCTGTGGTGGCTAAAATAACTTTCTAGACCAGGGCTATTCAACTGGTGGCCCGTGGGCCACTTCCGGCCCGCGGGTGACCTCAATCCGGCCCGCTTTTCATTTATTTTTCTTTTTTTCTTTTTGGGGTGAGGGAGTTTGGGTTTTGGGTTCTGTTCATTGCAATTATGATTCAATGCAATAAAATAAACAAATGTAAAAGGTAACAGATCATCGTAAACTTCGATTTATTAACATAATGATTTTAATGTTCGGCCCACGAGCTGTTGGCTTTCAGAAACTGTGGCCCCCTGAGCAGTTTTGTTGAATAGTCCTGTTCAAGGATTCAAGGTTCTTTGTCATTCGCGTCGCATGTGGTACATGTGGTGGAACAAAATTGTGTACACAGGGTCCCAGTTACATCCAACAATAAAATGTAAAACAGCAAAGATATGAACTAAGAACAACATAAACTATAAGCACTAGTAGCATAAAAGTTCTAGACATTATTATCTAGACACAGACATTATTGTAAACACAGGACCATAAATCAAAGTTTATAGTGCTTTGTTTTAGTGAACATTGTGTCTTGTTACAATGTGCAAAAAGCTCCATCATTTCTACAGCAAACAGACGCCTGCTACGTCCATCTCTGTCCTTTCCACATAGATTCAGGTTATCACAGTGAGACGTGACGCTGCAGAAGAAATGCTGATAAGATTCTTCTGGTTGCATCCTCAGATAAAGTCTTGCCAAGAGCGGAGTGAAGTCCAGGCTCCTGTTCTGGCTGCAGAATGTTGACCAGCACTAAAACTGGGCCTCAAGTGAAAAAGAAACCAGGGAAACTGGACAGATTAAAGAAACGATGATTATGGGTAGAACTCATGAAACTGGTTAACATTTTTTCACGTTTTCTGTACATATGAAACTGTTCGTCCTGTGCCTGCTCTGCTGTCTTAAAGAATGCATTTTAAAGAACTTCTCATCGACTAACAGCCACTCGGACACCTGAGTCCCAGAGGAACACAGACGTCTGCTGAGTGGAACTGGAGAGCCGCATTGCATTACAGCTTTGCAGGAGCGATAGCGCACTACATTAAAGAGCTGCAAACAAAAAGAGAGGCCTTAGTGATAAAACAGCATCAGCAAAAGCAACTGAATATGATTTTTATCTGCAGAGATAACGTGTGTGGGTTATCACGTCTTTATGAGTCTATTTCAAGTTGTAATGTTCTTCCTCTTCACACTCAGCCATGTGCATGTGGTTTACAGGGTTTTTTTTTTTAAAGTAGAAGACTCTTTTTTTAAATCATTTACACTGAACAAGACAAATAGAATGAATCAATGGAGCAATCAGTGCAATCAGGAGTCGGGACAGATCAGGTCCTATCTTCTTCCTGGCCCCGCAGCATCCACAAAGATAAACCTTGTCACCACCTCTCGCCTACTCTCATAAGTTAGATTTGTTTGTAGCGCGCACACACACACACACACCCACACACACACTAACATGCAGAGCAGTACTTGCTCCCATATGTGAGAGGGGAAGTTGAGAAAGGAGGGAGGGATCAAGTAACAAGCAGCTCCACGCAGCCACACACGGTTGTTTTCTGTGATCTCTCTGCAGGTGAGGAGTTCTCAAATCAAGAAAAGGGACACATACAGCCCTCAACCCTGAGACCTCCAGACGCTGTCGCTGCATGAAGGTGGAATTATATAAAAGAAGAGAGGAAGAGGAAATAAAATAAAAAAACCAGGAGGAGCAGGACAACAGAAAGGGACAGATGGATTGCCTGATTTACGCCTGGATTGACCAACGTTCCTGTTTAAATCCTTTTTCCTCCTCAGGGGGAAATTTACAAATGCCTTTGTGCACATTTGGCGTCTAACAGCTTTTAAATTGATGCTGAGTGGCATCATCTTTATCTCACAGGAACTAAAGATTTACGTCAGTTTCTTTTATTTTTTTGTCAGACTTTCAACTTGGACATCAACTCTTCTTCCTGTTTGACAATCTTTTTTTATTTTATTTTTTTTTTTTTTTAGATATTTTGTCGTTTTTTTTTTTATCTTTAATCTTGAGCTTGGCAATACAATAGTCCCTTTTTGGAGCCAGGGACGATAATTGAAATACTATAGCTAATCTTAAAAGAGCAAAATCCCACAAGGAATAAAATATATTTGTCACTAAAATAAACTTTTAAACTTATCTTCCAGTGAAAACTTGTTGGGCAATTACACAGTCAAACTAACTCAAAAGGATATATTGGTATTTCAAGCAAGTGCTGAACAATTTGGACAGGGGGACCATCTCACCCAGTCTGGACTGTGGAGGGCTCCCCTCCCTGCCCTTATAGCCTCTCCTCACCCCCAGCAGCATGTCCCAGGCTCTGAGGCTGCCTCTAGTCCTCCTCACAGCACACTACCATGATCAGATGGACTGCTGGAAGGAGTAAGGCTGCCTTTGCCTCGTTTTGCTCCTGGTCTGGCTCAGGAGCTCATTCTAGCTCTGGGGCCAGCTTCAGGTCACCAACACTGCTTTCCTCCCCGTCTTTCCCCTTCCTGCTCACACTTGTGGTTTTCTCCCTGTCCCTGCCTGAGGCCACCTGCCACCAGCCCTGCAGAGACAGACTGAGGCCTGCGAACCTGCAAACACTTGAGGCTCTGCTGAACCTTTCAAGGTCTGAGCTGATCTCCAGACCAAGGGCCACCAGGGGCCCCCAATGTCGGGCCGGAGGACCGCAGGGCAGGCATGTGCGCAGCTACAACCACTTACAGGGAGACATACGGAGAAGAAAGCTTTTCTCTTTCCAAAAGTTCTTCCTGAGGATTGATAAGAATGGACAAGTCAATGGAACCAAGAGCAAGGATGACCCCCTCAGTAAGTAACTCTTCTCAAACGTGTGAAAACAGACGGGTCCAATTCTAAAAAATGGTTCATCGAGGCTACTTGGAGTTACACCTTGCGGTCAGTTAGAATTTGTTGCATGGACAAAAGACACTTGTCTCTTTTAAATTCTAAAACTAAACTAAAATTGAGTTGAGAAAACAAAAATAGGTTTTGTTGATTGCTGTAATTAGCCTGTCTTTTCAAAAATTATTTATTTTTTTTGTTTGGTTTCATTTTAGATTCAACATGCTTAAATGTGCATTTTTGACCAAACAAATGTGTCAAATCCCCATCCAAAAATGTAACTACAATTAAATTTAAAAAAGGTCCTCCTTCCTGATGGTTTTGTTGGAAGTTTGGAAGAAGAATTCCCAGTTTGGGTTGTCCTTTGTTTTAAACCAGACATCTGACGGATATCTCTCCTGTCCAAACACTCAGCTCAGTGATGGTAGCTCTCAGATGGTTTAAAAAGGAGCAGGAGCAGATAACTCAGCCATTATCAGGCAGTCTTCACAGCCCAGAGTAAACAGAGCTGATAACAGCCACAGAAAAACAGGGCCGGAGCAGGAGGGGGGGGGGCGGTGGCTATGAATGTCAGTCTTGATGCTTTTAGGCCAATTCTGCGTCTCTTTTTGTTTCTCCATCACTCCCTCCCTCAGATTACCCCTCTGCCAGTCTGCTTTTGGAGCAAATTGCACACCTTCAGCCCCAGCTCAGACCTTTGTTTGACGTTTTCACTCACAGAAATGTGTCTTTAAGTGATTACACGATGTTTGTTTCACTGTATCCGTCAGCGAAAAAGCGTTCCCATTTGTTAGCCACCAAGCTACGTGTGCGCGCCCGCCAGCCGCCATGCAGGCTCGCACATGCTCCAGTGGGTGTGTGATCGTATAGTAGCCGACACGTGCTCGCCCATCCTGAACACACATGCACATAATTCATACATCTCTTTCATTGTTGCGTGCTTCGTCTTTCCTTCGTTTTCACAGTTTTCCCAAACTCATATAGCGCGGCTTTAACGGTGGGAGAGCACAAACCGTGCAGTCAATCAAAGTGACTTGAGGGAAATGGCACTGGGAAGCAGAATGTCAGGGGAGATGTTTGTTTGGACAAGGTCATGACAGAAGAAGCTTTAATTTCCTGACCATGTTACAAAGTGATGCCTTTACTGCCACCTTTGTTGGCAGTTTCTTTCAAGTCGTAAAAGTCGAAGTGGAGCGAGGAAGTCTGGCTCAGTTTATTGAAACGTGGTGGTGTGAATTCAGCCTAAAGTTTATGTTTGTTTGGAGGTTGATTTACTCCTCCATCTTTGTTTTAACTGACTCAGTATGTTGTTTTTTTTTTAAAGTCGGTAGCGTTTGCTGTTGATTGAACGGCAGGAAGAGGAGGAGAAAAAGGAGATTCTCTAGAGGTACAAGTTCATGAATGAGCTGACTGAACATCATTGTGGCCACATCAAAGCTAGCATCTTCAGTGTCAATGGTGGTGCCATGAAAAAGCTGTGTCCTGGGGGGGTCTGGGGACACTGTGTTTGGATTCTGAGCCCTCGTATCAGGTTCACGTGGTAAAGAATACTACACAACAGCAGCTTCAGTCTTTACTCTGACCCCCCCGGGGCTAGACATGATCCCAGATCTGGCATCCTTTGTGGACCCCTCATGGTCTCTTGAAGTGACAAAATATCACTTTTTTTAATGGACTGTATATTTTCTGAATTGCATGGTCAAATAAAAACTTTAGGCTAAAGCTCATCCTGAATGACATTGTGTGTTTCTTAAACTGTGCTCAAGAGCTGAATTAGATGCACAAAATCCAGTTTTGAGCGCTACGTTTGGCCTCGCAGAGACCCGGCTCACTGTCTGTTACAGAGCCAGTATCCAGCCTCCCACAGATTTATGGGGATGCCTGTGTAAAACTGTCCCACATGGCTTTCCAACCCGCCAGGGGCCTGTGCTGAGGTTACAGAAAGGCAGCGAGAAAAGGAGGGAGATTATTCCAAAGTCAGCTAAGTAGCTATCTGTGCGGTTTAAGTGCGTAATTAAAATATCTGTGAATCAACAGCTGAGCACTTTTAAATGTAGAAGCAACTTTGTGTAACGAGTGAAAGGTTGCCAAATCAAACTCAGTCAGATATGGTGGTGTGCTGTCAGGATTGTGTGTACTCATTAAACACTGGACATTTGTTTCAGGCATATTCTGAACGGGCTCAAGAGGTGTTTTATTTTGGCTGTAGGAATGTGAATTTTCAGCATCCCCGTGTAATTGATCTTATTTAGTCAAAGCCCTGCGCCTGCAAAATATCTTACAGAGGCCTGAGGAGGCACATGTGTAGCTTTTCTCCTGTCTGTAAAAACAGTGTGGTCTTTATCGACCGTCCGTACACTAGATCCTGATTTAGAACCCACTCTCCTCTATTTTAGGACATGGAGATGGTAGCGATCAAACCTCCTCATATTCTAACTTATCTGTGCAGACCAGTGCCAAAGTGGGAGTGAGGGGGAAAATAACCCTACAAGCAGCAAAGTGCACGTTTCTTACCCCTTTTGGCATCCCACAGTGGAAAAACCACCTTTAAGTTCTCACTAACTCCAAACAGAGCATATCAAATAAGCCGCACGTTATAGGAAAAAGCAACAGGACTTCAAAGATGGAAAAAAATACTCTTTAAACAGCTGAACATGCAGTTGGTTCACTTAAGGCAACATTTTACATGTGCTGTACGCACAATGAAGCCCATTTAAACCACAATTTGTCTAAATTTAATGGTCATAAATAATCTTCTTCAGTTTTGCCTTACTCATTTTTGCACTCATAAGCTAATTGATTTGCCATTTGAATGACCCCAATTATAAAAAATAAACTATGGCATTGTATGAACTGTATCTTATTTTTCAGACTATAAATTGCACTTAAAATCCTTTAATTTTCTCAAAAATCGACAGTGAGCCTTAAAATCAGTTAATTGTGTATTAATTCTGGTTGTGCTTACCGACCTCGAATCAATTTTATGTGATTATTGTGAATGAATTGAATAAAGTTTGATTTATCTGTTTTGTTTCACTTAATGCGCACCTGATGAATGAAAACAGATCCATTTATTGATATTGTCCCTTATAATCCGGTGTTCCTTATAGGCTGAAAAATACGGTAAACAAAAACAATGTGATGATTTGCAACTCTCATAAACCCATCTTTTTTCACCATGAAATAAATATATCAAATGTTAAGGGTAAGAAAATGTACGAATTTGTGAAAAATATAAGGAAATTGTAAATTCGATGCCAGCTACACATCTCAAAATGTTGAGACAAAGGCTGTAAAAGTAAGTGGTACACGGAAGAAATTATTAGAAAAGCATTGTGAAATGAATTAGTTTTATTGACAACAAGCCAAAAATAGAAGTGAAGATGAAAAGAACATTTTAAAGAGGCTGAATCCCTCTGAAGTAAAGATGGGCAGGATTCATCAGGTTTTTAAAAACTGCATAAAAATAATAGAACAGTTTTAGAATAATGTTCCTGAAAGGAAAACTGTGAAAACTTTGAATATCCCGTCATCTTCAGCTCATATCATCAGAAGATATTAAAAAAAAAAAAAAAAAAAGTACTGGACTACATGGACCCGGGAACACTTCCACAAACCAGTGTCTAAACAGTTCACAGTGACTTTCATAAATGCTGGTTAAAGCTCTACTGAGAAGAAGCCATAGGTGAGCACCCTCCAGAACCACTGCTGTCTTCTCTGGGTCAACGCTCATTGAAAATAGATGGAGGCAAAGTGGAAAAGTGTTCTGCGGTAAAAAAAAAAAAAAATCTAAATTTGATTAATTTTTTTCAGGAAACCAAGGATGTCACGCTCATTTTATTAAAGAGGAGAGGGACCATCTGGTCTGTTATCTGTGCTCAGTTCAAAAACATGCCTTTCTGATGGTATAGGGGTGCATTTAGTGTCCTGGTATGGGCAGCTTTCACACCTGGAAAGACACGATTGAGAACAGTATATACAGGTTTTAGAACATGTGCTCCCAGAAGAGCCAGGACTGTTGAACAGCCAGACGTCTACATCAGACAATAATGGGACAACAACTCCAACGACCTCCAGCACTGGTCCTCAGCCGGTTCACAGACTGCTGTTAGCGACAGACGTTTCCATGTCCTAACAGGTTATTGCCACAAACTTCTCAATGACATTTTTTAACCTCACTTTTTTTGTTTGTTTGTTTGTTTGTTTAAACAAATGATATACTGTATTTACTGTGCTCCATTGGGACTAAAACAATGGTTTATGAAGTTTGAAAATCGTTGCATCCTTTAGTTGTTTACATTTTGCATAATGGCTTAACTTTTTTTGCAAACCAGTAGCTTTCAGACACTGAGCAGCAAATGGAGATATTTTCTATTCTCTCAGCAAGACTTCAAGCTGGACATAAATGCATATTCACCTGCTGCATTATTGCATGTGTGCATGTGTCTGTGTGCATGTGTGTATATACAACCTGTCTCGCCCCTGCCTCCGGTGGCTGACTTTGATCAGTGATCATTACAGCCTTTCTAATCCTCACTCCACCCCCAGTCTCACTGTCATGGCTCCTCTGTCCTCCTCTGTTCCCCTTCCTTTCATCCCTCCCATGTTTACAGAGTAGCCAGGGACTGCCATAGATTGTCTTACATTCTCACTCCGTACCCGACATCCGATCCCTTACAGAAACCAGCTCCTCTCAGATCTTCAATGGCCGTTGTGTCACCGTCACCACCACCAGCTTGCAGCTCCAAACCTCCACTGCCCTGAGGTGCTCCCTTTTGAACTAGAAATCAATGCAGTCAAGACCTCACGGACGAGGAAAGAAAGCTGCCATGTATTTAGGTTTGTTTTTTGGTGGGAGTGGGGGGTGGGGGTCACCTGAATTACCCACTGTCCACTCAGGGTCAGAGAGCCTCGCAGCTCCTCTGGAGTGGGACTGACAGTAGAGCCGAGTGCCACACAAACAGTCGTCAGACTCAGACGTGGCTACAGATCTGATCAAAGGATGTCGTTGACTCTTTGGAGTTCACGCCCCCACGTTGGTGTGTGTGTGTGTGTGTGTGTGTGTGAGTGTGGGCCTCCACATGCGTGCTTATCGAGATAAAATAACGACAGCTCACAGGAAGAGGGGAGAGGAAGTCAGGGAGGGCAGCATGAAATCAAACATGCCATGGGAACCAGCAGGATTCACTTACAAACAGGCAGCAGCAAAACACGAGACAAGTGGCTTCTGTGGTCAAAGGACACATTAGGAAGTTATATTTCTCTGACCTCTGATACTGAGACCACACAAATAATCGCAGCCGTCTGCAAGGAAAAACACACGCTTGTTAGCCGGGGTATAAATTTACCTTTCTCCTAACCCAGGAGAAGCCTGAATCATTTGTATGGTGACTTGGAAACAGAGCCGAAGCAACCCCGGGACTCTCCGTGGAATCAACCTATTAATTTTCCAACAAAATGAGCGGTGCAGCTGGGATTAGTTACGCAGGTGTAGGCTGTAAAATAACTTTAAAATATCACAGAAAATGATGAATGTGCTCGGAATAATTGCAACCTGACGAAGAGCTACTGCTTAACGGTCCTGAAAGTGAAGCAATGGGTTGCAGGGTCTTTTATTCTCCCAGATGCCTTTAAGAAAAATGCAGATATTTTTGTGTTGGTGTTAACTCTTCTGCCACGAAGAGCCTGAAACGTGTTAAAGAATCACGTGTTCATTTAGATAATTAACACCTCTGACCTTTTGTTGTGAATCCTCCAGGTATTCTGGAAATCACATCAGTGGAAGTGGGAGTGGTGGCCATTAAAGGGCTGAACAGCAACTACTATCTGGCGATCAGCAGGAAAGGAGAGCTGTACGGAGCGGTGAGTCGCACACTCAGGGGTCCACACAGATAGGGTTAGATTCTTCAGCCTTTATCTCAGACAAACTTATCGTGACTTCGGACTCGACTTCCGCAACCAGGCACGTGCACACGTGTGAACCTCTAGGAAATGTGGGAGATTTTCTGTCAGAAATTGTTCAAAGATATGCAATCAAGCACCAAATTATACAGAATAGGGAGTTGTTTATTAGTCTGTATTTGAACAGGAAATAAAATCAAGTTATATTAAATAATGTAATTGTAGCTCTGTAGACGGGACTTTTATACCTAATGTTAAGTTGCAAATTAGTTATTAAAGAAAGCTATTGCCTTTCAAATTAAAGACTTATTTTCAGTTTATTCACACACAAAACAAATCAAAATTCATAATACATAAGTGCAAGATAACAGTGCGTGAATCAGGTCTCCAAAAAGCTTTTTAAAGCTTATAGATGTTTGTGTACATATTACATACAATTTATCACTGATTAAAACAAGATCACAAAAAAAAAAAAAAAAAATCAGTCCTCGTACAAATTCCTTACAAAAACAGATTGTGTTACCTCTGATCAATCAGTTACAGGCCCTACAAGTGATCTCAAGTATATAAACTGAGAAATTTGGTTTTTAACAGTTTTTTTGAAGGTGGAGATGAATTTCAACTCTTTTAAACTCTTCGTCAAGCTCGTTCCAAATCTGTGGGCCCCTCCCAGAAAAGGTTAGACTAGTTATTTTAAGTCTTCTATATTTAGTGTAGATAAGATGTTTTTTTTCCTAATTTCAATGTTGTAGACCACTGATTGGAACAAGCTCTGTTAATCTATTATTAGTTTTATTTACAATTTGAAACATCAAACAGGCGTTCTGAAACACATTTAATTCCGTTAGCCAAAGAAGACCAAAACGATGAAATGGAAGAACCTAGCTATTAAGACCTTCTCACTGAAGTTTCGAGGTTCTTTATTGTCATTCGTATCGCATGAGGTGGAGCAAAATTGTGCACTCAAGGTCCCAAATAAACTCAAAAATAGAAAAAAATATAAAGTATAAAAAGAAACTGCATACGAGGCTCTAAAATGTACGCTAAACAGTAATAATGTACGATATATTAAACAGCAGCCTGAACATGAGTTTGTAGTGAGCAAATGGTTATGAATACAGCAGCTTAAAGGCAATAAATCAGCAGCATGGTGTAGCTGGTCAGTGTGTGTCCTGTGGGTCTTATTCCAGACCCCAGGTCCCACCTCCAGCCTTGAGAGGCTCCCAGTTCACCCCGCCCTCCGAAGCGGTAACCCACACTTATCAATAAATCATGGAAATGTGAATTAAGTTTTATCAATTACATTAAAATCAAGCCAGGAAATGGTACAGTGACAGCACTGGCCTCTCCGGTATAATTTGACGCGGGATCAGCTTCCGGAAGGGGCGAGACGTTCCGTGGCATCATGGATTTATGGGCCCTAGACTCCTCCCTTCGCAGAAGGGGAGCTCAACCTGTCACGTGTATGAGGAGGCGTGACTAAGTGTGATCACAACGGATCTTACATGGATGTGACGGTGCTTCAAAAAGCCTTTCTACGTGATGTAGCGAGCAAAATGAGGTCTATTCCTTGACGGATATTGAATACCTGGGAGACCCTTTATATAATTGCTGGCCCAGTTTAACCTAGTCAGAACCAGGTCATAATTTCATAATAATCCTGTCTCTGAGCAGCTCAAAAACCCCAGGACCAGTCTAGTTAAGTATCTAACAATGGATAAAGTGACATATCACCAATAAAAGTGTCATACAGTGGTTATTCTGGTTGGGATTTATGAGTCAAATGGTAAATGGACTGTACTTATATAGCACCTTTCTATCTTATCAAGACACTCAAAGCACTTTACTCCACAATCTGTGCCCTCATTTACCCATTCATACAGCACTCTACTAGATCTATACAAAGCTAACTGAACAAATAATTCCAAAGAGACTAATCACTGTATATCACTTGCCAAAGTTGCATTTTTGTGTGCAATCTCATGCAAAATGTCAAGCTGTTGCAGAGTATGTGTTGTGAATGACTCTCAGCCACATCAACTTTAAGCATAGCAGTTTTTTTTTTTATTTTTTTTTATTCAACCTTTATTTATACAGGTTAGTCTCAATGGGTAACGAAGACTCATTCACAAGAGAGACCTGTATTTACAGTGACGTTTTGGTGCAACGCCATACTCTAAGTTTTCAAATACTGTACTGTTTTTTGGATGTGCCAGTGCAGGAGACACTGTACTTTTTGTGGTTGCATCACGGTGAATAAGAAACTCTGTGCCAAAGCAAAAAAAAATAAATAAAAAAATTAAAAAAATCTGTATTTAATAAGATTTAATTGCAATTCATAATATTAAACTGCAGTTTGGTTCATCATCCTTTTAACAGAATTACTCCAAAGTGATAAATGAAACAGCTTGATTAGACTTTAGATCCCACCACCACCACCCCCACCCAGACCCAAGTTTTGTAAAAACTTGAAAACATCACAAATACATTTTCTACATTAGTGTAGACATCTTCCAAAAGTTTTGTTCAAATCCACACAGTGGGTTAGATGGTGTTAGAAAGAAACCACGACCACAGTGGAGTAGCAACACGTTTGGGGGGGGGGGGGGGGGGGGCGGGGGTGTCCAAACACTGAAACACAATTCTTGCTGTTTTCCCAGAGGGAGTTTGGCGTCGACTGCAAACTGAAGGAGCGGATCGAGGAGAACGGCTACAACACGTACGCGTCCGCCGAGTGGAAGAACAAGAAGCGGCAGATGTTCATGGGTCTGAACGTCCACGGCAGACCGATGAGAGGAAAGAAAACCCGCAGGAAGAACACAGCCACCCACTTCCTCCCAATCATGGTGTGAACTGGAGAGCCCACCTGGTGTGGGAGCAGCCACCTACAGCACTGGACAGAGAGGATTTCAAAACTTAAAAACAAAACATGAATTAGGAAATCTCTCATTTTGGAAACAAAATATACGGCACTAACACTGTTACAAGCGGTCTCTGAAATGGAGATGATGTGTTTCACTGGGTGAAAGAAGATGATCTGTGTTTTGATTGGCACCAGCTGCAGGGTAAATGATGTGCCAAACAGTTTAAAGCTGGAGTCTGTGGGCGGTGCAGACAACACTAAAGATGCTATCCCAGTTAGATGTGTTACTTATATTCCAAATACTCCAGTGAGACATTTATCAAAGGGGTGAGACGGACCGAAGGGAAGAATCTGTCCGGTCATCACGACAGCATGAAATATTAGAAGATGAAGCACATTTAAAGTAACACTTTGATACTTACCCACTGTGTCTTGACTGAACTGTAATGATTTATTTATTTTTGTGAGATATTTAACTGGAAGGAACACTAGCATTCCTTCGCATTCTACTTTTTATAGAAACTCTGTTGTGTAAAAACAAAAAAAGTAAAATAAAATCACTTTTTCCTCCTCTTCAGTTGAGTTTATTCTTTCACACAGAGAAGTGCAGGAGGTCTGGATTTAACTTTTTTTTTTTTTTTTTTTTTTTTTTTTAAAGAAAGTTTGTTTTTTCGCCTAGCAAACGTTCGGGTCACGGCAGGTCTATTCTTATCTGGGAGGGACAAATAGCAACCATTAATGCCTGGCCAGTTATTCCATGTGGGAACCATTCCCCTAATGATTAGCTCCCAAACAAACAGGAAGCAAAACCACAACGAAACAGGAGGGAGGCAACTAACCCGGCATGACCTGTAGATGCTGATATCATTTCCTAATATCAGCCCATCCCTGCGGGAGCTGCAGCGTTCTCTGTTCGCAGGACTGATTTCTTTGTAAAGAAAGCCCCAACTGATTTAGCTGAATGAAAACAACATGCATTAATTCAAGATGGCCACTACTGCCCCCATGTTAACGCTCGCAGTAGCTGCTCTTGGCTGCTACCACATAATCTTTACCTCATTTTCTGTAATTTTGAGTAAGTTAAAGGCATTTTTTTTTTGTGCTGGCTAATGCTGATTAGCTTGGGTGGCCTTCTTAAATCCAAAGTTTAACTAGAGAAATTGCATTTGCTGCAAAAATTCAGTGTGAATGATTATTGCTGAATAATTTCCAGGAAAAAAAGCTGAATAGTAGCTAAAGAAACAGAATGAAGCTTAAAGTACCTGAAGCAAGTAGAGAGCAAATGCTATGCTGACTTAGGCTGAATACATTTGAAATGATTGCAAGACATGTAGAATTAGCTGGGAAAGCTTAAATTAGCATAAAAACTGCTAAATAGTAGGTGAAATAGCAGAAATAGCTGAAACTTCCAGAGATAGGCTGAACGGAGCAGAACAAGCTGAAATGAGCAGAAATAAGTTTGAAAAAGCACAATAATGATTAATGATGTACCATAGTTAGCAGAATAAAGCTGAAAGGAGCACAAAACAGATGTTGAACAGCTGAAATTATCTGTGGATTTTGTTTGTTGGTTTGTTTGTAGAAGGAGACTTATTACCAGAAGGAAGTAGAATGAGACAATTGTGCCCAATTAGGCTTGCAGAAGAAGAAATAGCAAAAATGTGGAAAATTCCTGAAAAGTTTCTGAAATTTGCCCAAAACAGCTGAATAGTAGCTAAAACAAGCAGAAATAAGCTTAAATTACCTGAAGCAAATAGTGAGAGCACATTGTTGCTGAATTAGGCTGTAAAAAGTTTAAATGGTTGCAAAAATGTGGAATTAGCAGAAAAAGTTGAAATTAGCATAAAATCAGCTAAATAGTAGCTGAAATAGCAGAGTTAGCATAAAAACTTGTAGAAATAAGCTGAAAGGAGCAGAACAAGTTGAAAGCAGCAGAAAGAAGTTAGAAGAAGCACAAAAATGTTGACGCTAATTGAATAAAGCTGAAAGGATTACAAAACAGCTGGAAAAACAGCTGAAATTAGCTTAAAGTAGCTGAATTGTTTTAAAAAAATTTGCACAAGGAAGCTGAAAGAAGCTTAATCACATCTAAATGTGAAAGGAGCAGTAAAAGGTTGTTAACAGATCAAAAAATTATGAAGGATGTAAAATGAGCTCAATTCATTTTCAGTGAGGGAAAAAATGGCAGAAAAGGCTAAATATTTTAAAAAGCCAACGTTGTAACATTACAAAAAGTCATAGCAGGGGTTCTCCTGAAAGAGCTGAATGTTTATATAAATTGTTGAAATAGCATCATGTGGACTGAGTTAGTTGTTGCTGAAAAACGTGTGGAATAGGGATAGTAAGCAGAATAATAATAGAAACATCACAATAGTGTGAAATGCTTATTAAGCATTCATACAATCAGCTGTAAAGGAACATTTAATTGTTACATTCTAAAAGGTCAGTTCATTAAAATTAGTCCAATTGGTCCAACAATTATCTCAGTAGCTGTACAGCTGTCAATTATAGCTGCTTTTGTGTTCAGTAAGGTCAGTTTGCTGTGGCAGCCATCTTTAATTGGGTTGGTTCCCAAATGTAATCAGATGAAAACCTAAACGCAGTAATTGTCTTGCAAGTTTCGTTATCCACTAATCATATTTTGCTAACATACATTGTTGAGTCCAAATACGTGGTATAAATAATTTAAAAAAATGTAGTCTCTTAGCACTCAATGACTCTCGACTACTCGCACGACAAACTGGAGCTCAATATTTGTACAATTGGCTGAGTTATATCCATTTTTGTGTTTAGCGTGAGGTTAGCTGTTGCAGCCAAGTTTAGTGGAAATGACTCAAAAAGCGAAGCAGTTGTAGAAGTTCATCAAATTATGACTTCACGAGAGTTTCAATGAAATCCATCCTCTGATTTATGAGACATTTTGCTAACACTAAAGACAAACTAACACACACACACGCAGCCAGACACAGAGAGGTGAGTAAAAAACATCATCGCTCAACCTTTGCCTGCAGCGAAAAAACATTAACAGCTTTGTCGTTCTGAAAGTGGGTTTACGGCTTTAGAGGAGGCTGAATGTGTGTGAGGACAGAAACTGTGAATGAGTTTGAAACAGAGACATGACCTGCGTCTGACCACCTACTTCCTTCAGGAATCATTTACAAACACACTAATCAATGACAGCTGTCTTGATGGCAGATGAAAAGAGCGCGGGGGGAAACATTAACACCACAGGCTTCCGGGCCTCGGGTTCTCTCATCCTGCCTTCAGAGCATCCATCTCTGGACACGCAGTAAAACTGGAGAGCAGAGGAGGACAGACGGGAGCGAGATGAACAGAACGACACCACGGCTGTGCTCTTCAGTCTCAGGGTTGTCCAAGCTGTCCCGTGACCATCTTGAATTGGGTTAAGTCCAAAAGTGAATTAGATGTACATCTAATAATTATTGTCTGAGTGCTTCATTCAAATCTGCCGCGTGGTTCAAATGGTGGCAGGCGCATGAACACATGCACACACCAAGACACGGACAAAAACAGCTTCATCTTTCGATAAATGCAGCAATTAAAAACAACATAAGATATCCAGTTGTTAAAAAAAATAAATAAATAAACTTAGAAATTTCCATCTGTGGTATATTTTATGAAAGTCTGGTTCATTTCAACAAAGTGTCAAAATTTACCGTATTTTTTGGACTATCAGGCGCACCAAATTAAAACAAGTAGGTATCTCTGCAGACAAATATGGAAGGCGTATCTAGAGGGCCACATCTGATTGGACGATAAAAAAACCGAGGTGTTTGTGTTAACCACAGTCATATTATGTCTATGGTGTTAATCGGTTCAACATTAGCGAATAACTAACTAATAACTTCTCTTTCCGCCTCTCTTAACACAGAACTTCCAGTTACATTTCAAAATAAGAGCAACATAAATGTGTAGTGGGGAGGGCTAAATGTTTGTTTTTTAATACCTAGCCATTACATTAAAAAACAAAATCCATTTTGATTGTAGAATACAGTAATGTGAAAATTGTTGCAACTGATTCATTAATAAAGAAAAATAAAGTAATCAAAAATAATAATGATACTTAAACTGGCTTTGGGACAATGTTTCCTTTCACTTCACATTTTCTTGTTCAACCTTTTAAATCAGTCACTGCAGATGAGTGATTGTCAGTTTCTGTCAGATTTCTGCAACTGGAGCAGGTATTTCTCTTACTGTTTAACTTCCTCAGCTGTCTCACATTTTAAGGGTCAGTCCATGTTTCAGCTCTTTGCATAGATCAGATCTCATAGAAGAGCTCTTCTAAAGAGCAAATATTGTTTTTAACTTTTGTTTTGGGCCATTATCTCATTACAGGAGTAATGACATTTAACTGAGACCAGACTTTTTGACAAATGGAGATGGTTTCACTTCAGATGCTTCATATTTTGTTGTACCCGGACCACACTCAAGCCAACCTGTGTCAGGTGCAGCCTACAACCCAAGAACAAAAGAGAATTTTTTTTTTAACAGCAGATATAACGCTGCTTCTTAGAAATCTTCATTTTTTTAAAATGAGCTGACATAACTTGCCTAAAGAGCTAGCAAATACAGTTAGCCAATCAGTGTTTGTCCTTTAGAAACACCCACTTTTGGTCTGCAGTGAACCCCTTCTCCATTATAAGGCACAATAAGCGAAACAAAACAGTCAGATAAGTCCAACTTCATTCGACTCATTCACAATAACCACATAAAATCAGTTTGATGTCAGTAAGTACAACCAGAGTTGATACATAAGGATTATAAGGCCTACTGTCAATTTTTAAGAAAATTAAAGTAATTTAATGCACCTTATTGTCAGAAAAATACGGCATTTTGTTACCGCAGCATGATTTGGTGGTAAAAAATAGTTTGACTGCAAAATCAGTCTGTGTCTCATCCAGAACTGGATTCTACTGAAATATTTAATGAATTATAATTAAAATAAGACAAATTATGGCTCTGGAGTAAACTGTGTCTAACCATTTTCTTATTTAAAAAAAGAGATAGAGAGAAATCACATATTTCCTAAAAACAACCCATAGCTGTTTCAGCTTTTAATGTGCTTGTGTGTTATTCCTAACGATCGGTGCTTTTAATATCTTTCTGTTTTTAATTCATTTTTTAGCACAGCAGCAGAGTTTTAGAGATTATAATAGCAGGTAATGATGGAGTCGATAAAAAGCCAGGGAAAACCCGTGCCTACGCTGACCCCGCCGCCCCCATCCCTGCACAGGCACACACAGATCTCAGTCGTTTGTCATGTTCTGCATTCCTTGTGAATGTTTGAACTCCCTCCAAGGAACTGGCAAGGGGGGAAACAGGAATAATACAAAATAGGTACCATAATCTTTTTATCAAAGCGTGTTTCTGAATTTTTGGCATGGGAATTCTTTGTGGCATAATGCGCTCCAGCTTTGGGAAACAAGTGGAAAATGCCCAAAGGCCGAAACAACTAATGAATAGTTGTGTTGAGATGTCTGGTGCAACACATGTTGGTAGTGGGTAGCTACTGAGTGAAGTGACAGAGGCAGCTACTGAACAGGGCGAGGACCTTTTCTGTGATGGGAGAACGTGTTTCTGATGATTACAGCAGGGTGCGAGCGCCATCCTTTAACGTTCTGCAAACAACCGCGGCTACAAACATGGCTGCAAGGCAACACGGCAGACAGAGAGGTCGCTGAGGTCATCCCCTGGCTTTTTATTGCAGGAAATTTGGCATTTTATAAAAAAAAAAATAAAAAAAAACAGGGCTTCTTTTATGACAAAGGCAGATAATTAAAATTATTTGAATGAGCAGAAAGAGTTGATTAACAGTTGGTTTATTTTCCCATAATTCCTAGTAAATTGAATTATTTAACAAGAGCAAAATGTGAGAAGCGGTGACGCAGAGGATACAGAAGGTGGGCCTGTGATCGGAAGGTCGCCGGTTCAACTCCCCGAACCGACAACATCAAAATGTTGGTGGTAAAGGTGAAGCACCCACACCTGTCTCCACCCTCGTTTGCCCCACTGTGGGGCCCTTGAGCAAGGCCCTTAACACCCACCATCTGCTCCCCCAGGCACACAGAGGGCTGTGGTAGCTCGGTGGTCTGTGGTTGTGTCAGGAAGGACACCAAAACAGTTGTCAAGTCTTCATGAGTTAGTTTGCTGTAGTGACCCCCAGAGGAAGGGAGCAGCCGAAAGAAGAAAAACAAACAAACCACTGTGTAATGTGGTGGAAATACATCATTTACTGATCTGCGTCCTGATGCATTCAAATATTATTTTTCTACATTAATAATCATTTTATTACTTTCAGGTCATTGCAAATGATATTACAATGTTATGTGATATTAAACTGCTTTGGTCTCACTGTTCATGGAGTGGAGGCACCAGTGGTCTGCAGGCTAGACGTTTACCACCACGCTGATCCAGTAGGGAACGTTGAGGCCAGCAGCCTCCTGGGTTCAGTTCTAGCTCCATCTTATATTTGAGATCTCATTTTTCCATATTTTCCCAACAGAGCACTTTGCTCTCAGACTGCAGGGCTTACTCGTGGTCCCTAGAGTTTCCAAAAGCAGAATGGGAGGAAGATCTTCCAGTAGAACCAACTTCCAGTTTCTGCCCGTGAGGCTGACACATTGTCCAGTTTTAAGACTGGACTTAAGACTTTACCTTTTGATCATTCCTATAGTTATGGTTGGGTTGTTATGCCGTCTTAAGCTTAGACTATTAAGAGGACAAATTGACCTAATTTCCTTAAATGAATAGTTAAAATTGAATAGTTTATTTGATACTATTTCTATCTTAACATGTGATTATTCATCTGCCATTGTGTATCTGTTCCTCTCAAACCCAGCCGGTCAAAGCGGATGTTCGCTTGTCCTGAGCCTGGTTCTACTTAAGGTTTCTACCTCATGAGGGAGTTTTTTCTTTCCACTGTCGCCTTCATGCTTGCTCAAGATGATAATTCTGTGATGGAGTTAAACTCAAAGCAGTCTGCTCCTCAGATAAATAATGTTAAATTATTATTTTTATATATGAATGCTTCAGCTCAGTGCCCTGAGATGACTTCTGTTGTGATTTGGCGCTGTATAAATAAACTGAATCGAAATGAATTTAAAGAGAAAACATCACAACAGCGAGTTTTGTCGTTTCTTTATGTCACACTGTGCAGACTGTCTGTTTTAAAATAACTTGTTATACAACCTTCATAAGTAATTCAACATCCTACAATACAGGGCTTTAATACATGTTCAGCCAATAAAAATCGATTCATCTTAGAGGTCTAATCACCAAAAAGGTTAGAAAGCATGACATTCAGATCAGACGATTCAGCATCAAAGCTTGTTTTTAGCCTGTGGGCTTTTAATTATACATAATCTAATTAATAAAAAATAAAAAAAGGAAATATTGAAAAACATCTAATAAAGGTGTTATGTGTTCAACTGGTTCAGAGGAAAAGGAATCCTTTTAAAAATTAATGTTACGTGTAGTTTAATGTTTAGAATTCAAGTTTTCATTGGAACAATACAAAAAGGCATTAAATTATTCTACATATGGTTTGAAACTGCAGTCATTTTTATGTATGTCCAGTTCACCAACAGCTTATTGTCAAAACAAATGTTTAAAATATATAATGACCAAAAAACATCATAATACATATGTCCAGAGAAAACAGATGAGATCTCAGAGCATGTGACCAGGATTTCAGATTGCATAAATAGTCGTATGATAAAATAAAATAAAAAATAAAACACATATAGAGCAAAATGCATTCGTCAGTCTTCATGGTTTAAATGTGTTTTATAATGTTTACGTCTTAGTTTGCATAAAAGACTTAAGGTTGACTCTTTATTTTCAACTCTAAATGCTCTTTCAAGGTTTTAAATAAAAATGGCGGCTAATGGACAGTAAGAATTATGCAAATTAAATGATACTTTTCAGACGCAACACAACCAAAAATGTCTAAGACAAATTAGAAGAAGCTCAAAATGGCCCTTATAGGTGTTTACAAGGTTTCATTGTTTCAGGAGAGTAAACACAGCTGCGCCGCTGGACTCCACGAACACACCACTCCTGAGTTTCCTGAGCAGGCAGGAATATGAACACACCCTCCAACACACACACACACACACACACACACACACTGCTGCGAGGAAGGTCAGCGCAGCTATTTTTGGCAGGAGAAGCTAATCACTCAGTCACAGCCCCCCCTATAAAGCCTGGCTCTGAGTGTGCGCTGCAGTCCACTCACACTCGGCTGCACAGATTAGACAGCAATCTGTTAATCTCCGCATTCCAGATCTACAACTCAAGCGTTGAAGGTGAGCAGGATTCTTTTTTTTTTTTTTTTTCTTTTTAAAGATCTCTTCAATGTTTTTCAATTAGAAGTAAAAAAAAAAAAAAAAAGACAAAGAACAACAAAAAAAAAAATCAGATTTGTAACTATTTAGTGTTTAATGCTAACTGGATTGTTTTTCCTGTTTTGTCTCAGCATGAGAAGTAGAAGATTGCTGTTGTCGCTTTCTCTTTTACCCACCATCACTGAGACGCTGGAGGACCTGCCCGTCCATCCCTCATCCATCCAGCCAACCCAGACCCCCCACTCCCAAGAGGACTACATGACAAGCATTCAGGCCCTTGCACGCCCTGATGAGTCCCTGAGCTACGGCCCCGTCAGAGGACTACTGCAGAGGTCCTCCAGGCTGCGGCAGCTCTCAAAGGCTCAGATGAAGCTCTCAGGCTCAGCTGCTCGCGTGTCTCCACTCACACCAAGGACTTCCAGATCCTCTAGTCTGAATACAAACAGCACAGAGGAGATTTCCCTCAAGTTGAGCAGAGAACGAGACTGCAGGGGCAAAGACCCCCTGGACTGGCTCTTCGGACAGATAAGGACTTGAGGGACTGCTGTTGTGGGAAATTATCTGGGTACTTCGGTGGAGTGAGGAGACGAGGTTGAAGGAACCTCAGGAGGAACTGCAAATCCATGGCTTGTGATATAGTGACAATTTACAGTATTTATTTATACACACTTAAGACTTGAGTTTACATTTTTATGTTGGATTCTTTTTTTTTAAAGTTGTAGAAGTTTCTAATAAAACCCTAAAATGTATAAGTGTTGCTGTTTTTTCAGTTAAGAACTGATGATTTTTTAGTCTGAAATATGTCTTTACAAACTAATTGTTGGGAGGTAATGATACAGGATCATATGTCTGACGTCTTACTAACAGTTGAAGAATCGATAAATAGGTTTACAGTTAGTATAGTTTGTTTACATGGTTAAAATGTCACTGACAGATTTCATTTTATGTGAATAGAAAAGGCAGTGGAAGGATTGGCTTGTTGTCAGTGTGAACAGTATTTAGTTCACTGCATCTGCCTAATCATGTTGTTTGTAAAATTTAACACCAGTCTATATTATCAGACTCTGGTGAAACATAATGCATTGAACATATTATTATGAGGTATTTTTTACAAGTTCATTTTTTAATATATCACATTTCAGAACAAAATTTCCACATGGTTTTGTCACTGAACTTAGAAAAATTACTAATTATGTCATATTCCAGTGACCCCTGCGACCCAGAAAGGAAGAAACAGATATAGATAATGTATGGATTGATGGATGACGTCTTAATTATCATATTTGACCAGTAAATAAGGATTTATATTCCTAGATTGAAAAGTTTTATATACAGGTAGTCCCCGACTTACGAACGGGTTCCGGACCTAAGGACCGTTCGTAACTCGATTCTGCCGTAAGTCG
>JARVGV010001587.1:9788702-9800392 GCA_031762435.1 Hypsolebias longignatus | reverse complement strand
TTTCCCTTAAAATGATACATTCTCTCAGTTTAAACTTTTGATCTGTGATTTGTGTTCTATTCTGAATAAAATATTAGGTGTTGGCACCTCCACATCATTGCGTTCAGTTTTTATTCACAATTTGTTTAGTGTCCCAACTTTTTTGGAATCCAGTTTGTAGTACGAGTTAAATTTTGGACTCCTTGTCGTCACAGACGGTTTATATTTCAACATGTTTCACATTTCAAACCTTGAAAACATCTCTCTCTCTGTTTTCTCATGTTGAAGACAACACACGACAAAGTACGACCTCTAACTACGTATCTGACTCCCGAGGGAGCAGAGATGTGGATTCCTTGGTCAAGTCATCGAAGCTCTCAGCTAACGCTCCAGAGTTTGTCCCCTCGGGAATGATCTCATATGAAGTAAGAAAATGCTAAACTGATGCTAAAACGATGAACTGATAAAGTAAATCGCAATCTGTCATTAATTTGAGCTCTCCATAGTGCATGTTTTGTCAGTTTAATTTTTCACATTTGTATTTCTTCTTTTGTTTGTTTTATTAGGATCCTGCCAATTATGATGACAGTGAACACTATTACGGTGAACCGTCACTGGCAGATGCAGTCTCAGAGTTTCTTGGTCACCTGAGCTCCTCTCCGGGCTCCTTCGAGTCAGACATAGAGTACATAAGTGGCACACTCAATTCCTGGGTCACTACTGAAGAGTTGTTGAAGGAGTTGGTGGAACTGGTCTTCACACAGGTTTGAAAATATTGACCTCTTGTTTGTGAAGCTTCACACATGTCCAAACGCATCAAATGTATTAAATATGATCTGAAACATTTCTGTCTTTGATGTAGTCTACTGCTATTCCTAACTTCTCCTACACCGGAGCCAGGCTTTGTAACCATCTTTCCCATCACCTCGCCTTCAGCTCACAAAGTGGCAACTTCCGTCAGCTGCTACTGCAACGGTACTTATCCGATTTTTCTTCGAATTGAATTGGTGTTTCCTCTTTAATCAGATTCAAGCAAAATCTTATTCAAAAATCCAACTACAGCATTGTTTATAAAGTGCACCGGTAACGCTTGGTGAAGACTGCAGGAGATAGAAAATGTTTTTACTACACATACAGTTAGGTGCAGAAAACTGATTTTAATCAGACAATATGTGGAAGTTGTATGGAAGACTTAAAAAGTAGTTGTTGGGTTATGATTTCAGAAGTACATATTATTGTCTGTTGCAGGTGTCATGCAGAATATGAAAAAAGAGAAGCAGCTGTTTGGGGAGATCCAGACACTCAGAAGAAATTTCACTCCTTCGTGCTGTTCCTGGGAGAACTCTATCTGAATTTGGAGGTAAGAAGGCTTTTAAAGAAAATTGATGATTTTTTTGTTCAAATAAAAACACTAATATTTGTTAAATGTGTTTAGATAAAAAGTGTAAAGGGACCTCCGAACAGAGCAGACATCCTCCTTGGTGCTCTGAAAGACCTGTTGGACAGTCTGCTGTCGAATCCTGTGGATGCAAATCTGATGTGCACGGTCAAACTGCTGAAGGTGCCCACATTCACTCGGATATGCTCAGAAATCTACTTGTATTTAAAGAGGAAATGAGAATAATTTGTATTTGCAGCTGACGGGGTCCATTCTGGAGGATGCATGGATGAAGAGCAGAAAGCATCACATGGAAGAACTGATTCAAAGAATTAGAACTGTTCTCCTGGATACTACCTGCAGCAGGTGTGTTTATCGCTTTGAACAAATATGCCCAATACCAGTTCATGACATTTTCCTAATATTATGTATATAAATTAATGGTGCTCGCGTTAACTCTTTATTATCACGTTAACACAACAAATGAATAACGTCGACAATTATTTTAACACACGTTAATATTGTTAAGTTTCTGTTTCCTCCATAAGTCCTCTCAGTGTCTATGAACACACACACAGACAAACAGCACTCTGGCCGGGGGGCGGGACAGTTTCCGCCTCAGCAAGGAATTACATCCAATCACATTGAATCTTATGTTGTCTTGACCAATTACTAACAGGAAGGCGGGTCAAACGCAAGCCTGTGGAGAAAGCTGCAGGTCCAGTTCTGCTGCAGGATTATTCTTGTAACATTTCAGGAAAAAACATGTATATTTTGAATTTGTTGTTAATCTGTTATGATTGTGGTTTTGGGTTTGAAGGAATATTTTTTTATTTTCTCTCTAAAATAAACTAAAAACATTTTGCTCTGGAAAATAGCTTTAGTTTTATATTTGATATGTTTATGTTAATAGAAATACTTTAATTGTTTGAAAAAAAAAAAAAAAAAAGAAATACTTTAACTGTTAGGAGAACACTACTGTTAAAAAGTGCCTGAACATGTTTTATATATAAAACAGTACCTTAAAAATGTTCTAAGCATCTTGAAGCCATCATTTAATTTTGCGCGTACTAATTAGATTAATCAGAAAAATATTTGCGATTAATCGAGATTTTTTTATTTATTTTATATTTGCCCAGCACTAATATAAATATATATGTAATGTTTCCAGAGATGTGAAACAGATGCTGCTGAAATTAGTGGAGCTGAGATCCAGTGACTGGGGCAGAGTCTCTGCTGCTGCAGCGTCCAGTAACGCAACTCCAGACAATGACCCCAATTACTTCATGGTCAGTGTCCATACCAGACTTTTTTTTTAATGTAACTTATTCCTGTCCATTTTTGTATTTCTACAACTTTGTGTTCACCTGTCAGAATGAACCCACGTTCTACACTGAAGATGGTACACCGTTTACAGCAGCAGACCCAGGTGAGTCTGTGGGAAAACAACTAGAGAAGCTGCAGAGCACAGTCATGTTGAAATAAATCAGGGACATGCGGAACAGTCACTATTTATTTGTGCTTTAGTGGCAAACACCTGAGAAGCTCTTATTCCCAGTTTATCTATAGCAGATCTCTGCTGCCAGATTTAGATGTTTTACTCTTGACATGTTTTTGACTCGCATTTGTTCTTATTGTTGTTTGTATTAACATTTATGAGTGAGGTTTTGTTCCTCCTACAGTAAAAATATTATTAATTACACTGTGTCCATCAGTTCTTTGCTGTGTCACAAGAACTGTGTAGAAGAAAGAGGAGACATGAACCATTTTTTTCCTAATGGCTACCAAAGAAAGTGAATTAGGCTCCAGCTGTTTCCTTTACTCTTATTTGTAGTGTAGTAATAGAAAATATTATTTTGTGCAGTTTGCTTTGTGATTCTGGATGCATTTTAAATACAGACATGTTCACGTTGCAATCGTTGTGCCTTTTTTTTTTTTTCTCTCCCCACAAAATATGCAGAAAAATACCAGGAAATGCTGGACAGACAAGACTATTTCCCTGATTATTATGGAGAAAATGGAAATGAAGAGTAAGTACACATTGCAAATGTAAACTTGTTGGTACAACAGCTAAAATACCTTCTTTTTCAAGCCAACTATTTTACTTGTTGATTTATTAGTATCTGTTAATCATGAATATAAGCACAGGTTGTATCTGTTCATAACATTATTAGACTTTAAATTGGTGACTATCATATTTTGTGACCCTTTGGTGGCAGCTAGAGTGACAAAATGTACGAGGAGCATAGCTTTAGTTGGGTTTAGCTGCTTCATCACAGCTCCAAGGATGTGTAGAATAAATTCAGACTCAAACAAGAGGCATAACATTTTCAGAGACGAGCGGGACCTGCAGCCACAGTGTGTCCTGAATGACTTTGCTGAAATCTGTTCACAGATAAATTGTTGGGTAAAACAAGCAGAACATAAAGTAAAATAAGCAACAACAAAAAAACAGCTAAAAGCTACAATTAGCAAACTTGCTAAAAGGGAAAACTTGCCAGAGCATATTTAAAAACTAACACGACCGTAGCTAAAAGGAGCATAAGAAAACAAAAACAGAGCAAGTTTGCTGAAGTAAATTTATAGATCAATGCTTTTGGAGGAGTTAGAAATCTCAATATATTTTAGGGGATTTATTTAGTCATGTCAAATAAATAAACTATAAAAATAGTGAATACTAATTTACTCACGACACATTATTCCCGACCAAGCTGAATGATTTGATAAATCAATTGTTAAATTAGCACAAAGTATGCAGAAGTAGTTTGATTGCAATAATCATATGGAAGAGAAACTATCAGGAAAACATCCTGATGCATGCTCATTAAGTCTGGTCCTCTGGACGTTCAAAAAGGAAATCAGGAAACCAGTTGTCTGAGTGCTGACTCAGCGTTCACACAAGGATCTGTCACTAAAGTATATTAGGAGTAATCACATCCTTCTGTCTAAAGTAAAATAAGTCTTGTGGGTTTAGTTTTGTTTGCAGCTGTATAGTGAGCCTTTATGCATCATGGCATCTGTGCAGCAAGCATTGTGAGCTCATGATGAATTGTAGTAGTCCTACGCTGATGTAAAAAATACGCTGGTGAAGATTCTCAGTCATCCAGGACATGGTAAATTCAAAAAAGTTCAAGACAAAAACAACTGGACTTTATTTTGTAACAGAAGACGTTTCACTTCTTATCCGAGGAGCTTTCTCAATTCAAAGAACAGAGAGTGCGGGGTTTGAGTTATAAAGCTGAGCTAGATACATATGCAGATTGTCAAGCCTCACAATAGGGGTTCGTTAGGGTCTTTTAAGGCTCTGGTATTCTGTGTGCACTGTCCAAAGAGGGTCCAGACTTCATACTCGAGCGTCCACCCTGAGCAGCTGCAGTCAGCTCCACAGACAAGGGGCGTTTACCTTCGGGACAATTTGAGTTTGCCGATTGGTCTTTTGCTGACACGCCTACTGGACTGATTGACAGGTTGCAAAAAAATAAAATAAAACGAGAGCTGGCATCCCCAGCTGCAGCGGTTTTCTGTGTTTATATGTTGTTAATAAAAAGTTCTAAACAATAAAAAAAAACGGGGAGTGCTGGTCCTGCAGCCCACACATCAGACCAGCACACCAGGAAGTCTCCAGACCCTCCCGCTGCCACGCTGGACCTGAGTTTAATTCTCTTCTGACAAATTCCTTCATTTCTCACAATTTCAGTCATGGAGTCATCGAACGAGGAGGAAGAGATCGCTCTAAAGAAAAGACCATTAAACCAGATCAGGGATGAAGAAGGGGAATTTAATACACTGGACTGGAGTTGCATACAAAAACAGTCCGTCGCCGGGCATTTTGTTGTGCGACACCGAGTTCACGTACGCGGTCGTAAAAATTGAGCTTTGCATGGACATGCTCTGCAGGTGTCCACTTCAAGTCTAATCTGGGACTCGCAGACTGACGTACGCTCGAGTATACTGGAGGCTTTATGGTCTTTGTTAGTCTGAATCACAGGAGCCACTCTGGTCACATGGATGAAATTCCTGATAAGTGTGGAAGTGACTGGGCATCAGGCCTAAAGCTGCATTATAAGTTTTTGAACGTTGAAATCTGAGCCCTCCTCCTCTGTTTGAAGATGGTTTATCTCGTTTTACACAAATGGCTTCCTTCACCCCCCTCACAAGCCATCTGTCCTCTCAGTCCAAAATGTTCACATTTTGGTCCTCAAACGTGTAGTAAGGACAAGACTCAGCAGTTCACCTACACCTCAAGGATAAGGGACATGTTTGACACGTTTGAGGACCAAAATATGAATATTTTGGACCGAGAAGAGAGATGGCTTGTTGGGGGGCGAGTGTGTGTGTGTGAAGGAAGCCATTTATGTAAAACAAGAGAAACCATTTTTAATTGGAGTGTTGGAGTGAGTTAATTTAAGTGTAGGTCTCAGATTTCAACTTTCTAAAACTTATAATGCAGATTTAGGCCTGATGTCATTTTCACACCTATCATCCATGTGACCACGGTGCAACAAAGACCCTAACGAACCCCTATTGCGAGGATTGATAGGACAATCTGCATATGTATCTGGCTTTATAACTCCAACCCCACACTCTCTGTTCTCTGAATTGAGAAAGCTCCTTGGATGAGGTGAAACATTTCATTTTCTGTTAGAAAATAAAGTCCAGAAGCAAAAGATGAGCCGTTTTGTAAAAGGGTGTGGGGGGGGTGTCCTTTAATCCCTGAAATTATTGTGAAAATCTGGGTAATTTATCACCACTGAATGATGCATCCTGACACCGGAAAGCCTCTGACCTGTGGACCCCTGAGTTTGACAAACGCGTTTTCATGACCCACAATGCAACAGCAACGACCAGGCTGGAGCATTCAGCTTAGTCAGCAGTTTGGCAGCGGGGGTTAGCACACTCCTGTCCTCCTCTACAACTGTAGGTGCAGTCAGATAGCAAGAACGTGCAAACATTGACTGTGCAGAAGCATTTTTAAAAGCATGTTTTCAAATCTTCTGCTGTGTTTTCTCAGATACGAGTTTGAGGACGAGATGGACCCTGAGATTGAAGAAGCGTACGAGAGTTTTTGTTTAGAGTCGGAGAGGCAACGACAACAATGACACGAGTGTGGAAAGCCGAGGGTTAAAGAGTGTGCGTTGTGCTTTTCTTGCTCTTTTGACTGGAATGTTACAAAGGAAACACTGAATCTTTATTTTTTACTGCAAGCGGGTCTTTTAACTCAGCTGTTTATCGTTTCACTCTGGAAACTTTATTCAGTCAACATTATTAACAGGACAATCGACAGGATAACAGTTCAAAACAGTACACTGTTTTTAAAATTTTGTTTCAAATTTCCTCGTGAATTGCTTTTTTTTTTTTTTTTTTTTTTTTTTTTTTTTTTTTTTTTTTTTTTTTTTTTTTTTTTTTTTTTTTTTTAACAAAATGCCATGAGGGAAACGGAGTGCTGTGGATGCTTTGAGTTAATGCATGAAAGACGGTTTTGTTTGAAGAAATCTGCTCATTATTTACCAAGGACTAATAATTACCACATAATACAAGCCAGAAATCAGATTATTTTTGTAAGAAATGCACTATAAATGTGAGAGGCGGTTGATTTTCCTCATATCTACACACACACGGTGGGAATACGGTGTAGCCCTGTGGCTCAGTGTGATGTTGCCAGCATTAAGGGATTCTATTTAAAGCTTTTCACGTCTGTTTGGCTGTTTTCTTCATTTGGTTCAGGACCTGTGGGAAAAGTTGTACAGTGAAAAATGTTTTCTGGAACAGCAACCGTTCATTCTGAAGTTATTTAAGAGAAAACGTTTTTAATCCATTTGGACGTAAAACTTTAGAGCATTAATAATTTGTTGTAAAAGCTCCAAAAGTGTCAGTATTGAACTTGGTTGAACGCAAATATATTTGCACACGCGTCACAGCTGCAGCGCAAGACTGAATGACTGTTTACCAGCAAACAACAAATTTCCTGCAATGGAATATTGTTTTATAGTTTGTAAATACTGTTTATAGTATTGTTTGCTTGCAATAAATTCTTTACAATGTGACACTGTTTGCATGAGTTTTTAGGAGCTAACACTCCCAACAGTGGGAATGTGAAGGTCTTAAATGTAAGATTTTTACTTGTCTTTTTTTATTTTATTTTTTACAATGCACTCTTTCAAAGTCGTATTTTAAATGATTGAAAATTAAACACTAAAAAATACTTTTTTTCATTTAGAACAAATTAAATTATTTGAGTACATTTTAATCCCTATTGGGTCAAGATGACCCACGAGGCCTTAATTTAAAACTAAAGGTGCAGCTCAGAAAATTAGAATATTATGAAAAAGTTCAATTTACTGTATGTCAGTCGTTTCAGAACTGAGCTCCACAATGAAAAAACTTCTGGTCGAACTCTGCTACCTGCTGGTAACTTCATGCACGTGCAGGTTGGGTCACGGTTTTGTGTTCAGCTGAAATTGCAACAGTAAAACAAATTGTGACAAAGATTCTCAAGCATTGACAGCACAGAAATATATGACTGGATTTATAGATTGACGTCTTTGCTGTTTGTTGTTTCCATATATAGCTGCTTTTTATGTTTTAACAAAAAGTTTGACATTTTAGAATAATAAAGGGTCGTGTTGGCCAGTTATAGTCAAGTTATTTCAAACAACTGTTAATATAAAACTGATTAAATTAAGTGGGAATGACTTGAGGTTAAGAGAACATGATAAAATATTTCACAAATTTTGTATCAGCTTCTTAAACCTATATAAAGTACTGGCATATACGGTATATATACAGTATACAGTACATGACATGTAAACCGCAGTGTTTTTTTTTTTTTTTTTTTTTAACAAACAAGAAAATATAAACATAGTTTTTGACTTTATGTCTAAATATAAAGAGGTTTTAGAGTTTTATTAAAGATTGTTGAAATTAAACATTAGATATGAGTAAAGATGGATGGATGAAAACACTACAATAAAGCCTTCATTGGTGCTTTATTAACAGGATATAACCATTTATAAAGCCTCAACAATAATTTATAAAACACTTTTAAAGCAGGGTCACTATTTTGCAAGTAATTTAATGTTAGTTGCTCAACTTTTTTTAAACTAAATTATTTGTCAGAATATTCATACATATGTTAATAGTTCTTACATTTGGGTAACTTACTGACAAATGTTTATTTAAAATCTACATTTTAAATAAACCAATGTACAGCACATGATTTTCCCAAATAGTGAGCCTGCTTATCCACGTTTTAAGACAGATAAACCGTCATCGTGTCAATAACCTAATTAATAACTTGTTTATAAAGCATTAATAAATCCTTCATAAATGGAACTTTAGTAGAAAGTTGCCTTTTAAAAGAACTCACTATCTGTCAGGAAAATCCTGTAGATTTTTTTTTTCTGATCTTTAAAGTTTTTTGTGGAAGGTAAATGATGCATAACCCAAAGCTTTTAACACTTTGTAAGCTTATAATGTTTACTTGGACTTAACAATGAATACTCATTCTTTAATGATTGAAAACAATACAGAAAAAAGGGACTGACTAGTTTTAATATCTTAACATCTGCAGGTTTAAGCAGACTTTAAAAACAGCAGTTTGTGCTGTTCATGTTTGAGTTTTGCCAAAGTCTGAAAATAAAAATAGACTCCTCTCGTTATCAAGCCTGCTCCACATTTCCCTGATAAGTGTTTAGTAATTTCCTTTTGTTTAAAAAAAAAAAAAAATGCCGTCATGGAGAACAGCGTTGAAGAGTCTCAGTGGTTGACCTCGTTGAGAGATGATGAACCGTCAAACCATCAACAACACCACAGATGTTTTCTTCATAAACTAAAGAGCAAGTGAGGAAGTAATTATTAGATTTGCTTCAACAGTATGGAAGGTTCTTTATTGTCATTCGCATCACGTGTTGTAAATGATGGAACGAAATTATGTACTCAAGGTCCCAGTTACACCCAAACATAGCAAAAATATAAACTATGAAAAAAAGAAACTATACAAGGGTCTAATACGCTAAATAATAATGTAATATAATATGGTGTATTAAACAGCAGCCTGAACATGAGTCTGTTGTGAGCAAATGAGTTTGAATACAGCAACTTATGAGCAAAAAATCAGCAGCACAGATAAAGTACATATCACCAATTAAAGTGATGTGTTTACTCCTTCTGAAATCCAATCGTCCCCTTTGTCTTCACATTGATGTGAAGGTTGTTCTTCCTACACCAGCTCTCCAGGTGTTCCACCTCCTGCCTGTAGCTGGACTCATCGTTGTTTATGATGCATCCAACCACCACTGTATCGTCTGCAACCTTTACAAGATGACATCCTGGATGGGTAGGTGCACAGTCATATGTGAGCAGAGTGAACAGGAGGGGGCTCAACACACAGCCCTGAGGGCTGATTAACTGATACAACTGATTACCTTTAGAAGTGAACCCAATTGAAGATGATTGTCACAGCTAATTGACCTTAGCTAACACAAAAGTGGTTATTGCTCTATTAAACTTAAACTCTGTGTTTACCAAAACACTTTGGTACCAGCTGCTGTTTTAAATGTGCTTTATAAATAAAGCTGACTTGACTAGCTGAGCATTACCTACAATATGAGCTCTGCACATTGTGCAATATTTTGTTTAAATCTTTGGCGTCAGCTGTTGTCATAAGCCCTGTTTGTTAGCAAAATATATCTTGAACCACTGGACTGATTTCAGTGAAAACTTTTAGAAGGTAATCACTGACCTTTGAAGTCAACCCACTACAAGATGGCTGCCACAGCGACTCGACCTTAGCCAGTACAAAAATGACTATGAGTCATCCATTTTACTGGTTTTGAGCTAAAGTTCGGTGTGGTAGTAGCTGAGAGTCATTCACAACACATACTCTGAGCAGGACATGTCATATATGTATGAGATAACCTTCTTTTGGAAATGTGCCCAAAATGACTACAACTTTGTCATTTCTCAACACGACAGCTTAAAACTTTGGTGGCTTGTCAGTTTAAGTTAAATAATTTGTGTAATTATGTTATTGTAAAATAAATGACATAACAGTTTAGTGCATTTACACAGCTGTTACCATTTTTAGAGGACAATGGTATCACTGAGCTGTTTCAGTCTGGGTTTAAAGGCCGCCACAGTACAGAGAGTGCACTTTTGAGGGTTTCAATATTCCTGTTAACAGATTCCAGAAAGTTTGTTGTTTTAGTTCTTTTAGATTTGTCTGCTGCATTTGACACCGTTGATCACAGGATTTTATCTCGTCTTGAGCACTGTGTGGGCATCAGGGGTGCCGCCCTCAATTGGTTTCAGTCCTATTTAACTAATAGGAGTTTCTGTGTAAAAATGGACACTTTTATGTCTTCTACTGCTTCTCTTCTACATGGTGTACCCCAGGGCTCAATCCTTGGCCCTCTTTTATTTTCCCTTTACTTACTCCCCCTCGGCTCTATTTTTAGGAAACATGGCGTTTCTTTTCACTTCCATGCTGATGATTGCCAGATCTATTTTCCCCTGGCACACATTCCAGCAACTTACACACTGCCTTAATGATGTTAAGGCATGGTTTTCTTTAAACTTCCTTAGTCTAAATGAGAACAAGACTGAAGTTATGATGTTTGGACCGAGTTGCTGTTCTTCTCCCAGCATAGACCTTGGCTCACTGTCTTTATCTCACCAGTCTGGGGGTGAAGTTTGAGTCTGATTTTAAATTTGAAAAACAGATCAGCAGTGTTGTTCAGAAAAGTTTTTCTCAACCAACCTTAGCAAGACCTGACTTGGAGAAATTAATCTGCAAAGCTTTTATCACAGCTCATCTTGACTACTGTAATGCACTGTATCAATGAGACTAACCTGTATAAATACAGGTTGAATGTATGCAGGCATTAGCCAGACCTCTCTCACCCGTCTGCAGCTTGTGTAGAATTCTGCTGCTCGCCGGTTAACTCAAGCCAGTAGGCGTGAGCATATTAATCCCATCCTGGCGTCCCTTCATTGGCTCCTTAAAGCACACCTGCTGTGAACCTGGTATGTGTATGTTTTGTGTTTCTTTTCTTATTTTATCTATTTTTGTCTTAATGTACAGCACTTTGCTGCGGTATTTAGTTTAGTTTAGTTTAGTTATTCATTCATTTTATAATCAAATACACAACAATAAACATATAAAAAGAAACCTATATAAAATGAAAGGCAACAGATGAAGAAAAAAAATCTTATTTTATCTGCCCCATATTTTTCTAACAAACAATTCATACAACCAGTTTCTTTAATTTCCAAAACAAATGAACAACTCTTTTAACCTCCATTATAACATACAATTTCTAACTTAAACTCATTT
>JARVGV010001587.1:9774563-9788602 GCA_031762435.1 Hypsolebias longignatus | reverse complement strand
AAAGTGAAACCAATCTTAGCAAGACCTGACTTGGAGAAATTAATCCACGCTTTTATCACAGCTCGTCTTGACTACTGCAATGCACTGTATGCAGGCATCAGCCAGACCTCTCTCGCCCGTCTGCAGCTTGTGCAGAACTCTGCTGCTTGCCTGTTAACTCAGACCCGTAGGCGTGCGCATATTACTCCCGTCCTGGCGTCCCTTCACTGGCTCCCTGTGCACATAACTCATTTTAAGCTTTTGCTGTTTGTTTTTAAAGGCTTGAACAACCTTGCCCCACCATATCTGTCTGAGCTGCTTCAGCCTTACTGCCCACCCTGATCCATAAGATCAGCTGATCAGTTGTTGTTGACTGTCCCTAAAACCAGGCTGAAGCTCAGAGGTGACAGAGCGTTTGCTGTTGTTGCTCCCAGGTTGTGACTTATCCTTGAGTGTCAGACAGGCCTCCTCTCTTCCTGTTTTTAAATCTCTTTTAAAACACACTTTTATTCTTTGGCTTTTAACACGTAATTTTATCTTTTATGGCATTTTAACACACCTGCAGTAAAACTGGTATGTGTATGTTTTTATGCTTCTTTGCGTATGCTTTGAATGTTTTTATTGTCTTAATTAACTTGTCTTTTGTCTTATTGTACAGCACTTTGGCTACCACTGCACTTTTTAAAATGTGCTATAGAAATAAAGTTGATTAATTATTGATTGATTGATTTGTGCGTTATTTCTATTGGAATTACACAAAGACAATGGAGACTCAGTAAGCTTCATGCAAAACAGCCATCTGCCTTTCAAATAACAGTTTACTGTAAAGATTTGGAGCAACCGAGTTCATTTTCACATCTGTCGGTTGTTACAGTTTTGAGAGGAAACCACTTTACTGCCAACATGCAGCTGTGGACTGACTGCACATTGCTTTCTGCTGTCAGTTTTTACATACATGCCTTTTTTTTCATTTAAGGACAGCAGAAACAAAATGCATCAGAGTGCATTTTGACGACGTGTGTCCTGTGTAAGCCTGCTGAAAAAGCACATCGATGACATTAATCTGCAAACCGCCGGGTGCCAAATCATGGTGGGAGCAAACTGACACGTCACCACGATCCACATTTGCATTGTCTGAAAATCAGCTGTGCAAAATTGGGAACTAGTCACGTGCCAGGGAACTGCTCTTGTTTCCATCCTGTCTGGATGAGCTCAGTGAGCCTGTTGGATGGGACTCTGCAGCTCATAATGCAACGTGTCGGACCTGAGCTGCACATTCTCACTGGTCAGCAGACGGGTGTAAAAGAGGGATTAAAGCAGTGGTCCGCTCATCCGGACTTCTGTGTCATGGAGGTGAAATCATGTCTATAAATGAACTGTAAAGCCATTTCTCCACGCCTTTTAACAACTGTGGCGAGAAAAAAAACTGTAATCTGTAACAATTTGTTGAATTATCAGAAAGCCAAAACAAAAAAATACACAAATGTATTGTTTTTATTTTATCTAAAAAACACTTAAAAAAAATTATTTTGGTGTTAATTCTTTAACAAGAAGACGGCGCTGCAGTTATTTGTAAAATGCTGTACTTTTCCCTGGGAGTTCCTTCATGTTTCTATTGTGCGCATTTGCATCAGCTGATTCTAGTGTGGCGGTTTTCAGGGCTACAAACTGTTGTGGTGCCGTGTTTCATCTGGAAACCAACAAAACCATTATGAGGCAGAACACCACAAACGTCACATCCCCTTTTCAGTCATGCTGCCACATTTGAGTTGCTGCAAAGCTTTTCATTTTTATCATTTTTCTGGCAGTAAATTCTTCCTTTTGCAGTGTTTATTAAAACCATTCAACCCATTTAAAACCAGTTGACCTCTGCTGTTTTTGAATGCCACAAAACCTGGAAGCAGTGTTGCCAGATTAGGCCGTTTACTGCCAATTGGGCGGTTTTCATTCTGATTTTGCTGGGAACTCTGGGAAGATTTTTGTTGGATTGTTTTGCCACATATTGTTAAATTACCTTGGCTTATGTGTGTTCATGTTCAAACAGTAAATATACTGTAACAATATATTGACTTGGCAGATTTTTGTGTGATGTGGTGGTTTTTAACAGATTTTTGGGCTGGAAAACCTTGACTCTATCTGGCAACACTGCCTGGAAGTCTGTTAGTGGAAGCAGAAATAAAATGATCCATCAGGCTAAATGTCAGAAGAAGCGTTGTTTTGTAATTTAAAGGGTTTCCAAACATCCTGGTGAACTGGGAATGATTCGTGCCGCCTCCTCGGTGGGGATTTGTTAACAACGTGCCCACACTGACACACTACGGTTATACAGCCTCAGTTATTGTAAACTCTTCTTTAGATTGCGCTATGGTAACAAACATAGTCTAAACATTTAGCTGTTGCTGTTTCAATGAGAACATTTCACTGAAGGAATGTGGCTTCCTGCTGCAGAAAAAAGGGATTCAGCAGTTGGGTCTTGTCTTATCACAACCAGAGGCCCAAAGTATTTTCCAGGAACTTTGCCTCACTTCCATAAAAACCTGAACTTCCTTTAAAGACTGAAGCTTCTTCGGCTCATCCAGTGACTTGTACATGAGTCAGAATACACAGAGGAAGAGGACGAGTCAGCTGAGATGAATTAAAAAGGGTTAGGCCAACGCTTTTCACATTATTTATCCTGTTATTCTCAAATTCAGACACTATAAAGTTGTCTTCAGACTTGAATGATTTGTTGAGAACACATTGCAATAGATGGAATGACTCTGGCTTTCTGTTTAATGAGAAATACCAAAGTTATTTTTGACAAGAATGTGTCTCCTATTTTGCATTTGAAGCAAGTTTTGCGCACCTCCTCCTTTCTTCACTGGCACAACATGCTGAAAACTAGAAACAGCGTGTTTCAGAGTGAAGCACATTGATTTTGTAGGCTGAACTGTTTTTAAAATCAGGATTTAAAAGACAACAACAAGCTTATGATTTTTGTATTTTTCTTTATTCCCATGAACAATCCGGATTCAGACCAGAATTTAAAATGTGTCTCTTTATGAACAAATCTGGTAATGAGCAAGCTCCATCACAAAAGGAAAAATTCTCTTCATATGATCCCAATAGAACATTTCAGTCACATTTTTTCTTGTTCTTTTTGTCTTTTTTGGGGTTTAGGGTCATGTTTTTTCTAAAAGTAAAATTGGTTATCAAAGAACCAGCTCCTGGTTCAGATGACAGAAGGTCTAAAACTTAACGCTTTTGAGGCTGATGATTAAAGCAGGTCTGATGCAGCCCGTCATCATCCTTAAATCTAAGAGATGCACGCTGTATGGATTTGCGTTTGCAAGTTTCTAACTTTCATAGAGTTTTTTTTTTTTTTTTTTTTTTTTTTTTTGTCCTCTTCATTAGTGTCCGCCTCTCTGCGAGCTCAGGAATGGAGAATGAACTATAAGACTTTGACGCAACACATTGACTATGTCTTTATTTCAGGAATTTAAAGTCACACAGATTGCAAAAAATACTTTTCAACCAAATTATTGGAGTACTGGTTCTCAAACTGTGGAGCTCCAATAGTCCACTTAGGTTAAGTAATTGTCTTAAAAAAAAAAAATCAAAGATCAACTAATAATATTAAAAGAAGCCAAACGGTGCTTCTGTCCAATATTTCTCCCACCTTTCCCACAATCTTTCCCTTCTTGTCTGATAAAAGTCCACATTTTTAAAATTCCACAACTACCATTTTTACAATGAAGCCTTTCTATTTAAAACAGGAAGCCTGGATGATGTCATCATGATGGCTCTTTTCTCCGACTTCCTTTGAATTTATTCAGGACAGTTCAAGCTCCTTTCAGTCTGTGTTGAATCTTCAAGCATTGATTAATAAGTGAGGAATCTGGAGTTTCGTTGCTAAGAGGAGCCTCCATAAATTATTTCCTCACGCCAGTACGACATAACAGGCTGTAATTGTCTCTGTGGAGCAATGAGCTGTAACTCTTTCCAAATGATTCTTGTGGAATGGCACAACTAATTGAAAGTTAAACTTCTTTCAGCTTTTTGACCGCCCCGACTTTCTTTCATTTAAAGTTCTTGCATCATCTTCCAGTGAAGGAAAATTATTTGTGGGATTTTTTTTTTTTTACATCACATCAAATAACTGGGATTCTATTCTTTGAGCTATTGTTGTTTTATATGTTCTTAGATCAAACTAACACCCTAATACATTTGTAGAGCTGTTGCCACAAAAACCCCAGACTATACTTTATTTTTTCACTTCTGTCATTTTATTTGTGCACTCGTGTAAAATATGGATTAAATTAAAAGGCGTAGCGTTCATTAAAGGAATGTGTATTGCCTGCCACCCTTCATACCAGGTTTTAAACTCTCATGCCTTTTTTCCAAGCTTGAAACTAACATACATTATCACAAGATGTCATTGTCAGAGTACGAATGACACTCAGCTAAAACATTATATTTTAGCTCAATATCTGTAAAACTGAGTTATTGCCATTTTTGAGTTGATTAATATTTTTTGTGGTGGCATATTCAATTGAATTCACTCCAAAAGTCAATCACACCCAATGATTACTTTCTGAAAGTTTCATTAAAAGCTGTCCAGTGATTATTAGATGTTTTGCTAACAAACAGAGCTGACTTCAACCACATAGTTGCTTAATTTTAAACAAAGATTTTGCACAATTGATTTGTGCTCCTAGGCTATGTGTTGGGGATCAGCCTCAGCGACTACCACACATTTTAGGTTAATATATTTAACTGAGGGGTTGCTTTCTATTTTGCTGTTTTTAAAGGTCAGTTGGCTGAGGCAGCCATCTTGAATCCCTCCCTCTCGGTTTTCAAATCCCGTTTCCGTTGCTTTCAACACCAGATGATCTGTGTTTGGTCGTTATATTTATTATCTGCGATGATTTTATGTCTATATTCTGTTTTTGTTTTTTTGTACTTAATTTTGTATGTTGCCTATATGTTGCTTGTTTGTTTGTACAGCACTTTGGTTGGCCTTGTCGCTGTTTGAAGTGCTCTATAAATAAAATGGTATTATGTTGACTCCAGAAGGTTGCCAGTTGTAGATCATCCAATAATTGCTTCCTACAAGTTGCATCTGTCTAGATATTTTCCTAACATAACCACAGACACTGGCAAAAACATTATCGTCCGCCGTACTTTCATGTGGGCGCGCAACAAAGAGGTTTACAACAAACAATGAGTTGTTTTGAAGTCTTAGATTTTTGACGGACTTCACCCTGGGATGGTACAAGTTCGTATCCGCAGGTAAGAAGGAAGAGAAAAACTCCTTATAAGGGCATGGCATCCGGTTCGAGGCAGACTTTGACAAGCGCGAGGCTTCTGTCGGTCACTACAAACGCGTGAACTGAGGACGAAGATGGAGCGCGTTTGCGGACACGTTTTCTTGGCTTTGATAGTGTTTTGTAAGTAGAAACTCATTTACCAGGATGTTTCTTTTCCGCTGAACGTTATCCGAACACAAAAACGATGTTTTCTTCAGTGTCGGTTGTTTCGTGTAGTTTTCATACGGTGCTCATTCGAGGAGCGTTTCTTTTTGCTTTGTTTTATTCATCTGAATTATTCCTCTTTAAGCAGTGAAAGGATTTTTTGCTGGATTATTATGAACTTGACTTTAACATATACAGAAATATATGGAATGAGTGGCCTGCTTGGCGCTGCAGGTAAACAGGCGTGGCACGAGTCAGCAGAGGACTCCTGGGTCCAACATTCATCCACATTCCTGCTGCTGCAGGTTGATAGCTGAGCCCTCATCTCATGCCTGTGTGGACTTGTGGCTCTGATACCAAGACCAGGCTCGAGCAGTTTCAACCTGAGGGAGATCAGATCGTCTGAAGGTGGATCTGTTGAGAAACAACCTTCTTGTTATAAAGCAACAAGCAGAACCTCGGTGCTGGGAAGGTTCTGCTCTTTGGCTCATGGATATTTTTGTTGGAGATGAGTTCATCCACACCTGATTCCAAGAGGAAGTGCTGGAAGTCTTGAAAAGCTTTTTCAGACCATTTTTGCTGCAAGTCTGAGTGCACAAATAGCTACACTAGAACATTTGGATGTGTTTTTTGAAAATACAGTCAGCACAAGTGCTGAATGACAGCTAAAATTTATCACAGAAGCTGAAACTCAACTGCATAAGCTAAAATAACCAGAAGAAAAAAGTAGCCAAAACTTAAAACCAACAAAAACAGTAAAATCAGTCAAATGGAAACTCTAAAACAAACAAAAGCTAAAGCCTAAACTGACAAAACAATAGCTGAAAGCTATAATTTTCAGTTTGGTAGCTTGAAGCTAAAACCATCAGACATGTTACTACAAGCTAAAATGAGCACAAAAAAAGTAGCTTAAAGCTATAACTAGCTGTAAATAAAAGCTAAGACCAGCAAAACAGTTGCTAAAATCCCAAACTAGCTAAATAAATAAATTAAAGTAGTCAAGAGCTCAAATCAACAGAACAGCAAAACCTAAAACTGTCAAAACAGTAACTGAAAGAATGGCATAACTAGCTAAAACAATAAAGCTGAAAGCTATAATTTTCAGTTGGTTAACTAAAAGCTAAAACCAGCACATAAGTTAAAACAAGCTAAAATGAATGAAACAGTTGCTAAAATCCAAAAGTATACAAAAACAGCCAAAAGATAAAACTGTTAAAAAAAAAAAAAAAAACAGATAAAAGCCAAATCAGCTAAACTAGCTAAAAGCTAGAACTATCAAAACAGTAGGAAGCTAAGGTGCTAGTTAAAAGCTAAAATCAGCAAAAGAGTGACTACAAGCTAAAACTGTCAAAACTAACTAAAAATAGCTAAAAGCTAAACTTATCAAAACAGTAGCTAATAGCTAAAGCAATCAAACAATGGCCATAGCTTAATGAAATGAAACAAAGGCTTAAAGCTAAAATTAGCAAAGCATTAGCTGGAAGCTATGGTCATCAGTGTGTTAGTTAAAAGCTAAAACCATTAGAATAGTAACTACAAGCTAAAATAAGCAAAATAGTAGCTAATAGCTTAAACAAACAAAACAGTTAATAGCTTAATTAAGCAAAACAAAGGCTAAAATCTAAAACTATCAAAACAATAGCTGGAAGCTAAGATTATGTTAGTTAAAAGCTTAAAACAGCAAATATAAAGCAAATATGCTGAAGAAACTTTCAGAGCACAATTCAGAAAGCAAAAGATTTGAAGAGATTTTATTGCATTTCTTACAATTTAATTTCATTATCAAATAGGCCTATTTTTTTTTAAAAAAAGTCTAGAAGTTACAAATACCAAAAGTCAAAGCCGTAATATCTTGAAAGAGCTAAATGTTTTGACACCTGAACAGTTGAAAGAACTAAAAGCATGCTGAAACAGTCTAAAATCGTAGGAAACTTTAAACAAGAAAGAATTGTGTGAACGCTGACGCTGCATTTAAATAATTAAAAAAACAAGGGCTTAGCATTTCTTTAAGAAATGCATGTCGCCCGCCACCTTTCATGCAGTTTTTGACTAAAACCATCTTAAATAGAGAAATGTCAAAATCATGACTGTGTTAGTCAAACTTTGAAACCAAAATTCAGACTTCTGTATATTTTGTGAAGGACTTTCAACTACATTACATTTTAGTTCAGTATCTGTAAAATTTACTGTTATAGCCATTTTAATGTTGGATAATGCTGATTAGCTGTGGCAGCCATCTTGAATCAGATTGACTCCAAAGGTTACTCAGCTATAGTACATTCAATGATGACCTTCTGAAAGTTTCATTACAATTTGTCCAGTCTGTCAGGAAATATTTTGGTAACAGAGAGACACACGCAAACCATTAATAAGCGCCTTCGCCTCTCGTCTGTGAAAATGACAATAATTCACTTTTTGTTATCTGATACTGTTCTGACACACAGTAGCCTACAACTCATGTCCTTTTCCTGCTTGCTCTCAACGGAGGCGGATGCTTCCGCCCCTGCTTTTCTCCTGCTTCTCTCCTGCTTCTGCCCTTTGTCCAGTGATCATTACTGGAGCTTCTCTTTACATATCTTCTGAATTATATGTATTATATCATCAATATGCTGTTTCTGCTGGCTTTTGTTGCAACTTTCATCTCCACTTCCCTCGTGATTCTCTTTTCTTAGCTAAACGAAAAGGGCAGCGCCTCCCACGAGGCCGCAGCCTCAGACACCTCCATCTCCCCATGTCTGTTTGTTCATGTTTTACTCGGATGGGCTGTACTGAAATGTAATTTCATTGTGCTTCGTTGCAATGACAATAAAGCTGATTCTAATTCTGATGTTCACTCTCAAACTGTTTCACAGATTTCACATAATGTCTTTTTTTCCCCCTCCACTAGTTGACAGAATCTGCCCATCTTTGTCCTTCAACGTCGGCACTGCAGGAGCAAAGATTTTCAGCGGTCCGGCAGCAGAGGAGTTCGGCTACACGGTGCAACAAGCGGCAAACAGTCAGGACAAATGGTAGGAATGTCAGCCCAAGATATTTATTACGGATCTATTGCTAAGGTTAGCTCATTCAGACCACTTTGTTTTTAAAAACTACAATGAACGTGTAAACAAATTTTAAAAAGAGTTTAAAATCTGCGCAGATCAGCCTGTGCAGAGGTCAGGCTCGTCACAGAAATCAGTCCTGGTTCACGCAGGGTTTTTACTTTTAAACATTTGTGCGCTTTAGGAAAAATAAGATTTGGCGATTTTCAAAAAGGTCGAACAAAGCGAACGACTCAAGGCAGTACAAGTTATTGCTGGGATAAGTTTTCTTTGATAAGTGCAGCTGAAAGCCAGAAAAAAAAAATGTTTTCATTCTGCACAGAAATCATGTTCCTACATGCACAGAGATGCATTTAGTTATCTTTAAACTTTCAGCAGCCTCTTAACAAGTCTCCACAACCCTGTTCCAGCAAAGGAAGTGTAATTTTGACCGGCAGGCATGTCTTTTACTCTCTTATAATAATAATATGTCATAGTAATATGACTCCAGCATTAGTTTGTTAAAACATCTTTCTGCTCAATACCTTTTGTTTATGAGCTGAGGCAAAGTGGGTGATAGTTTTAATATGTATTATAATCAGTTTTATTCATTTTTTAAAATTATATTATATCTTGGACTGCCTTTGCCAGTACATGTAAAGTGTGACCACACTGGTGGTTTTTGAATTAATGTGTAAACCTTTGGCATTAGCAGGAGCATATCAGTGTAAATTCCTGTGTAAACACAATACTGAACTCTTCTTGCACCACCACTGTCACTCTCTGTGTTGGTACAGTCCACCAAACATCAGATTTATTGGTGAGGATAAAAATAATCAAGTCTAGAATAACTTTTGAAGTTTCAGTTTTCCTATAATAATTTGCCTGAATTCTCCTTTTCTTTTCTTGTTTTATCACGATTACATGTGCTGTTGTGATGCTTATACTGTAACGCTGCATTTTCAGTGACAAAACATTATAATGGAACCGGCTACATTTGACAAGTACCCATCCTTCAAGCCACATGGGCGCAGACAGAGTACAAAGTACACCACTGTAAATAGTGCAATAAAAGACAATGAAAGTAATGTCAAAAGAAACAGCTAATTATTCTGCAAATGGGTAAAATTGATTATTTACCACTTGGAGACAGTAATCCATGCTTTTATTACTTCACGGCTGGATTATTGTAACTGTCTCCTGATCGGAGTTAGCCAGGCCTCGCTGTCACGGTTGCAGCTGGTACAGAATGCTGCTGCACGATTTTTGACTGGTATGGGCAGACGTGAGCACATCACTCCAGTTTTAATGTCCCTCCATTGGCTTCCTGTCCAGTTTCGAATCCATTTTAAAGTTTTGTTGTTTGTTTTTAAGTCTTTGAACGGTTTTAGTCCCTCTTATCTGTCTGAACTGCTTCACCTTTACATGCCATCACGTGCTCTTAGATCCTCTGATCAGATGCTTTTAGCAGTCCCAAAAACCTTTTACAAATCCAGAGGAGACAGAGCCTTTTCAGCTCTGGCTCCTAAATTGTGGAACGAGCTGCCACTGAAGGTCAGGCAGGCCCCATCAATATCTGTTTTTAAAACTCGTTTAAAAACACATTTTTTTCATTGGCTTTTAACCTAGAGTGAGTTGGCATCTGTCTTAGTGTTTTATTATTTTACTTGTGATGTTCTGATTATTTATGTGATTGTTTTTGTTTTGTGCTTGTTTTTGTCTTTGTACAGCACTTCGGATGCCTGATATGTTGTATTTTAAGTGCTTTAGAAATAAACTGGAATGGTATGGTATAGTATGGTATGGTCTGTGTGCAAAGGCATCCACCCCCAGTGGGGGGTTGTCATGGGGGCTCAGGGAAAAGAACAGGGGACACTGAGTGTTTTGCGCACATGGCAAACAAATCCACTTCCGCCCTCCCGAACCTGCTCCAAATTTGTGACACTAGGTCCGGGTGGAACATCCAATTTCTGTCCAAGGGGCTGCCTCTTGACATAATATCAGCTCCTTTGTTTTGCACGCCTGGGATGTAAACTGCCCTCAGCGATTTCAAGTGAATGTGTGCCCAGCAGAGCAACTTTCTGGCCGTGTCCTGTAGTTTGGCTGAGCACACGCCACCCTCACGGTTTATGTACACGGCTGTTGCCCTGTTGTCCATGTGAACCAGGACATCCTGGTTCTGAATCATGTGAACGAAATGTTTCAGAACTTTGTGAACTGTCAACAGCTCCAAAACGTTTATGTGGAGGGACGTGTCCGTTGGCCACGTTCCGTTCACCGTCTGAGACAAACAAGTCCTGCCCCAACCGTAGAGAGACGCATCCGTAAAGACTGTCCTGAATGACGTCACTTTTCCCAGGAGAACCCCTTCGGACAGTGCTCTGGGATTCCCCCAGAACAGCAGGTCCGTTCCCACCGATGGTGGAACCGTGACTCTGCATCTCTTGTGACGTACCGGGTCTATCCTCTGACGAATAAACCATCTCTGTAATTTGTACATGTGCAATAAACCCAGTTTCACTACTGCGTGCGTGGAGGCCATCATTCCCAATAATCTCATTATTGTAAACACTGTCATCGACCTGTGAGGCTGAACGCACTGAAGGAGTGACATCAGCGATTCCTTTCTCTGGTCCGACAAAACAGCAATCATGCTCGTGGAGCAGAGAGTCACGCCCAGGAACGTTATCTGCTGGGCTGGTGACACAGAACTTTTCTCCCAGTTTATTGTAAAACCTAGACAGGACAGATGATGCACCAAAAACACAGTTTGTGCCACTGCTTCTTTCTCCGAGCAAGATAGAAGCAATAGATCATCGAGGTAATAAAGAATCCTCATGCCCTTCAAGCGCAGTGGGTGTAACGCTGCTTCGATGACCTTCAAGAAGGTCCACGGTGCAAGAATGTACCCAAACGGCATCCGGTTGTACTCGTAGGAGATTCCCTGAAAGGCGAACCTGAGGAATTTCCTGTGTTTGGGAAGAATTGGAATGTGAAAGTAAGCGTCTCAGAGATTGGTTGATACAAACCATTGGTCCCACGTCAAGCACTTGAAAACGCGCTTTGTCGTCAACATATGAAATGGACGTTTCAAGATGTGCTTGTTGAACATCAATAAATCCAGTATCGGCCTGAAACCCCCTGACTTCTTGGGGGTCAGGAAATATTTTGAATAAAACCCGGTTCTTTCCTCACTGGGGGGAACCGTGGAAATGACGTGCTTCGCTAACAGTTCCTGTAGTTCCAACTGTACCGCCGTCCCCTGCATTGTGGATGTGAGTTTTGTTTCTAAAACACCATTGAACCTGGGCGGCGGTCCTGAAAATTGGAGGGTATAACCCTTGTGAATCAGTCGGCTTAACCAACTGTTCAGGGAGCAAGTCTGAAGCCAAACTGCACTGTAATCTGTCAAAGGAGTAGCCATCATGTTCTGCCGCATGAAAGGAAATAGCCTGACCTCTACCGCCGCCAAGTGGACATAGTCCGCCATGGCCCAAGGGAGGTCCTTTTGAAAAGGGACCTAAACTGAAAGCTGTGTCTGTTATTATTTGAGCAGTTGATGAAAGAGACAAAAAAGTCCTGGTTGAAACACCTGTTTCTAAGCCAGGCTCATGTGTTTTAACCGATTCAAAGAGAGAAGAAGCTGAACTGACTCGCTCATACGGTTCACCACTACGTGACCGCTGGCAGTCGAGCTAGCTGGCCCCCACCAACATGTGGGGGGGGCGGGGCTGGGAGGCACATCGAGAGTTCTGCGCGCGCACCCGCAGCCCGGCTCGGAACTGCATCACGCGAGAAAAAAAACGGACCCTTGGGTATTACCTGCATTTGGAGATGCGTTTGCGAACCTCAGAAAAGAGGCAACCAGCGTGTCTGAATAAAAAACACTGTGTTTCAAAACAGATTTTTTATTAACAGTAAAACAATCTCTGTCACAAACACCTCCAGCATACCGTTATTTCCTGTGCTGGGCTCTCCACACGTTCTGGTGTTAGCCAGACCATGGGGGTTGGTGGCAGGCCTGGCCTCTGGAAGTCCTGGCCTTCTGGAATGGCTGGGGTGGACGTCTCGGGGTAGCCGGGGGCTGTATCACAGCATAGGTCGCCAATGGAGAAGACCGACGCTGCTGGCTGCGGAAGGCCCTGGCCTGCTCCCGCGGGTGCACCGGGCACGGGCAGGACGAGGATCAGGTCGAGAAGACACCGCATGATTGCGCACCTCCTCGAGTGCCTCCGAGGAGGAGCGCAAACGTTCAAAAACAGTCTTGTAGTGAGTCCCAAACAGGCCCTCGGAAGCGATGGTGCCTTCCAAAAGGTCTTTTTTCACATCCTCCGGGATGGAAGAACACAGTCTCAACCAAACCTGCCTCTGGAGCAGTGTGGTCCAGGCCAAAATCCTGGCCCAACACGTCGCAAGCACCGTGCAAAAATTGGTGATGGTGTCGAGCGCCGCTCCCACCATGTTGCTAGTTGGCTCCCGCCCGATGCTGAGGGCCAGGAGCGTGATGTTGTTAGTAGCCACTCCAACCTGGGACGAACACCTGTGGATCTTGTCCTGGAGCTTGGTGGAGAACTGGTCACTCTGTGATGGTGGCGAGATACGTTTCCCCACGTGTTTGGAAGGTCTGAGGGCCAACACGGCAGACAGGCTGGGCTCCAGCAGCGGCACGGCGGGAAAGACTTGATCCATCAGCCCCTGGACTTTCGTCACCGGAACAAAGGACGACACCTGTGCCCTCATATTTAGCGGCTCATTGGTGGCACCCGACAGCAGGGAAGACACATCAGGAACGCTGGGCCAGATGGCGTCCGTCTGGCCTCCGCTTCTGGCTGTGAATCTCCCCGCCAGAAGTGAAGAGGACGCTGGAGTGGTGCCTTCAGGGACTTGCAGGCCACAAGAGTTAGCCGCCTACTTGACAATGTCCGGGAGCACTTGGAGCAGCGAGGTGTGAGCTCCCTGTGTGTCCGAGGCGTCCGCATGTGGCGGCCCTGGGAGACAGAGCCCTGCTGCTGGTCGAGCCAGCATCGGAGGGTTGAGGAGACGCTGTCGGGCAGGTGTCGGTGGGGGGTAGGGCTGGTCCCGCGCATTCCAGAGGAGATGGCGGGACGCGGCGGCTGGCTGCGTCATGCAGCCTATGGAAGGGGGAGGCCGGTGCCGAGCCTCCAGAAGAGGACGGGCCGTCTCCACTAGTTATTCCCGAGGATGTGAATTGCGTCAGCTCCTCGAACCATGGGCTTTGCGCCGCATCCTCCCTTGGTTGAGCCTCTATGTCCCGGAGGGAGAAGAGTTCACACTGGCAATGTTTCTCTTCGTCAGTCAGGCGTAGGCAGGCCGGGCAGGAAGGGTGGGCCATGGCCTGTCGAGCATGGTCTGCGCCAAGGCATCCTTCGCACAAAGGATGGAAGTCCAAAGCCAGGATGAAGCTGGACTCACATCCCGTGCACTTTTTAAAAAATTGTCTGAAAGACATGATCGCAGAAGAAAGGTCTTGTTGTGTCGATCGTGAAGAATTTTTGGGAGCAGTTCCTCGGTCTCCGGGGGTTCTTATAGTGGACCGAGGGCGAGGCCCACAGCAGGTGGGCGTGGA
>JARVGV010001587.1:9739628-9754309 GCA_031762435.1 Hypsolebias longignatus | reverse complement strand
AATGCAGAGAGTAATTTCGTCCTTGTATGGCAACATACATTGATGACATTGTGTGACATTATTATATTATTATTATTATTCCTCTGTCTGCCGTTTGTCAACAAAGTGAAATGAGCTCACAGACAGTGTTTTGGGTGGTCTCTTCAAGTTCAGATTCTTCAGCCACATTCTTCATAATTCCTCATCTGTAGGTAGGAGATGAAACTGTACCTCTTTTCACAGGAACTCTTTTTTTTTTGGGCCCTTGTTCAAAACTCTGTTGTTGTAGCCACTGATTTAATTTGGTCTGGTTGTTCTGCAGCAACAGGTTCCTGAACTCAGCACGGCTATTTTAATAAACTTTATGGTTGTTAAATAAAATTAAACAAAACAAAATTGGTTTTGTCTGCTAAACTGAATATGAATTACTTTGAAATAAACTGCGGTCTGTGCTCCACTACCATGGTTAACCAGTGCTTACTGCTACGTCCTGTCTGACAGGAAGTTGTATCTTAATCATTTATACAGCAGAGCCCCCAGGAATGAGGTGGAGGTGGCTAGAGGTTCATACAAACGTTTGAAAACACAATACTGTACAGTATTCAGTTTAGTTTTACATGGGACTGGAGTTGAATCTGTGGTTATTTGCCAGCTAGCTGTAGCTAAATGTTAAAGGGCAGATTTCGTTGGTTTGTTTGTGCATAAATAAAACTGTGTTCAGCTCCAGGCCAGAACCAATGAGTGTTTAGTAGGTGACTGTGATTCAGTCGAGGCAGTTGTTATAAAAAGTTGAATGGAGCAGAGTTGATCAAATGGTCTCCAGTTTGTCAACTAATGTGTGATAAAATCCTTGAACAAACACAAAACATTTGGGCTTGTGTTAAATGTTTCACATGGACAGTCACAACTGGTGGTTTAAACCAGAGGTCATGAACTTGTTTCTGTGGAATCGTTGATTTTTTTTTTGCCTCAGACGGTGTCAACACCGAGTCGTCTGCAGAACAACCTGTTAATCTCTCGCCTGCTCCCACTGGTGATGCAACCTCTGCGGCTTCAAATAAAGCTTGTTAATATTTGTCAGGCGTGGTTGCTGGCTTAGCCTAATCCACTCAAAGGTGACTGGCTCATGAGAAGGCTGCTGCTCACAGCCCCCCCCCTCCCTGCGTCACTTGAACGCAGCGCTGCTACTGACTTATGGGTGAAGTCATCAGAAATGATCACCTGCTGCTTGTTTCACAGGTGGGATCCAGAGTCTAACTGCTGGTCCTTCGTCTGCCCCATGTCGGTGGCTCGCCTGGGAGCCGGCGTGGCAGCGTGTCGCGGGGCTCTGTATGTGGTGGGGGGCTACGATGGACAGAATCGCTGGAACACGGTGGAGAAATACCATCCTGACACCAACAGTTGGCAACAACTAGCTCCCATGAACACGATTCGCAGCGGACTGGGTGAGCGGGCTCCGTCTGAGCGCCAGATGTAGACAGATGTGTCCATGTGGAGGTTTTCACTCCTGCGCTCACACGTCATCCATCACTGTGCGATGAGTTGGTGCATCTAACAACTGGGTTTTGTAGGTTTGGCATGCTTGAACCCTTACCTGTACGCCATCGGAGGCTACGACGGGCAGAGCCAGCTGTGCACCGTGGAACGGTACAACATCGCCAAAAACATCTGGGAGCCCAGAGCCTCCATGCAGCACTGCCGCAGCGCGCACGGAATCACGGTCCATCAAGGACGCGTTTTTGTCTTCGGTTAGTTCACTTTTTATTGTTAATAATATTCTGTCAAGAAGACTGGAGAAGTGGTTGTAGTCTGAGATAATTAAACATCCCAGTGTTGGGGCTGAAGAGAAACCTACATTTAAATTTAGTTCTAAACTTGTAAACTTCTAATCTAAAATTATCCTTTTGTTCATACATCAGCATGTTTACAAAACTCGTTATTAATTTAGCCACTAGTAAACATTTTTTTTAAAAGCCATTCTTTTTTCATTTATTCAGCGTCTGCTGCTGTTATTGTGTGAATGATCATGAAGCTTTCTCTTTATAATGATCCATTTCTCTTCTGTATGTTTTTTCAGCATCTTTCTCATTCCATATTTTTTGTGCTAGTTCAACAAATCATTTGTCAAAACGTTCAGCTCTTTCAGGACAGTCCTGCTATGACTTTTGGTCTTAGTGCAACTTTAGCTTTTTGAAATATTTAGCCTTTTTTGACACTTTTTACTCATAGAAGATGACTTGAGTTCATTTGACATCCTTCACATCTTTAGATGTGTTTACAACCTTTTACTGCTCCTTTCACATTTTGTTCTGCTTCAGCTTCTTTCAGCGTCCTTGTGCAAATTAGTTAATTAATTTGGCTAATTTAAGCTTTCTTCAGACAATTTCCACCTTTTTGTGCTCATTTCTGCTTCTTTCAGCAGATGTTCGTTTTTGCGCTCTTCTGCTAATTTTAGCTTGTTCTGCCCTTTCAGCTACTTTTTCTTGCCATTTTACCTAATTTCAGCTGTTTTTAGATAAATTCAAGTTTTGCATGGTAATTTCTGCTACTTTCAGCCTAATTAACTTCTTTCTGCTAATTTCAGCTTATTATGTGCTAGTTTAACTTTATCTGCTATTGCAGCTACGTTCAGCTGTTTTGTGCTAAATTTAGCTTTTCCAGCTAATTCCATGTTTTTTTTTTTTTTGTTTTTTTTTTCTGCTCATTCCACTTCCTGGCCTCTCTTGCTCCAGCTTTCTCCTGCTCACTCCCACTACAAAGGAAGTGTAGCAGTTTAAGCTTCTTTCTGCCTTTTCAGATATTTTTCCTCTTTCTTTGTTGTTGTTGTTGCTAGGGTTGTTTTATTTTTTTAAGCTAATTTCCTAATTTTTGTGTGCATTTCTGCTTATTTAAACCTAATTCAGAAAAACATATTCTTTCTGCTTTTTTTAATTTTATTTTATTTTTTTAACTTAGGGCTTGTTCTTCCATTTCAGCTATATTTAGCTATTTCAGCTGTTACTCAACAATAAGCATTCACACTGCATTGTCACAGGAAATGCAATTTCTCTGATTTATTTTTATTTCAGTCTCCCATTAATAATGGTCTCAAAAGATGAAAACAACTGCATGTCAGTTTTAACTCTGTCTCCTCTTTGCTTTTCAGGGAGTCAAACATCAATTTTTATGTGGCAAATATGTCCAGTCATGTGGTGACGAAAGTGAAAACTCTGGATGACATCGGTCCAGAGTTTAACTTTACAGTGAAGGTGATAAATCAACTCCATCTCTTAAAATGTCATCATCAGATTCATATTTTGAAATGAACAATTAAGGAACTATATGTGTTGAAAGGTTTCAACAGGTAACTTCCCTGTCAGCCTCCTGTATCTGACCATAGCTCTGCCAATGAGCACTAAAGGTGGAAACCAGCTTCTCTACCTGACCAGTGTGGAAACACAAGCAGTGAGTTTTGCACATGTTGGCTAATTTGGAGATACGAAGCTATGGAATGATAACGTTGTCCACACACAGGCAGGATCTGTCAGCTGTGACTCCAGCCGTCTAGTGGATCCTCTGCAGATCGGTGACCGGAGCCATGAAGCTTCCTTCACAGAGGAGAGCCTCAGAGGCTTGGAGAAACTGGTCAGTCCCTGAATCAGTTGCATGCTTTAGTCTTGTGTGTGTGCTTTTTTTTATTTTTGACATTCTTTGTGTATAAAGAGAAAGTCTCATGTGATGTTTCCATGGAAAACATAAAATCAAAAACCTTTAAAAGGCGTGAAATGTTTTTACTTATTTTTATTATTTGTGTGTTTAATCAAAGAAACAATGTATTGATAAAAACCCTCACCATGAGGTATGGATCATGACAGATCACAGATCCAAGTGACAGCAATGGGCTTCCTTTGTAGAGTAAAGGAGCTCAGCCTTAGAGATACGGTGGAGATAATGGGGGAGCTTGGAGTAAAGCCTCTCTGCATCAAAAGAAGTCAGCTGAGGTGGCTCAGGCATCAGAGTAGGATGTCTCCTGATGGTGTTGAAAGTTTCGATTGGGAGGAGATCACTGGGCACTCCCTTAACTTGCTGGAGGAATTATTTTTTCCTCTCTAGCCTGGAAACAGATCCTCCAGGAGGAGCTGGACAGTGTCGCTGGGGAGAGGGATGTTGGGCTTTCTCTTCAGGACCTTTTTGTCTTCGCAACTCGACCACAGATAAGCAGCAAAATATGGACGGACGGACGGAAGGATGGATGGATCAGCCATGCTTTGATGAATTAAAAATTAATGATGCCCTGTGGCCCAGTTAGTCGGCACTGTTTATGCACATCAAGACAGTCCTGGGTTCAAAACTCAGACGAAGAAGCTGAAGAGGCCCTTTGAATAAAAAGTGAAACGTCTTCAGATCAAGTGATTATGTTCTGCTTGTTCCGAAGTCAGATTGGGTTTCATACCTGGAATATTGAGAATGGGTTTTGGAGAATAGAGAAATTGCATTTCCTGTGAAAATGCTGTGTGAATGCTTATTACAGAAGAACTTACTGAAAAACAGCTGGAATCAGCTAAAGCATATGCTGAAATGTATTTGGAATAGAAGACCAAGCCTACATTATAATAAGAAAGCAGAGAGAGCACTTATTTGCTTAAAAAGGTTTGAAGCAGACATTAGCACAAAAATGAGAAAATTAGCTAAAAAATAAAAATAAAAAAGGGCAGAAAAAAGTCTAACATACCTAAACAAAGTGGAGATCCTGGCTGAAGACTAGTGTGAAATGACGGCGCAGACAGGGTGTACACTGCCACTCACACAGTGATTGCTGGAATAAGCAGGTAGAAGATAATGGATGGATGAATTGATAGACTTAAAAAAGAAGAAGAGAGGAAAAAAAGATGGAAAAAATAGGAGAAAAAGAAGGAAAAAAAGTAAAAAGAAAGAGGGGAAAAAATAAAAGAATCGAGTGAAGACGTCCAGTCATCGCATCCTGTTGAACTACTCAGGACTGTCTTGTCCTGTAGGACTGCGAATCAACGCCAACGTGTTTTCAGAGGTCGCCAGTTTTCCCAGTCGTCACATGATTTTGAAACAAAGCTTGATTTAAAAACCCTCCAGTAGATTTTAGATCTTCAAAGCCATTTGCTGCTGCTGTTCTTTATGTTCTGATTATGGTCAGGATAAAATGGATTGTCCAATGAGAAAAACAAGGAATATCAGGACTTACAAAAACACACTTGCACCCGTAACTTCATAATTTGACCACTAGGGGAGGCTAAAACTACTAAAATGATTTATTCCTTAACTACTACACCCTGTTTTTAATGTATTGTAATCAGCTGATTTGTTTAGCTGCTGTTTAACGTTTGGTATTAATGCTGTTTTTAAATCTTTTTAACCCACAGGATTGTAAAAGTGCAAAATGTGAATACATAAAGTGCATCCTCAAAGACACTGAAGTTAAGAGCAACTACTTGGTGAAAGTTAAAACGAGGATCTGGAGTGGGACGCTCGTTACGGTAAATGTATTCACTAAATGAGTTCAAAATGCTTCTCTCATCATCATTTATTCTTTTATGTTACTGTTGTGTGCACGTTATGTTACGCATACCTCTGCTTTGTTAGGCCTCCTATCAGTCCATCGAGCTGACCTCCAGTCTGGATGTGGAGACCTCCAACCCAGACCTGCTCATTATTGGCCTCAAGCAGCAAAATGTGAGATCAGAGTCACTGGTGTCTCAACTAAATGAAGCTAAACCAACAAAGCTACATTTGAACCTGAAGTCCTGTGACTTCTTGTTGTCCAGGTGGTGCTGACGGTCAGTAAACCTGGAGAGAAAGCTGACGTTCCTGTGGGAGTGATAGCTGGCAGTGTCTTCGCCGGGCTGCTGCTGTTGGCGGCGGCTGTCGCGTTGATGTGGAAGGTACCGTTGTTCAAATGGTTGATGAAAATAACAAAGACGAGCACTGATAATCTGTAATATTTAAAGTTTTACATGTACAGAAACGTTGTGGGGGGGAAAAAACATGATTTTTGTTCCATCCATCCATCCATTATCTCCCACTTGTTCTGAAGTTGGGTCGCGGGGGCAGCAGCTTTAGCAGGAAGGCCCAGACATCTCTTTCCACAGCCACCTCTTCCAGTTCTTCTGGGAGGACTCCAAGGTGTTCCCAGGCCAACAGAGAGACGTAGTCTCTCCAGCGTGTCCTGGGTCTCCCCCGAGGTCTCCCAATCGGACATGCCCGAAGCCCCTCCCTGGGAGGCGCCCAGGAAACATCCTTACCAGATGCCCGAGCCACCTCCACTGGCTCCTCTCAATGTGGAGGAGCAGCCGTTCTACTCCGAGTCTCCTGGATAGCTGAACTTCTCACCCTGTCTCTAAGGGAGAGTCCAGCAGGAGGAAACGCATTTCAACTGCCTGTATCCGTGATCTCATTCTATCAGTCACTACCCAGAGCTTGTGACCATAGGTGAGGGTAGGAACGCAGACCGACTGGTGAACAGAGAGCTTTGCCTTACAGCTCAGCTCCCCTTTCACTACAATGGACCGGTACAGAGTCATAATACTACAGACGCTGCACCAGTCGTCTGACAATCTCACGTTCCATTCTTCCCTCACTCGTGAACAAAACCCTGAGATACTTGAACTCTTCCACTTGAGGCAGAATATTTGTCAACTAGAAAAACATTTATTTATGTTTTTTGAAGGGTTTATCTGAAAACCATATTTCCTCACCGAGCCTGACAGATGTTTTTACGTGATAAACTTTTGGTGCGGATCTGTTACTGATGTCACAATTTGTTTTCTCTTTTCAGTTTGGGTTTTTCAAGAGAAAGTACCAGCAGCTTCAGAAGGAGGCTGATGAGGATGGCCCGAGCCAACCACCCAAAGATGAAGTGCTGTGAAGACAGAGAGACCCAGCAGCCCTCCATCCATCTCCGATGTTTATTTCCAGTGTGAATAATGGTGCAAATCCAGCACAAACAGGCTGCATCTCAGTCACTGGGAATCAGGCACTTTAACAAAACAAGAGCGAGTAAGTTTGAGGATGAGTGAGACTCAGTTCTTTATGTTTTCCAGTCATTGTCATGTTTGTGCACGGTTTGGGGAACATGCACTGACTTTTAAAAGCATAAAGGTTGTTTTTGCTTTCACCATTAAACGCTCGTGAACTTTTACTGCATTTTTAGGCCATAAATGAGCTTATTAAAAAGTTTCACACTGTAAACACAACAATGAATACCTTTTTTAAACAAATACTAGGTGTTAGTTCCCCAAAAAAGTAAATGCATTAAAAAAAAATTCAAATCTGTAATTATAACTAATATATTCACAGTTTGCAGCGCACAGTTTGTGTCACTGACTCTCAGGGCTACTTCTACTTTAGGAGTATTGAATAAAAAAAAATGTTATCAGCTAAAAACATAACAATACAGACCTAGAAAGAGCAAAACATGTACATTTTATTTGTTTGTTTGTGTGTTTATTGTTTATACTAAAATATCAAATTGTGATCTTTCATATTTTCATTTGAGATAAATGGAGATGAAACTTTGTGGGTTACATTTATTGATTTTAGTTGTGGCATTTTTAAAAAAATGTACATATTTTAACTTACTTTATGATAATAGCTGACTATTTTTAGTATATTATAATAATGTGCTGAATATTTGAATCAATCCAGCGCAGGGGAAAACATCAGAAACCAGCTCGCCTGTGTTCAACACCAGTTCTCCTTTTCTCAGTAGTTTGGCTTTTACTTTTATCTGTGATGGTGCCTAATGTTGTGGTCTGTGTACATACAGTACTTTGTGGTTTTTCTTGTTAAGTACATTTATCCAGTTGGATGAAAATGTGTGTTGTCACAGCTTTGGCACAAGATGGCAGCATTTGTCATGTTCTGCTCATTAATGGACAATTGAAGCTGAACAGTGCAATTCAGGATTTAGTTGAAATCATGTTGTCCTCTCCTGTTTCTCACTTGAACCTCTTCAGAAGTCTTGCAGGACCCCTGCATGGACCCGCCCCCCACCCCTTTTTAAATCTCAGTATAATTGAGCTTTTCCCTCAAACTTGAATCATTTCCTGTTGGGTGATTATGTCCCTGGATTGTTTTTGGAATGATGTTTCTGTCCTTTTTTATTTTGGCTGTTTCCACCTGACTCTAGCAACCAGCAGTCTTTAGTATTCATCTCTCCAGACCTGGTGAAAAGTGTACTATTTGCCTCTTATAAGTGGAAGCTGGGCCCGAGTCCTCCATGTTGGACGTGGTATAAGAGATTTGATAAATCGTTGAGTTGCTGTTTCCCCATTACTCATGCAGTGTTGTGTTGTGAAACAGCTGCTCGGCTGCATAGGTGGACGGGGAGAGATGTTGAAATAGTTGAAATGAGATACAGCAGAAGTTTCTGAGCCTGTTTGGGAGTTCATCCTTGTGGGATTTTCCTTAGATGATTGGCAGGTGCAGCTTTACAACAGACCTACATCGCAGTGGGCTGATTACTCGTGCACTGCATGTAAATCAAAAATGATGTCACTGCACCTGACCGTTCGTATGACAAGTTACCTCCATCTGTGTGTGAATTTCTGAGAGGATTTTTTATTCCGTCTCTTATGGAACCCCACAGCAGTGCAGTCTCAATGTGGGGGCTTTTTATAGCTCGATTGAACAAAGTGTGTGTTTGCTTCATGCTCTGTTGGAGTCAGATCAGATCTGATGACACGGATTCCTGCTCGTCCCGTTGCTTATCTGCCGCTCGTGGCTGCAGGACCAGAGCCAGAACTTTAAAGTTGATACAGCCGGGCGAAGACGTGCCTGAATGTCGGGAAGAGTTTTGGAAACATCCATCCTTCAAAGACTCAGATCTCACAAATCACTCACAGCAAATGATTTACCAAAAGCAAATACATCATGTCAAGTTTAACTCAGATTTTAGAAAAAAAAATCCTTTGGTCTTTAACAGAGTTCGTACTGGATCAGTACAGAATGAGGTCAGAGATTGTGCGCCTTGTTTTAATGGTTGTTTTTGTTTGTTAGAGAAACAAACTTTACATTTTTGTTATTTTTTAAGTTTTTGAGAATAGCCAGTAGTTTTCAGACAAAACAAATGTCTTTGTTCAAAGTTTTTTGTTTTAATGTGAGAATAAACTGTTTTTCAAGGTAATTCATCTGTCATCTCATTTTTGTTTTTATTATTATTACTGATTAACAGAAGTGTTCGCTGCTCCTTCAGACAATCAACAGAGTAATTAAATAACGAACTGTAAATGTCACCATGAAGAATAATGAACTTTGCCTGATTGGTCAAGTAATTCAGTTTAGACGAGCTGAAATGTTCCATTTTGGGTCAAATGTGTAAAATTGCTCTCACAATCCTGTTCCTCTGAAAAAAGTCATAAATCTGTTTTTGTAGTGTCCATCATGAATATTTTATATAAAAATACACAACGATATAAAGCTCACCTAAAGATGGCCCAATTACTTAGTTTTTACTATTCCTGAAGCCATTTAATGAATAAAAATGTAATAGTTTGTTACATAGTTGATTTTGCAGCCTTGTACAACATATAATTCCTCTTAGATGTTGATTATACAGAGGAATCCCAACCTATAATCTAAAAATAGATATATGTGGAACTAGAAACTGCAGCCAAATTCATTCAACCTTTATTTAGGCAGGTTAATCTCATTGAGCCACGAGAACTCATTTACAAGAGAGACCTGGCTACAAATTAAGGATGATGACAACATTAACAATACAGCAATAGATTTACCTTGAACAATCAACAATAGACAATCACAAGAGAGAAGTACAGTTTTTTTTTGTTGTTTTTTTACAAATGCAAGATGTCAAAAAGTTGCTAAAATAGACAAATAAGACAGATGTACAAAATCAAGGACAAGAACATGTCTATAATAACCTCCCGTTTTATTTAGTTTTTGATTGATTTTACTTTAAGTCTATTTATGGATATCATAGAAGGAATTATTTTATTTGTGGGTGAATGTTTACATATTTTGATGTTCTTCAGAATGGAGCAGGCTGTGAAGGGGTTTTCTTCTTCCTGCTCTCTTTTTACTCTGGGTGAAATGTTGACGAGTTTTGTTAGATGTCTGTGGATTAATAATCATTTGTAAATTGGATGAGTTCAACAGAGAAATTAAATAATCTACTGTAAGGATTAACCTGCTGGAATTAAGGAATAAAAAGAACAATTCCTGTTTTTGTATGTTTCTGTGACTGAGTGGACAAATAAAACAAATCAAAGCAGAAATAAACGAGACAAGATTGCTGCCACAGCAGCAGCTCTGCATAAATCAAAGCTCTGGATGGATTGAAGTTCATATTTGATCAGCTGTGACACTCCTGTAAATAAAGAAGCGGATCAGCAGCAGTCCCCTGCTGGAGCGACATGTGATGAACTCTGGTGTCAGCTGCTACTGGGTCCTCTTCTGGGCTGTAGCCTGACTTCCGCTGAAGAGGTCGCGCAAGGACTTCTGAAGGAGTTTACCCCCTGTGAGTGTGTGTGTGTGTGTGTGTGGGGGGGGGGGGGGGACTTTAATGAACTGAACCGCAAAACCCCCGCGCCGGGGTCTGAAGCCTCTTCGGAAACAGGTTTGATTGTATTTAAAAGCTTGACCCGGGAGAGAAACCCAAACAACTGTCTGAGCTAATATTAGCAGCGCGGCTGCCCACTACTATGGATTCTGTTATTGTCCGACGCTCAGATGTGTTCCTGAAGGCAACACTCTTCAGAACATTTGGACTTTTGTCTGCAGCTGTGGGAAAAATACATATCAGTTTTCAGCAAATGATCATCTTAATGTGATCTTCTGTAGAACTGTCACTTAATAAATTATGATTATTATTATTATTATTATTGTGTGAATGCTGATTCAGCAATTAGACTACTGTATTATTATTTTGTACATTTTTGCCATTTGTGTTATCTTAGCCATTCAGAGCCTAAATCAAAGCATTCAGCTCATTCAGGAGAAAGTCTGTTGTGACTTTTTAATTTTATTTTAGAAACTTTTCACATAAAAAAAAAAAACTATTTACAGATTTTCCACCATAAATCTCTGAAGTTCCTTCAAGTGTTGTTTCATTTGAAATCAAATGTGCTTTCAGGTAGTCATAACTTTGGTTTCTGTTTTTTAATTATTTTAGCCAGCATTTGATGTCTTCTCTTTGTGCCTTTTGTTTATTTTAACCTAAAATCTAAAAATAGTATTTAGCTACTTTTAGCTTCTAGCTAGCTCTTTGACACTTTTAGCAAGCCTTTTGTTTTTATGGTCTAAACTTAGCCTTTTGCTACTTTTACCTAGCCTTTACTTTTTGGCTTCTATCCGTGCACTTTTAGCTAGTTTCTTGTTTTAAACTTTTGCTGATTTTACCTTTAGCCTTTTGCCACTTGGCTTCTAGGTATTCCTTGACACTTTTAGCCAGCCTTTTGCTCATTTTGGCCTAAAGTTAGCTTTCTTTTACTTTTACTAGCCTTGTAGCAAGCATTAGCATTTTGAAACTTTAGCTATGTTTTACTTTAGTGCTACTTTTTTTTTATTATTTCATTTTATTGTTGGCTTCTTAAAGTTTTGTTGCTTCTGGCTTTAGCATTTTGCATCTTTTGCCTTTTAGCTATAGTGTTTTGAGCGTTTTGCTCCATTTAGCTAGTGTACTTCTTTTAGCTAAAGTTTAGCTACTTTTAGCTAGAGTACATTTGTCTTTTAGCTAGTGTTCTACTCCGTTAGGTTTAAGCTTCAACAAACTTCATGAAGGTCATTCAGCATTCACATAGCAGAAAATGCCATTTATGTATCTAGTTGTTATTATTATTATTATTAATAATATTAAACTGTAGCTTATTGATAATCTATAATAAAGCTGATTTAAAAATAAAATGCCATGTTTTTCTCATCTTTATTCTCCTTATTTTACAATCACGCAGTCTGATTGAGAGTTTGCGCGTTTTTAAAGCAAATATTTGCGCGTTGTTTCCTCCGGGCAGGAGAAAGTTGTGTCACCTGACTGCGATTGAGAGAACTTTGGTAAGGAGAAAAAAAAACCAGCACATCTCCCCACCCCCACAGAAGAGGAGCCCGCCCACCAGAGACAGTCAACTCGAGACCCCTTATAGATTTAAAAAGCGGCTGCATGCTCAGACTGACACTTCTTCAACACCGCCACCTTAAGCAGATTACTGCAGCGCTGCTGTCACAGGAGCCTCACTGCCTCTCCATCATGTTTGGGATGCTCAGACGCCACCTGAACCCGGGCGTATTTGTCTTCCTCTTATGGCTTTGTCTCCTCCTGGAACACCAGAAAGTTCAAGGTAAGCTCTTCATCCGTTTCTTGTCATTCTCTGGATTCCCAAATTGAAATAAAAACTTTGCTGTCAGTCTCCAAAACGCGCGATTTTTGTCAACCTGTTGCGAAACTTTCCAGAGTTGGACTTTTTTGTGCCCGTGGGGTGAAGGACTCTTCTCGACAGACTTTTGGAAAGCAGGTGTTTTAATGTGACTCTGTTAAAGTGTGAAATGGCAAGTTTTGCAGCGCGCGCGCTTTAACACGGGGGGAAAGCCGCTGCGCCACGTTGGTGCCAAAGTGCCATTATTTTTTGCAGCTTACACCTAAATCTATTTAGGGGCTTTTTATTATTATTATTATTATAATTATTATTATTATTATCCTCTGTGAGCATTTACTCTCCGTGGTGTCCCTGTACGTCCTACAACAAACTTCAGAGAGTTAATAAGTTTTATATTGATTTATTTTGCGCGCACACCCTTTCAGCGTTTTTGCGCCAAACCTCCTTTATTTTGATCTTATTTTATTTGTAGTTGACTGTGGCAAATAAAGCACCACCGTGGGAGGCTTTTGTGCTCATTTTGTTCAAATCTGCCTTTAATTTGAGAAGTTCGAGCGCGCAGTCTCACGCGCGTCATGGTGTTTATGGCACAGACATAATGACGTTTCTGTTGCGGGGTTTTGAAATGGGTTTCTTCACTGATGATGGTGTGTGCTGGGTCCATGTCTGGGGTTTTGTGCTGAGGCGGTGGAGACGGTGCAGTGTTCACTTGACTCTGGGGTTTCTCTTCACTGTCTAGACGCTTCAGAGGTGCAAGGAATAAAAGACCCCCCTCCCCCCTCACGTTCTCATCTAGAAAAAAATCGTTTCACTTTTTTTTTTGGTTTGTGGCCTCATTGTAAGGGCTGTCAGTCACAGTTGGAACAGGCAAGTGTTAACAGTCTTGCAAGAAAAGAGAAGAAGGAAAAAAAATCAGACAGAATATCGCCGGGTGGGCGACGGAGGAGGAGGGAGGGCGCGTCTGGATCAGCGGTCTGAGCCTCTCAGCCTGCGCGTTGCTCCAGTTTGTCATCGTTCTAATTTGTTTCTGTTGATGCTGTTTGCAGCTGGAAACTGCTGGTTGCAGCAGGGGAAGAACGGGAGGTGCCAGGTGCTCTACATGCCGGGGATGAGCAGAGAGGAGTGCTGCCGGAGTCAGCGGCTGGGGACGTCCTGGACGGAGGAGGACGTCCCCAACACCACGCTCTTCAGGTGGATGATCTTCAATGGGGGAGCGCCTAATTGCATACCTTGCAAAGGTGGAGGTGCAATCATTTCCTTTGATTTTTCTCACCATAAACGCAGTTTTTATTTCGCTGATGATCTTGACGCGCGGCAGCGTGCGTAAAATCCCCACCCCGCCGCCACGAATCCTCTCCAGCCCCGCGTCACGAACGCGCATCTTCTCTTTCAGAAAGCTGCGAGAACGTTGACTGTGGCCACGGGAAGACGTGCAAGATCAACCGAAAGGGCAAGCCGCGCTGCGTGTGCGCGCCAGACTGCTCCAACATCACCTGGAAGGGCCCCGTCTGCGGCACAGACGGCAAGACCTACAAAGACGAGTGCGCGCTCCTGAGGGCTAAGTGCAAAACCAATCCCGACTTGGACGTGCAGTACCAGGGCAAATGCAAAAGTAAGTCAAATAATAAATCTCTCGTCTCTTATTATGTTTCTTTTATTCATCTATGTGCACTTTATTGCGTGTGCAGAAACGTGCCGTCAGGTCTTGTGCCCGGGAACCTCCAACTGCGTGGTTGACCAGACGAACAACGCGTATTGTGTGACGTGTAATCGGATTTGCCCCCCTGCTGCGTCGCCTGATTTGTACCTGTGTGGAAACGATGGGATCACCTATCAGAGCGCGTGCCACCTGAGAAAGGCGACCTGTCTGCTCGGCAGGTCCATCGGGGTGGCGTACGACGGAAAATGCATCAGTAAGTCTGCGTCCAGAGCGCGTGAGATGTAACACCCTGACAGAGCCTCTGCTTGGAGCATGGGTGCATTCTCTGCAGCAGTTCACTCTGCACTTTTTGTTGCCAACATTCCAGTTAGGAGGGGGGTTGTAGAGGGAGAAAGAGAGGGGGGGGGGGTTGGTTGTTGCTTGTGTTTGCTCAAGAGATGATAGACATCTTATTATTTCCTGATGTTGGCAACTCTATCTCATATGGGAGTGAGGGAAGGAGAGGGGAGGAAGGAAGGGGAGTGCTGGGGGCCGTGAGGACATGCTCCAAGTTCTAAATGGTTTCCTATCCAGATAGCCACCAATCCAAGTCTCAAAGTAAAAAAAAAAAAAAGTTCATTAAAACATAAAGTTTGTTTTCTCAGTCATCCAGGTATATAACAACAAAAAAGTTGAATCATGTCATCTGGAGGAGGGGCGAA